>VZRV01011021.1:570407-741191 GCA_013398115.1 Falcunculus frontatus | reverse complement strand
TTCACCGACTACGGCTCGTCCCTCACTGTGTCCCTGCCCGCCGCCCTCCAGCCGCACCAGCCCTTCCAGATCATCGTCCGCTACACCACGGCCGACGGCCCTGCTGTGAGTACCGGGCAGGGGTTGGTAACGTAGGAAACCGGGTCCCGGAGCGGCTGGCAGAGCCCTCCCGTGCCGCCCGTGCCTGTCGCACGTCTTTGCTCCTGTTCTAAGTGACCGTCGGGGAAGCGCCCCGGCCCCGCAGCAGAGGCGGTGGGACGTATCTCACTGCCAGCCCCTCCGGTCCTGTCCCTGGCCCCCATCGCCTGGCAGCGCCAGCCTGCTGGGCAGCAGCATCTGTGCCCTGCCCGCAGGGGCTCTCGGCACTGCCATCCCCGCCGTCCCCCGCCGCATTCAGCAGCGGTGCTCGTACCGGCCCAGCCGCTCTCCCTCCTGTCTTCCCCCATCGCGTGGACCCCAAGGCTATTCATCCCCCGTCACGACAGTAATTTAAAAGTTTTTCGTTCTTTAAGGGCATTGCAGTTGTTGGCGAGGAGAGTGAAAATTTGAAAAGTCCTGCCTCGACTCAGTCCTTCAGGACAAATTATGTCATCCACAATGCAGGAGTTTCCCTGGGGGTTTTGCCAGCTGCTTACAAAATCAGCCCTTGCACACCTAGGCTGGTGTTCCAATGAGCCATGGTCAGGAGCTTTGAGAAGAACAGGGGTTATTCCACATGTTCCTACAAATTATCTGCTGAAAAAAGGAATGAGAAATGCCCCCAAGCACCCCTTTGGATGTGGCCATGGAGGTGCTTCCATGTCTGTGGATTAGCTTTCTTCAGCAGTGAAATGCTTTGTAAATTCTGTCACTTCTTTTAAGCCCCCGGTATTGAGAAGCACTTTATTCCTGGCCTTTTAGGTGCTGCCTGCCAGATCTGTGTTTTTAAGAAGTTATGATAGTGAAAATATGAAGTTCCCACTTGAACATCAGTTCTTTTTATTACTGTACAGTCTGTTCACTTTGGAAGTTAAACTGAGGGGATTTTCATCATGTGGTTCGTGAATCTATTTGCAAAAGAAATGGTTGGGGTTTTTTTTAAGAGTCTTGCAACTTTGTTGCCTCTATCTTGCATAAAGGGATTGACTCTCAGCCCTCTGATTTGGTGTTGCTGTTGCACTGGTCAAAACCAGTAAATGTGTCGATGTATTTGACTTTTACAATGTATTTAACAAGAGTAGGAATTGAACATAAAAGCTTCTTGCAAAACAACCCACAGGAAGTAAATAGTAGGCCTTTCCTCATGATAGGAAAGTGTTGCTGATTAGAATGTGTTTGCTGGACGTTTCTCTGTGTAATTTTAATACTACATGGAAGATCACAAAAGTAATTTCATCCTTGGAATGATCTGGGTAGTCTTAATACATTAGCTCAGAATAGTGAGTTCCACGTGAAGATTTTTATTGGCAGAAGTTTCCTGTGGTCATATGGTGACTTTTTAATGTTCTAATCCTTCCCCAGAAGTGTAAAAATGAAGTAAGATTCTGGCATTTTGCAAGTTCAGATCCACTTGGATATTGTTCCTTTTCACCTCTGGAATTCCTGGCTTTACTATTTCCTTGTGCAATGCTCACAGTGTGTTCAGAAGATTCCGTTCATTTTTTTCCCCCCAGGTTTATGAAGAAACCTGTTTCTTTTGTTCACTCTCTGCCTTGTTTATGGTGAGAAGGCTTTAGAGCTAATTTGGCATTGCTGTGTGCTCTGTAATCGTTCTTAGTCTGGCTGAGCCACACCTCCCAAAGTACATGATAACGTGCTTTCCTCCTCTTGAACAAATTGTTTTATTTTAGACCAGCCTGTGCTTTCCCCTGGCTTTTGCCAGCCCTGTTGCCAAAGGGGCAGCCTGTCCTGCTTAGTCTATGGAGAAATGATCTCAGTACAATCAGAATACTGATCTGGCTTTGGGTATGACGTGAAAACCACTGGAAGCTTCAGGGCACTGATTGATGTGACGTCTCTTTAGTCTCACCTCGTATTAATGTGTTGCCTCCTTGGCCCTACATGCAGTCCTGTGTGAGTGCTGAGAGCAGGACATTTCTTCCATTCCCTCTGTTGTTGTCTTGCTCCCCATGGATCAGAGGTGAGCTACCTATTCTTTATCCTGTTTTTTGAAGTCTTTATTGTATTTTTAACAGTGTGTCCTGCTTCAGCTGAAATGAAGCTGCAAGGACTCATGTCAAGATTATCGATGGTCACAGCATTGGGGACATGCACTGCCCTTCCCAAGTGGTACTGGAAAGCAGAGGCAGGCATGCTCACTGACATAAATTCTACCATGTTTGCTCATTCACTACTGTAGGTTTCGGCTGGCAAAAATATTTGTCCTCGAGTAGCACCTGTTGTAGCCCTTCATGTTCAGCATGCTGAACTATTTTGTTTGCATCCAAAGTGGTTTAGTGCTATTGTAGTGCTCTCTGTCATTGCTGTTTTTTGGCCCAGCACTGCACTTTAACAGAGATGAGTAACCCATACACAGATAAGGGTCAACTGGTTTATACTCATGTCTTGTAAATATTCTGGCAGTCCCTTTTCTCTTGTCAGTGAGGCATAAGTTTACAGTATCAGACCTCTTCTAAAAGTTTTATTTTCTTTGGCCATTCTAGGAATATGTTCTCCTTAGGTCGGGGTTTATTTTCTGTGGGACCTTTAAGATACTTGTGGGACCTATGAAACAGTGAATGCATGTTACAGTGCAGTGTGAATGTGTTGGCAGTAAGATCAGCAGCAGAGATAGTAGTGTGTTTAAAATTGGAAACCTGTTGTCTTGATATACTTGCTTTGAGCCATCTGGACATGTTATTTGACTGTCCCATTATTTCTTGTGTGGAGGAAGGAGCCAAGATCTTTGGTTGTTTGATGGACATTGAGAGACAGCTGAGAGATTAAATCTGCCTTTCACAGAGCATTCCAGCTCCCTGTGCTGTTAGGAAACCATATGCTCAGTACATCACCAGTTTCCATCAGAGGCAAGACTGTCACAATCATTGTGTATCTCTCCTGGTGTGGGCTGAAGGCACACACTGATCAGGTGTGTTGGGGACAATAGTCCTGCTCTTCATTCCCTTCTTCTCTCTCATCCCTTACTTCTTGGTAATACTCTTGTGTAACATTTTCTTTTTTCCTTCCCTAGAGAGAAAAATCTACACCTGTCTGTTGCCCACTGTGTCATTCCTCTGATTTGGCAGTGCACATCTTAACACCAGTGCTATTTTCTTTCCTTAAATGCAAATCTTGCTCTGGGTTCTGGTATAAAAAATTATAACATTTCCTCATCTTCAGGATTTAGCAGAAAGGACAGCCCTCTTTGTAGTGCTAGAAACTTCCCTGTAATTCCTTAGATTTGTCTTGATTCCTCAGTCCCTATAGAATGACTTGCAGCCCAGGTGTGCCTTGCTCCTGTCACATGCTCTGCATCTCAGGTGTTTTGTTTACTTTGTCATCAGATAGAGCAGCTTGTTTGCCTAGAACAGAAGCTGTGGTTTTGCAGCTCTTCCTGTGACCTTCATCAATAATGCATGTAGAAACATGGAGAGGTTTAAAATTAAAAGAGGCTTAGCTAAGTGCCTTTGTCATTTGCCAGGTTTGGGCTAAAGATTATGATCTAAGTCAATAAAAATTATACTCTTGGCAGGTGCCTTATAAAGTGTGAGCTTCTTTGCAGTACATGGGCAGGGGAAAGCCGGGGGTGCCCAAAGCCTTTGTTCAGCAGAGGAATCATGCAGCAGGTCTTTGTAATTGAAATGCACCACAGAACAGCTTTAATGTGTGAAACAGCTTTCCTGTATACATGAAAAGCTAGATAAAAATGAAGAGCATGATGATGATGTCACATATATTTCCCAAGGGGAAGTGCAGGAGGGATTTGAATGTGGAATAGATGATACAGCCCCAAATGCTGCTCTGTCCCTATGCTCCACTGCCCAGCCCCTGTGCCTTGCACTCCTTTCTGGGATGCTGCTTACACTCATTTTCCCCAGCCCATAGCCCTGCCTCTGTCCAGCAGCATAGCCTGGTCTATTTATATTACGGATCTATTTATATTGTTTCAGGATAACTTTCATCATTGTTCCAAGTGCGTCTGGAAAGAGAGACAGAGGCTTGCCATGTAGCTGCAGACATTAGGAAACAGGGGAAAAAAATACTTCATCCTCTGCAAATGTTTTCCCTCTTGGCTCTCGGGGTTAGTGCTTCACTTAACTTCAACCAAATGTCAAATAAAACAGGACTGGTTGAAGAGACGTTGTCCTTAATTTATGGAGTTTCTTGTAAACAAGAATCAACTCTTGGTTCCCCTGCCCTTCCTGCTTATGTCTTCCTCCTGCACTGCTCAGGGAGAACTTCCCCTTATCTCTCTGCTGTAAAGACATCGTCTGTCAGCCCTTTTTCCTTCCTACTCAAGTGTCACAACTTAGGTGTGGTGGTGCCTTATCTGTTTCTTTGTTAGCCTTTTCTGTCTCTCAAAAAGCAAAGGAAACAATCTTGAAGATGAGTCTCTTCAGCAGGGCCAATGATACAGATTGGAATTCAGACTTTGTGATACAAGCACAAAGCCACTGATCAGAGGAATGTTTTTAACAGGCATTGGGGCAGACCTTTGAAATTTAATTTCTGACCCTCTTCCCTGGATCGTTAGAAAACTACTACCCTGTGTTAAAATACAGCACTTTCATTTTTATGTAAATGTGTGTTCTGGGTGGAAGTTACTAGTTATTGGCGCTTAATGAGATGTATGTCCCCAAATGCCTTATGGAATAGCTGCCTCCAGTTCCAGTGGCATTGCAGAAATGATATTTCTTGCTGTGAAATGCAGGTATCCATGAGAAACGTAGTGGAAATCTGTAGCTGTGTAGGTGTCCCTGGGCTATGACCCAAGGCTGTGAGCAGTGCTATGCTGAAATGCAGCACACGGATGTGAACAGACAGGGCTCCTCAGAAGTCCTGCTTTAAGCTTATTTCTGGCCCTACAGGCTTGAAATAGAAGAGGGTAATCTTAAAAAAACTTCAAGAGATTAATTTTATTTCTAGATAAAGGTTTTTAATTTTGTAATGCCTCCCACCTAAAAAACCCCAAACATTTGCCAGTGGAAGTGTGAGACTCCATGGGAATAACTGAAAGCTGCTGACGGTGTGTTTCCTGTCCTTACCTTTCACTGATCCCTGGGGGCGCTGCTGCGGTGGATGGTTTGGGAGACGAGCCCACTGGCGTCTGAGGAAAAAGGTCTAAAGGCAAGGGAAGAAGATATCAAAAAATAACCTTATAGGACAGAAGGAGAGAGAAAACGTTAACTTCCAACAGTTAACTAGGAGACAGAGCTGTAATATGTTGTTAAAATGTGAGCAGTCTTAGTACCCAGGCTTCTCTTCTGTGTTTCATTGCTTTCCCTTGAGGACCAGAACTGAACTAGTGTTTGCACTAACTGCTGTTCCCTGATCTCAGATTTATTGGTTGCTTTGATCTAAGAACTCAGCAGACTCAGAAGTTTTATTCCTTGTGCTTGGCTGTTTCCAAGACTTCCAGTGGTTCCAGTTTTATTGCAAATTTCACAATATTTGATATTTTCCATCAAAGTTCAGCTCCAGAGTTCTAGAATTACAAGAAAATCCTTATTTAAAATTGCTCCTACACTTCAAAGTTGGAGTCAGGGAGCATGTGAAAGCACAAACTTTTGAAATACAAAAACCAAAAGGCAAACAATTGGACGTTTTATTATTCTTCTTAATCTGTTCTAATTATTTGCTGACTTGTGATTAATTTGCTGTTTGGTACTGAAAATTGACGTGCTCAGTGGTGTGTTTTGTTGGCTTTTCTTTTGTTACCACCCAGAATCTCCTTATCCATTCTGTAAAAAGGGGCCTCCAATGTCCTTGACCAGATGTTTCTTACATACACCGACTTTTTTGCATAGTGTCAAAACGTTTGATGCTTCAGCCAGGAGGGCAGTGTCAGGGTCACAGATAATGTTGTGTACACTGTTCAGCTTCAGGGATTTTTGCTTTGTGGATTTGGGTTTGTTTTGGGTTGGTTTTTTTTTTTTTCAGCTTGTGTTACCTGACCCCTTCTGCTCCTGTTCATAGTGAATTATAAACATGGACATATCCAGAGTACTCCCTTTGAGAAGAAGGTTGTGTGGATGTTTGTTAGGGACTTGTTATTAATCAAGTAAATTGATACAACAGAAATAGTGAGTGGCTGGAAGTCACTATGTTATGTGTCACCACTCAGTGTTCAGACAGTAGGAAATTTTTCTGAGCATTCCTGGCAAATAAACTGGAGTAGAAAGATGTATAGTTAGAGATGGAAATGTGCCCTGTGGTGGGTATTCATCCGAGCAGCTAAACAGCTGAGGTGGTGTTTCTCCCCCACAATCCTCTTGGTTTCACGTTTTGTTTTTGGCAGTTCATCCTTGTGCTGTTGTCCCTTTCCCTCATCTCTTCTTCCTGTTGTGTTTTAACAGATCTGGTGGCTGGATCCAGAGCTGACATATGGCAATGCCAAGCCCTTTGTCTTCACACAGGGACACTCGGTGTGTAACCGCTCCTTCTTCCCCTGCTTCGACACCCCTGCAGTGAAATGCACCTACTCAGCTACTGTCAAGGTAAGGGATGGCTGTGAATGGTTCATGGAGCTCTTAGTTGCTGTTAACCTGTGAAAGCATAGTTACCTCATGTATGTACACCTGCTAAAATATTGTGATTCAGTGTTATAAACAATACTGGATTTTTTAGGTCCAATTCTGGTTCTTGGGCTAGAATCAGGGTAGTGCCACAAACATAACTCTGTTGGCTACCACACTTGGATCTTGCCTTCCTTGTACTCAGTGCTGAAAGAGTAATTGTGAAATGGAAATATGAGAGAGAATTTGGCTGGTCCCTTCCGATAGGGGTTATTGATGATAATACTCAACTGTGTTGTACCAATTTTTGAAAGAAAAAACCTGAAGTTTTTTGAAAGCAGCATCAAACAATGTTGCTTTTTGTATAGATGAAATCATTTAATATGTGGGTGCTTTTGGGGCAGCTGGCATACAGGAGGAGTAATATTTTTGGTTGGTATGTTTTCATGGACTGGGCAGATTGTGGTATAAAAACCTCTCAGAAGTCTTATGTTTTGTGTTATGTAAATGATTGTTTTTAATGTACATCATCAGGCAGAGATGAAAACGAACCAGAGATCTGTGCTTCAGTCATTCAGCTGTGATTATCTGGTGAGTTGATGTGTATGATGTTGGTCTTCCAGGCTCCAGCAGGCATACAGGTGTTGATGAGTGCCACCCAAAGCTCCTACCTGGAAGAGGAAGGTGTATATCAATTTTACATGGAATATCCGGTTCCTGCCTACCTAGTGGCCCTGGTGGCAGGAGACCTCATACATGCAGACATAGGTCCAAGGTAAGATTTGCAGTGAGTTCATTCTCTATTTTATGTCTCTGTACGGTGCTTCATACTGTAAAGTAGCAAAGATGTTCATAAGGGAACAGATGGGTCCATGAGCTGTGAGCATTGACAGAGTTTGAAGTGTAGTTGGGTGTAAAGAAATTCATGGCACTGCACTGGCAAAGATATGTTCCTCTTTCATAAATGTTGCCTACTGTCACCTGAAGTCATTACAGCTGCTTTCTTATTGCCTTGTTGAAGGGATTTTTGGTTACCTCTTGCCTTGTTCCGTGGAGCATAGCCTAGGAGGGCCCAGGTCTGATGGGAGGTCTCCTTGCACTATTACCATACATGGAAGTGTGGTGAGCAGTCAGGCTATTTTTTCTAAGAGATAATTCAGTTTGCTGAAGTATCACCTGATGTTTTCTGTTTTCTGACAGGAGCAGAGTGTGGGCAGAGCCTTGCCTGTTGCCAACAGCCATCAGCAAGCTTTCTGGCATTGTTGAACGTTGGTTGACTGCTGCAGAGAGTCTGTATGGCCCCTATATATGGGGAAGGTGAGTTTAATCAGTCTCCTGGGAATGTGCAATGGGAACAAAATAAAACGGTATTGAGAAATGATCATGCTTTCTCCCTATAGCAGGGCAAACTAGCATTTCAACTGGCATGATTGTAGTAGTTGAAAACAGACTCTGGAGTTTTGTCTCCACAAGCAGGAGGAAGGACCATGGAGGCATGGAGGTGTTTCAGCTGGTTTGCAGGGCAGAACTAGATGTTTGTACACACTGGGTCTTTCCTGAGGAATGAGGGTTTTTCATACTACAGTATTTTGTGATGCAAGTCCAGCATTGGGCCAGGTACCATTTAAAATGTATGGTTGTTTTATTAATCTCATTTATTTCTTCATTTATTGTGGTATGCCTGAGAATACTGAAAATCGCAGTATAGACTCATTGAGAGTCCAAGTCCCCAAAACCAGCATTAGTAGTTCTTGAATAGCTTGACTATATACTAAAAAAGAGTGGTTTTGAGAGAATACTTTTATTCATTGGATGGGAGAAAATGTTTATGAAGGTTTCCTATATTTCTTTGCTAAAGGTAAGCAGGAAGATCACATTGTTGCTAACTTATAAAATAATTCTTGAAATAATCTGAGAACATGGCCCAGTGTGGCAGTGCTGATCACTGGTAAAGAAATTTAGAAAACAAAACAAACATTACTGTTGTGTTCTGAAGCAGACAGATTAAAGTTATTTTGCTAACACTGCATGTATAGGAAATCACTGAATTCGTTAACAGCTTCCTGGCCTCTCTCTTTCCTGGGAGCCTCTGGGAGCCTCAACACTGTGTTATACTACTTTTTATAGTGTAAACAGTTTTTCTGGCTCCCAGATAACCAACTTGGGATGAGTTTGTGTGTGTGAAGGGAGCACAATGCTTCTGGGATATGCTGGATCTGCTGCACATCAAAAGACTGTCAAGTCTTTATGTCCAAATGTTAAGCAGGTCCTTGGCCAACAAAATAAATTCTGTGATCCTCTGATCAGAAGAATTAGGCACCATTAGTCTAGACAGTTTGTTCCTGAAGTCACAAGAAGGTCTCAGAAGAGCCTTCCCTAAGAAAGAAAAAAGTTACTGTGTGTCTTCTAGCCGTAATTTACACATCTCCTTTCTTCTTTCTTCTCTCCCTAATTTTAGATATGACATTGTTTTTCTTCCTCCATCCTTCCCTATTGTTGCCATGGAAAACCCATGCCTGACCTTTATCATCTCTTCCATTCTGGAGAGCGATGAGTTTTTGATCATTGACGTCATTCATGAAGTTGCCCACAGCTGGTTTGGGAATGCGGTCACCAACGCCACATGGGAGGAGATGTGGCTGAGCGAGGGCCTGGCCACCTACGCGCAGCGCCGGATCACCACCGAGACCTACGGTACCGCTGCAGAAACTTCTCCTTGTGCTCCTTCTTACCATAACTCAGAGTTGGCTGCATAGAGTATTTGCCTTGGAAGCTCAGAAGTCTGTAGGGAGCTGGTTTTCAGTTAGGTTTTGTTTTATTTCTGGAACACACACCCACACACAACCCCAAACTTTGTGTTGAACATCTTGCATACTTAGAGTTTGACGTTGTCTTGGCTTCAGTGGGCTCAATACCTGATATGGTACCAGGGGCTTTGGGTGAGGTGTGTTAACACAGTGCTGTGGGGATTTGGAACTACTGTTGGGTACCAGGCAGGTGTTGATATGTCAGAACAAGGTGAGCAGAGGATGCTTTAGAAAAAGATGTAAGAAATCTTATCACAGTTATATTGTGAAATAAATGTCCACTGAACAAGTGTCATTTTAATTCTGATCAGTTAGTAGCTACCTACTGGTAAAAAGAATGATGGCAATAACACTAAAAAAAAATGTACAGATTTATGTAGCTGTCTGTTTATGTGCTGGAGGATTCCTGCAGGATTGTAAGCCCTGCCTTTGCTTGTGTCAGTGAATTTCACAGGTCAGTTTTATGGTGCTCTCTTTAGAATAAATAAGCAGTAAATTATTCCTCTTGCTTTTAAGTTTAATTGGCTTTTTATTGAAGTGAATAATGGGAACGTATGCTTTTCCAGTTTGTCCTGTTATGTTCTTAAAAGCCAGTTCCATGTGTTTTCTCAAGCATCCATTGTAAACAATCTTGGAAAAGTTCCTAGAAATCTTGGCAGCAAAAGTGTTTAGAAGAAAGCATTTGCTTTAATTCATGTATATTGTTTTTGGACATGAACTGATGATAATTAAGTTTAGGCAAAGAAGTGCTCTGAGGATCTATGGAGATGTTACAATGCATATTATGTATCTTTGAAAGCTGTTTTATGTTGACTAATTCTCGGTGGGTAGTACTGTCCTAAGTCACATTATAATTGGCAGTAATGTGAGTAGGTCAGAAGATATCAACCTATTCATCATCTTAGTCTGTCCATCCAACATAGAACAAAATCCTTGCTGAATTTGGTCTGTTCTCTAGAAATTTCCAAGAAGCATTTGCTGGGAAACTAAAAAATGTCTTTCCCTGTGCCATTCTTTAGTAAGCTCTTTCTCCATTCTATTTTGTTTCTAAGACAAACCTCTGATCTAAATCTTACCACTTCTGACATAACTTCTGGAGTGTCTTCTGTTGGTAGTAAAAAGACATCTTTGTAATGATATTGTTTAGGGAAATTAGAATCCACTGACTACCATTCCTTTTGGATCTTGCTTAATTCTGCTCTCTGTAGCTTGAAGTAATTGCCCTTAACACTAGTTATCACAGTTCTTGCTTTCCCCTGGGAAGCACATCCACTTCTTTCTCTGCTCATACAGGTTCTCCTGTTTTCCAAATACATCCTGGTTCTTAATTCGCACTTGGCTATATAGGATTCGGGTGTTACATTGACACTCTGAGGTCGTATCTATGTAACAAACCATATCTTTGGGTTAATAACTTAGCAAAGAGGGCTAAAATGTTAATAGTTACGGATGTTAAATATCTTCTGAATCTGAAAATCTGTTTTCTGCAGCTTCTAATGTCTGCAAGGGCATAAGAAAGATCTCTTGACTTGGCAGTGTAATACAGCTAGTTTGGTTTGAAAGCGTGGAATGCTCTACACTGCAGTTAGGGAGAAGAGAAGGAGTAGCATACCCCATCACAACTGTAAAAAATCCTAATGAGAGGAAGGTGAAAAACTTATGACAAAAACCAGGTAGGATGATACATAAAGCTTGAAAAATATACAAAGGATCTATAATACAAAAACCAAATCCAATCCTTTTCTCTTTCCACTCAAGAGGTGACATTTGCTCAGTAATATCCTTGGCACTGAGTATGGAATTGTGTCTACTGTTGTACAGGTGACAGTATGTTTTTGTAGCACTTGATTGCTCCCTGAAAGTTACCTGTACAATACTTTTTTCAGTGCTGCTCTCCTCATCTTGCAAGAACTGATAAGATGATGTCAAGGATGTAAACTTTAGCCTAGTCTTCATGCTGTTTTGTTTTTCAGTGCAGCCCGATGCATAATCAGAGTGAGGAAATACACTGGGTTAGGCTCTGACTTCCATTACTAATTACAAGGATGTTCTGCACTCAAGTTTCTCTGCCGTTACATTACTGTGATTCTGTCTCACTGTTCCATCTTTTGCACCTGCAAATTTTTACTTTGTCCCTGTGCTAGTCCTGCCCAGATCAGGTTTTACTGATCACTTTCCCACAACTAACAAGTTACTTTCTGGGGTAGGAGCTGCCTTCACATGTTTGGAGACTGCATTCCGCCTCGATGCTCTCCACAGACAGATGAAGCTCCTTGGAGAAGACAACCCGGTCAGCAAGCTTCAGGTTAAACTGGAGCCAGGTATTGCTTTTGGCTGAGGCTGCTCTACATAAAATTACACACATCTGTATATCCATGATGGAATATAGACAAAAAAAGACTAAGTTTTACATATTCTTTATGAAAAAAGAAAGAAAGAAAGAAGTACTGGTTTGTAAACCAGTCTAAAAATAAGTAAGCAAGCTTAGCTTTTTTTCTAAGTTGGATAACTCATCTTTATAGATATTGTTCTGTGTGAGAACAGAACAGACTTACTGAATAGAAAGAATGTAAAAACCTGCCTTGAAAGCTATGTGGGTTTGAAATTCTGGATATGCAAAATAAAGTATTTTATAATGGAAATATTTGAGAACACGTAAAATCCTTTGCTATTAAATGTTGCTCTCTTTATGTGTTCATGTAAGAACTATGTATGTATGTATTTAGCATGCAGATAAACAGGTACTTGCTATAAGTTGAGCTGTGCAGATGCTGTTTGGTTATTCCCTGAGCCAGATGCATGATTGCACTCCTGATTTACCTATCTCCTTCACTGATAGTTCTCTAGTTCTTTGGTCACAGTTGGGTGGGTGAAGCAGTCTTCAATCTAGATGACATTTAAAACAACCTAAAATGCAAGTGGAGATGATATTGGAGTGAAATGGAACAGAAGAACATGTATTGGAAGCCTCAAAAAAGGAGCAAGTAGTGATTACCTTATATTGATATCTTTGAAAATTTGTGGTATGGTGATTCCCAGAACCTGGCACTAAAAAAAGCAAAAAAAGGATTTATTCTCAGGTTCCAGATTTGTTTTCAGTGACCTCTAGTTTGAAGTGACTTATTCCGTTGGGAATGAGTACTTACCTTACAATGCCTGATTTTTAAAAAAAAAAAATATTTTTCAGGCTGTTTCTTTGGACTGCATCTATTTAATTTACTGTAGTAACTTAAATGTACTGACAACAGGCTTGTTTTGGTTTTAAGTCATTATGTCTCACCTTGATGATCTCTAAGGGGTCTGTATAACTCAGAAGGGCTGTAAATCACTCTCCTCATTAAAGTTTTTTATTATGTTGTCTTCTCCTTTCAGGTGTAAATCCCAGTAATTTAATGAACCTCTTCACCTATGAAAAAGGCTACTGCTTTGTTTACTACCTGTCCCAGCTTTGTGGTGACCCCAGACACTTTGACTCCTTCCTAAGAGTGGGTGTAAATACATGTTTTCTTGAGATTTAGAGCTGATTTTTTTGTTGTTGTTGTTTGGGTTTTTTTCCCCAGATTCTGTCACCGTGGCTAATTGTTAAGGGTAAAATTGAATACAAGTGTGTCAGGGATGGAGAAATATTGTGGGCCTGTCTGTCAACCTACATGAATTTTTCTACAAGATTTCTGAGATTCTGAGCTTGTGAGGTGCTACATAGAGAGTAGTATTATATTTTTATTATCTCTTGTTCTGTGCTCCAAGTAATTAGAAAGCTGTTCCAGCACAGGTTGCCTGTGACTGGAAAGATGTGACTTGAGTCACTACTAAGAAGTGTTAACTTGGGGTTTTTTTACTAGGGTGACAAAGGGTATGGGTTACTATATTGGGGCAGGTTGGTGCCTGGAACCACACTTGCAAAACCTATTGAAAATTGTCAGCTACTGACTTGTTTTGGAAAAGGAAAAAGAAATGATACTCAGCTGTCACTGTATTTGCAGTAACTTTTTTTTTTTTCTTGTTATCGTGCTTCTTTCATTAACTGGGTGAGGAGGGAGAATATTTTTCTTCTTTTTTTTTAAACCTTCAAATACTTGTTCTTACTCTTACGTTTGTATTATTTTTTGTTGTTATTGTGGCATGCAGTGGTTCTACATTGAAAGGAAGCTATTTTGCTCCTAATCATAATTTGAACTTTTTACTATTTTAGGCCTACATTGAGAAGTATAAATTTACCAGCGTTGTGGCTCAAGATCTTCTGGATTCCTTCCTGAATTTTTTTCCAGAGCTGAAAGAGCAATGTGTTGAGAGCAAAGCAGGTAGGAGATTTACTTAGTTAACTGTAAACACTGTAGAAAACCTGGATGATAAATTTTGTGCTTGGCTTGGAGGATGCATAGGGAAATGCTAAGGCAAACAAAACCGTTTGGCAACAACCAGGTGCTCTTGACAGAATTTGTGGTTACTGCCTCTATGTTGGGGAATGTGACCATCTTAAATTGCTGACAATTTTGGCATTAATTAGCTGAGTGTTCCTTGGTTAACTTTCTCATTACCTCACCTTTCACTGCAGCCAGAATGATCAGTGCGTGTGAGATTTACACATGCTTAAATGCAAGGAAAAGGTGAACGCACTTTGAAATTTCATGTATTTTAATAACAGAAAACATGCTTTGAGAACTGTAACTTTCCCAAGATCCTACCCATACATATAAAATCTCTTTCAGAATGCTTCACTCTCCCTTATATCCCCTATTTAGAGCTGTTGGTGGATTTGTGGAAGGTCTGTGGAGTACCAGGTGCTTATTATCTCACTTGGTTAAAGAAATAAGACTCATCCTGCCATGTGTCCATCCCTGCAAGTAGCTATTGAGCCCATTGGTCAGTTTAAACCAGACCAGCAGAGTATAGCTCTTAAGGATACTGGGTGCCTACAAGCTTTGTGTAGTGGGAACTCCCTGTGGAGAGGTGTAGATGAGTGAGTTTACTGTGGGAAAAGCTGCAGCATGAGCTCAGCAGCTCTGTGTTTTACTTGGCCCACTGGCTGGCTGAAGAGTTAACCACAGCATTTGCTAATTTTTGCCTGGCTAATATTCAGAGGATGCAGAAGATAGGAGTTTCAGTGTAGATGGTGTGGAACAGGAAGTATTGCCAAGGGCTGGGAAAGTACTGAGGTGGTAAAAGGTCAAGAGGAAGAGCTCTGTTGGAAAGCAGGCTCTGCTGCTTTTGAAGAAACTTATTTTTTTGTTATTAGTTGTATAAATAAATTTAAATTTCTTAGGTTTACTGGTGGGTAGGAGGAGTTTAGTCAGCTCTCTCCCCTCCCCCCTTTTTTTTTTTTATAAAGTGGATTTTCTCCATATTTGTCAGTCTTCCTCAGAATTCTGAGAGAGAAATGCAGGCACACATATTAGAACGTAGTTTGAACGTAGGTACTTGTCAGCCTGGCTGCCTTAAGAGCACATGTGTTTCTTGTACTTACTGTACTGTTGAGCTCTAGAAAACTCACAGTGAGGTTTGGAGAGGTGTTGCTGACACTCTTCCAGCTGTTCCATAGGCTATCCCAATGAGGCTGCTAAGACTGTTGTGTCACTATACTTATTGGTTGCTGTTGTTAGCACCTCTCTTAACTATGCCAGAAGCAGTCCTGAACTTTGAGGCAGCCAAGCCACGTGCAGAGATCCCTGCTCCACATTTTTGGTGCTCCTCATTCCAGGACTGGAGTTTGAACGTTGGCTCAATGCTACAGGACCTCCGTTAGCTGAGCCAGACTTATCTCAGGGATCCAGTTTGACCAGACCAGTGGAGACACTCTTCAAACTCTGGACCACAGAGCCTCTGGACTCTGTTGCTGCTGCCAGCAGTGTTGACCTCACTAAATGGAGAACGTTCCAAACTGTGCTTTTCCTGGACAGATTGCTGGATGGATCACCACTGCCACATGGTGAGTACTCTTACCAGGATAGTAGAAAATTATCCCTGGAATAATTGATTGAATTCTAAAGATCTCTACCTCTGGCTGACATTATAATTCACATAAAGTCAGGTTGATGTCCCTGCCCATGGCAGAGGGGTTGAAATAGGTGACCTTCAAAAGTCTTTTTCAGCCCAACGGATTCTATGATTCTGTGATTTTATGAACTGTTATTCTCTGATGACCCTCAAAATTGACAAAATAGGTCACAGTTCTTTCTCTGTGTATGTGCTCTCTTCAGAGGTGATAAAAAAGCTCTCGGAATGTTACTCCTCTCAGCTGGACTCCATGAATGCAGAAATCCGTATCCGCTGGTTGCAGATTGTAGTCCGAAATGACTATTATCCAGACCTTTACAAAGTCCGTCGCTTCTTGGAAAACCAGGTACTAACTGCTGGATTAAAATCACTGCACCTCTCAGTGCATGAGACATGTGCATGAGACATGCGACGTGAAAGACCTTGGAACTTCTGCTTCCTGGCCAAGTGTAGCCCAGGTGTGTTGCAAAGGGGCTGAGCATGGCTCACCTGCTAGCGGTGGGGAGGAATGGGCAGATGTAATTTCAAATGCCTACAGATAATCTCTGCTTTTCTAGCCTGACTCAATACCCTTGTCCCAGCTCCGCCCCATGCATTTTTTATTGGTTTGTAGCAGCCCTGGCTTTTCCAGACCACAAGTTCTTGCACTACTAAATCATGTGATTATTTGAATAATTACACTTCAAGCAAGGCTAGGGCTCATCGAGTTCTTCTCAGTAGTTGTTATTGTGCAGGAGCAAAAGGTTAATGCATGTGTTCAATGTGGCCTCTTCTATTTGGCCTTTAAAAAATTGTTCTGTTATTTGTGGAAGTAGCTCCGTCTCAGAGAGCAGATGTTTTTTTATTACCATTCATAAAATCCTTGCATCAGACTTAGAAAAGACTCATCTGTCTTTTGAAAAAATATGTTGCTTGTCTCCAGTCTGAAGTTATTCAGGACCGTTGGAGTGTAGCTGAAGAGTGTAGAAGAGCTGAACTTCTTGACTTTTATTGAAGTGTTTTTATCCTGTTTTCGTTTTTTGCAGATGTCTCGGATGTACACAATTCCACTTTACGAGGACCTTTGCACTGGCACCCTCAAGTCTTTTGCCTTAGAAATTTTTTACCAGACCCAAAACCAGCTGCACCCCAATTTGCGGAAAACGATCCAACAGATCTTATCCCAGGGCTTGAATCCACTTCCTGCCATAGACACTACAGCAGTCACTACAGACACACCAGCAATGGTGCTTGAGGACAAAGTCTCAGAGGCCACAAATGGTGCCATTTCACTCAGGGATGTCAACGTGTCTGCTTAGATCACCAGTTCATGCCAGCCACGAAGCTTGAAAATGGGGACAGGAACAGAGGAAAGATACCAAGTGTTGCCTCCTTTCCCTCAGCCTTGCAGCTGCAGTGTGTTGTAACTGGATTTCTCTCCCGAAACACAAAGCAAATGTGCCTTCAAGTATCCAGCGTGTGATACTGCCAGGTTTCAGAGATCTCCGCCAGCTGTGTGATGAATATTTTGATTCAGTTTTTACTGGGCAGGGACTCTTGGGCTATTGCTTCTCCATGGAAAGTGGATAGTTCCCTTTCCTGAGGCTCTTCTGGATGGTTTCTCTGGATTTGTTGTTTGGTGGAGGGGGGTGTTCTTTTTTTTCTTTTCTTTTTCTTTTTTTGTCTGAGGCCACTGAGGCATGTCCTACTTGCTGTGTGTATGTTGCTGGGGAGTGTGTATGTGTCAAGCTGTCATTGTCCTGATATTTGGGCTAAAGTTCTGCAAAGGAGAGACTCAGGAATTGTTAGTGGCAGCAAACATGTTTTCATGTTATGCTCCTTCCTGTGACAGAGGTATTGTGATTTGGGAGGAAGGGGACTAATGCTTAATAAGAAACTAATTTTAAATAGCTCCTGTTCCCCCCTGCCCATAGGTGGCCAAATAATAATAACAATAATGCTCTTTATATATATATATAAAGATATATAAGAAAGAACAGGGAAACATTATGTTGGATTTGGAATCCTTCTGTAGTTAACCCTACCCTCAGTTTTCCCTTTGCACTCGATGGGACAAGCAATAAAGAAATGTGTAGGCTTGAATTTTCAAAAAAAAGTTAAAATTAGGTTCCCAAATGCCATCAGTTCTGGTACTAGCTGGATGCCTAATCTTTTTAACTGTTTTGACAAGTCTAGCTACAACCTTTGCTAGTGTGTCAGGATGTGTGGCACATGCATCTGATGCATTCTGTGTGTCTTCTATTCTGTCCTTTTGGAGGAGTTAACAAGACCGGTAATTTTTTTAAGATCCCCAGCATATCTTGGCCTGTAAGTTGACCACAACACTATCCATGCTAAGATTTTACTGCCTTGAATAACGTTTGCCTGAATAACAGTTGCCATATCATACAATAGTCTGAGGGAAGCACCACCTTTCTTGATGTGAAACTTTTAAGTCCCGCTTTACCCGAGTCTGTTTTCTGACTTATGGTGGGAGTAAGGTGCCATTTCATTTCCCTGGCGTGCTGTTTCTCTGGATCCCTGGCCAGCCATGCAGGATGGAGAGACACTGTCTTCCCTCTGTGCCGTTCAGTCTCAGGAAGCTGAGGGCAAAGCATCCTGGGGTATTGCAGAGTACAGGCAGTGATGGTTCTTAAACTCCGTGCCACAAACTTCTTAACGTGTGGGTACCCTTGTGCTCTCTGTGAGCTCCCACAAGGCATCTCTGAGCTGATGCATCACCAGGATAGTATGAATAAAAGGCAAAACATTTGGAAGAGACTCAGCTAACAGAGATGTGAGAGAGAAATTGTTTTGTACTTCAGGGCAAATTTTAGCCCTGCTATGGGGATCTGCATAGACAGGAAGAGGGGGAAATTTGGGAGGTTTTTTTTTCTTCACCAGAAGTATCTGTTTACACCCATGTGTGGATGGGGACTTAGGTGCTGTTACTGGATCTGCATTTTCTGGCTTTAAATTAATTTGGATTTCACCATAGCCTTAGCCTGGGCTGAACTGGGATAAAGCAATAATAAACTCAGGCCTCTGTAGTGCTTCATTAGTTTTAAAAATGGGCCATCAGCATTGTTGGGCTTCAGAACTCCAAGCTCTGCTCTTTGCTCCTTGAATGGGATTATCTTTTAAATTCTGTTTTGTTTTCCCAGAAAGAATGGAGAATGATGTTTTCTGCACAAATCTCTTTCCTTTTCATTTGTTGTTCTATTGAAAGAGATTTGTACAAGCTGACTTTACACTTCCGGAGTTGCCGTTGTTGGTGCTGCGTCTCCTGGACCCCACTGCCAGCAGCAGCAGCCTGGTCGAGACCAGGAACCACTAGCGTTTTTTGGAATCACGGGCCTCTGTTTTAACACGTTTTATTTTGTGGGAGAATTTTTGTGACCCTGGTGGGAATTTTTCATCTACATGGATGCCTTATGATGATTGTCAAATTAAACTAAGCTTTGTGACAAGTTCAGCCTTTTGGGCAGTTTTTCGGCGTCCCTGCTCTTGCTGTGTGGAAGAGCTAACTTGGGTACATTGTCTTTGTTCTGTCCTTTTCTGGGGTGCAGCATAGAGGGAGTTTGGAAGCTATTTCAAAGCTGCAGAGGAAGGTGTGCTGGAGAGGTGGCAAAAGCAAATAATCGAAAGTAAATATTATCTAATGTTACTAGAACTGACTGAAATACATCAGATCAGCTCTGTGTTTGCATAGACAGATATCAGAGCAAGGAAATGCCAGCTGAACTGAACAGACTGTTTCCTGATTAAAGAACATGAGATGTTAGTGTTTCTGCTCTCATCTCTGTGAGATCCTATCAAATGGCTTTTTTCCTAAGACTTGTTTTCTGAAACACAGAAGCAGAGCACGATTTGTTGAAAGTACTCCATGCATCCTTTCTCCTGTGAGTGGGGAGTGCACTTTTTATTTTATAGAGACAAAAAATTGGCAGCAAGTTTGTGAAGATAAGCCTTCCTTTTGTTGACAGAAAATAAATTGGTGCTTCAGGCTACTTGCTGTCTTGATTTCTAGTAGACTTCACATTGACAGGCAGATTAGACTGTGATTAAATAGAAACTATTTATTTGCCTTATCTTTGGTCTGTTCATTTCTGATCTGTTTAAATCAGATTAGACATCAAATCGGTTTTATTCAAACAGATGCCAAGAGATTGGGTTATCTTTTTTATTTTGAAAATGAGAACTACTACTTTATTTCATTGCAGCTTTGAGCAGGGCAACAGAAGATCTAGAAATATCACTTGTGGGAAAGCTCTGAAGAGTCAAACCGTTTAATAAAATGGAATGTTTCTAATTTATTTTTTTAGCATTTCATAGCTGCATTGGTTGATACATTAAATATAATTCTTGTTAGCTACAGTATACTCTGTTAAGCTTGTATCAGGAATTTTGGTGTCATGTTACATTGCAACATTTTAACAACGAACTCCATCAACCAAGAACAATTCTATCAAGTATCCCAAACATTCTGCTTCAACCAAAACTCTCTCATGTTCTTGCACTGCGGTGACCTTGGCCATTGCCCTTTCTGGATAACACAGGACCTTCTGTATATCTAAGCTCATGTGCTGCACAGTTCACTTAGGTCAAGTACACTTCTTCAGTCTGCTCTCCCTGTTTGTCCGAAGATAGAACAACACAGTACAGTCAACACTCTTAAATCACGTCATACTTATTTTCACACTTTTTACTATAGATTGATAAAAGCTTAAAGCCACTATGACCACAATATCAGACTTGGTGTATAAAAGAAGCTGCACTAGAAATCACAGTGTGAGATTTATCAAGCCACTGTCCTCTGAGATGCAGAATTATTGTCAGTTGTGAGGACACAGTTTGACACGATTTTGTTGAAGCCCCAGGTAAATTGGTTTGGCTGTTGATTACATGCATTCCTGAAATGCATACCTAATGTCTAGTTTGGATTTGTCTAGTTTCATCTTCCAGTGCTGGAAACTACTGCTTTGTTTGTGGAAGTTAAACTACTTACTCACCTATAAATTACTTACTTCTTTCTCATGTAAGTACTTTTTAACTCTTAACAAAACCAGATTGATTGGTCTATTGCTGCAAGTTGTCTTCCACAACTTCGCGTATTGATTTAGCTTGGGTGGAGCATGATGTTTCAGTATCCTTTTAAAGTGAAAATTGCACACTCTTTCTCAAAAATTACCTCAAATGCTGCTGTATATTCCACATCAACTTTAAAAGAATTTTTTATTAATATTTTTCATTCATCCCACTTTTCCCATTAATTACAGTAGTAATTTAGGCACCTGTTAGAGTATGTCTTAACTGGACATAAGAGACTTTTGAAGAAAAAGGAGGGTAGAGAAAAGCTATTCCATATTCTGGAGGTGACTTTTCACTCTATACAGAGGGAGACTAGCTAGTTGCAATAAATGATTGAGCCTGTGTGAGCACTTCCCTTCAGTCCTCTTCCTGCAGGTACCTTCTGCACTGGAAAACTCAAGTCTTACACCTCTGATTTCTTGCCCACAGAATTATGGCTATGTTGAACATAGTATGCTCTGTGCCCCACAGGGAAGGTGTTCTAATATACTAGAGACAAGTCTCTAAAAAAGGAATGGCATTAGTGGGGTTTGCAGAGCATTGGACCCTTCTCCAAAATCATATTTACTGAGATGCAGCATCTTGTGTGCTGTGGTAGCCAGACTGGAAATTTGGAGCTGTGCTCTACCTCTGTGTGTGCCTGAGGTAATGTGAGAGATCTATAACTCCAAATACCCACTCCAAAATCTCCCTTGAGCAAAAAGACACTCTGTGGTTTCTTTGATACAGCTCTGATCACTGTCAGCTGAGTATTGCCTGTGCCTTCCTAATTCTGGTATCAGGATTCAGAGAATTGGAAGAGCTCCGTTGTGAACAGCTTCAATGTGTCAGAATTTGCAGAAACAAACACACACACTGGGCCCAGCCACTGCTGCTTGATTACTTTTACTCATCTCCCTGTCCTTGAACCACTGGGAGTTGGAGACAAAAGCAAACAAGGGATTGATGAAACCCCAAAACTGGCAAACAATCATGAAAATATCAAACACCTTTCTAAAGGATCATCTTCATTTACCTGGAAATGAGCTGGTTATTTAGCTGGACACAAATCCCTTTTAACTTTAAATTTCTATAGCAACAGGACTCAGCCTCTCTCAGACTTATTTCCTCCTTTACAAGGAGAAACGAAGCACTTACGTTAAAGTGGACTGAGAAACAGGTTGACAACAAGGCAAGTACCATTTTGTCTTAAAATATTACCTTCAAGACATCTTGTCTAAATAGACCCGTGTTTTGTCCTCAGGAACAGTTTAATCCAGCAGGATTGCCAAGAGGCAATGGGGAAAGTTCTCCACTCCTTTTTTTCCCAAAGAGTTTGGGATTAACAGAAAAAAAATCATCAATTGCATACTGGATTAATTTGCCCCTTTCCAACCTTGCAGTGGGGCAAAGAAAGCATGTCAGGTATCTGAGAGACCAAGGTAATATCCATCTCTTTCCTTCTAATAGCTTCATAAATAAATAGGTATTTCACTAATTAACTGTTGCAGGTTGGACCTACTGTATTTACAGTTAGACCTCAACATTTATCCCGCTTTCTAGAATCGGTCCTCTAATGGAATTTATGCAGTTGAGCGATCGCTGGTTCCTAAAGAATGCAGGGGTGAAATCACGCAGATCAGAGCCTCACTGTTCCTGACACAGAGGCCTTTTTTCCCCCTTTCCCTCCCCCAACAGACCTCTCCTGTGTCGCTCACTCGCAGCCGCGCAGCTGCGGCTCCCCCGCATGAGCTGTGGACAAGAGGGTTATTCTTACTGCCAGCAATGTTTCCTCTGCTCCTGAAAGGGTCAAAACTCCAATGTGAAAAGACTTGTTTGTTGATTAAATTTGCAGTATGTGGGGGTGAAGCCTTGTGTCTGTACAACGGGCATGACCAAGGGGCAGAGAACCTATTTCTGAATGTGGGTGGGCAGCTGCTGCAGTTACCTGAGAGCATTTCCATCAGCTGAGGTTGGCTTGAGAGGCGGATTTCTGCATTCATGTCTGATAGAAACCAGTCAGGCCCGTGTTTTCTGTGGATCTCTCTCGTTCAGATGACCTCTCTACCCAAGGACTAGGTGACCTTAGGCTCAAACTCATCATCACAGGCAAGTGTGAAAACCAGAATTTTTGGTAAACACCTCCTCCTTCCACAGTGGCTCAGCAGCTTCTTTTTTGACCACACCTGAGCACCTTGAGAAACACCGATGTGTAAAGCCCAAACATGGAAAAGACAACAGCCTCCTTCCCTGTGCCCAGAAACCCAAAACCTTGGTGGGCTGAAGGACGGCCTCGTGGGGCCCTTATTTCTGCATTTCTGTTCTTTGTTCCTGAGCGAGGCAGTATTTTTAAGGCAATTTTTCTATTTCACTGGTCAACGGTAGCTATCAAAGTATGGGAAATAACATATCTCCTTTGACAGTTCAGCCCGTGGACGATTATATGGTAATAAACGATCTGAAAATGTGATCTTTGCCACTATGTCGGGAAAGCACTCGATGAGGGCCAGCAATTTCTCTGAGTTTCTCCGACACAATCTTCATGAAAACACTTTGGTTTCACTTTCCTCCGCCTGTCGGAGCAGCTCAGGTGCCCACGGTTCGTGCTCTGCGCGGGCAGTTCTCCGTTTCTCCCAGATTTTCCCGGCCCGGGAATCTCGCGGATCCCGGGGAATCTCCGACCCCATCAGCCGGCGGAACCAATACGTGGCGCGTGCAGACGTACCGCCCGCTGATTGGTCGGCGGCGCCGTCCGTCAAGCGCGGGAGTGGGCGGGGCCGCGCGTGCCGGCGTTGCCGGGTAACGGCCGCCCCCGGCAATGGCGGCGGGGCCGTCCCGCGGTGAGGGGGGAGCGGAGCCGCGAGCGGGGGCGGCCGGGCCGACACCCCTTGTGGGGACGGGGGATTGGTGGGCAGGAGGAGGCGTGTGCGGAGGGGCCCTATTGGGGCTGGCTGTGAGGAAAAGGGTGGTGGTGGTGGGGAGCCTTATGTGGAGGGTGTGCGCAGAGCGGGGGGAAGGGACCTAAATGGGTGTAGGTCTCCTCAGAGGCCGCCCCTTCTCTTCCAGCTGAGCGGTGTAGGGTGGTGTCAGGTGCTGGAAGAAGCCAGCAATGTTGTGGTTCCAGGTGCTCCGTGTTGGAGTGAGAGGCTTTCCATCCTTAAATAAATCCGCCTTGCTTGTTTGTTTCCCTGTTGTAATTCCCCAGTAACACTCGCTTCTTCTTGCAGGTTGGTGCCTGGCGATATAAAGTCGTAGCAATAGCCGGCAAAGCTGCTTAGGATTGTGTTGAAAATGCTGGGAGAGAAAAAGCAATTAATGGTGACAAGAGACCTTTACACAGACCCCACGTTTCCGGCTAGTGATACCTCTATATTCTTTGATTATTGTACCCCGCTTGCCCAATTCAGAGGCGAGATATCTTGGTTGAGACCTAAGGTGAGTTTTAAGGTATAAAAGGCTGATTTTAGCAGAACTGGGCGTTCCGGTAGTAAATGCAAGTTATCATTGAATGACTGCTTCTGGGTGTTCTTTTTTGTTTGGAAATACAGAGATGATAAAACCAATGTATGTCAGCGTTAACAGTACATGAGTAACAGTTTTTAAGTCTGGGTGCTTATTTGTAGGCTTGATTTAAATCCTCTTGTAGAGCTTTTAAATTTCATGGCAGTAGTAGAAATTCAGATATTTTATTATCAGTATGTTTCATTATGCAAATAGTGTGCATACCAAGTTAGAATGCAGCATTATGTCATTCCCGAATTTTTTGATATATTGCATAACTGTCTTGAAAATAAATAATTGGATTTTAGAATTTTTTAGAAGCCTATTGCTTGTTTTTTTTTCTGGCTGTTGATTTCTTTGATAACAAGAAAGAAAACTTTTAAAGCTTATAACTTGTCATATGACTTGTATTGCTTTTAAACTTACAGCTGGGTTGCAGAGCAAGCTGTATTAGAGCTAAAAGCTTTAGAATGCATTTCTGCAGTACACCCATTTAAAGTGAAGTATTTATGATACTGCTTTTTTGTAGAGGGAAAAAAAAGGCTATAAAATTTAATGGAGGAAAAAAGTGTATTGTCTTGAGTTGTATTTTCTCCCCTGTGTCTGGGGCTGTCTGTAGAACAGTGACAGAGCTGTTGGTTATCAGGTGTAATTGGCAAACAAATGATTTCATGGAGTCCAGTGTGCAGCTTCCTGTTTTTGTACTTTACACCTTGATTGCTACTGGGGGCTAATGAGTTAATTCCCATCTCTTGCAATGTTTGTGTATAAGAAAAACCATTTCACAAACTCACTTTCAGATCTGATTGAGTGTTCAGGACTTTGCGTCTGAAATTCCCTATTGTGCTACCAAACTAATCTATTTTTATGTGCCCTAGGAAAGGTTTTTCCCTTGTTCTAATTTTGAGATTTTTGTTACTTGGGATGTGCAGTTCAATGTGGATGGCATCAGCCCTGTTGCAGTTGTTTATAAGTCTAGGAAGGAGCTGATGAATTATGTTGTCTTTCACCTATTACTGCTTCTGCTAAGGTTGTGCCTGATGGTGACAGATGTGTACTGAAGTTCATGTGGGAACTGGATTTACATTCACGAAGTACCTGCGAAATACCCCCACAAGCTATTTATTTGTTATTTCTTACTTAGACTGTGTCTGAAAAGGAAATTTTCTACAAGTAGAAATTCTCTTGTTTTATGAGAGAGCTCTGCAGCCCTCCCAGTCCCTGAAACACAGGCTTTCTTAGAATGTCATGCAAGATTTCGCTTTAACTCCTCTTCTTTTAATTTTAGGACATTTGTTCTTCTCCTCGATTATTTTCAAACAATCTGCAGGATGCGCAAGTAAAACAAGGAATTTTGGGAGACTGCTGGTTCCTGTGTGCCTGTGTAGCTTTGCAGAAGAGCAAATACTTACTGAACAAGGTATGGAGAAGTTTCACGTTAGAGAAGTTTTCTTCACCTAATTGACATTTGTGTACTGTTTTGGAGTCCTAAGCTGCCAAATGAGTATTGGCTTCATTATGCTCACTTCCACTGGTTTTGTTATCGTATTTTTTTCTGTGTTTGTTACAAATGGTTGATATTCAGTATATTTTAAACTGGTTTTGTTTGCAAACCCCCCCCCCCCCAAATCATTAATTCATTGTTTGTCCTGATTTTGGCTTTTGCCCTCCAGGTCATCCCTCCAGGTCAGCCCAGCTGGACAGATGAGTCCTACCAAGGCTGTTTCACGTGCCGGGTCTGGCAGTTTGGGCACTGGGTAGAAGTGACCATTGATGATCGCCTGCCTTGCCTTGGGGGCAAACTCTGCTTTTCCCAGTGTCAGACAGAGGATTTGTTTTGGCTTCCACTTCTGGAAAAAGCTTATGCAAAGTATGTGAACATTGCTATTGATGGAAATAGAAGTACAATACTTGTGTATTTCTTCTGCTTACTTATTTTACCTGGCTGTTTTGGGCGTGGATCTGAGTGTTCTGGCTCCTGGTGGTCCCGTCCTGGCTTGTGCAGAAGTTGCTCTTTAAACTGTAGATCTGTAAGGTGTGCTTCCAGTTGCATATAAAGTAAGGTAGTCTTAGGGAGAGAATTCTGATCAAAAGTAAGAGCTGCAATGCATTTTCAGGATTCAAATGATGTTTGTTAAGTCACTGTCTGTGAATTATCTAATTTGTTAAAGGAAGATGCTTTACTAGGGAAGATAAGAGCTCAATGAAAAGCAGAAAGCATGCAGATATTTTCATTGAAAGCAGCATTATATGGGTTTGTGCTAGTTGAGAATCTGGTTGCGTGAGTTTCACTGCTCTTTTGTATAATTTGATAGTTTACTGTTTAGGAAGAAAATGAGCTATTTTATGGTTTATGGCACATCAATGGAAAAGCTGTCCGGGTGGACAAAGCAATTTGGAGACAAAATGCACTGGTAAGCTAGACATCTGATGTCTCAAAGAGTCTGAGCAGAAGATTATGTGGTTGCCAGCAGAGGGCAGAGGCAGACTTTAAGCATGAAGTAAGTTACATTGAGCAGAGCCTGTGAAGCACCAGTGGCACGTTAAAGCTTCTCTGTAGGTTTGAAATGTAATGTTCTTTGTTTTCTGCAGAGATGTTTCTGTTGAATTTATAATTCTATTTTAGTCTTTATTTCTTTTGTTATATTTTTGCATCTGCTACATCAGGTGGAGCAGTCTCTTGGTTTGCTTGAGTTGTTTAGGGAAGTGCCACTCTGGTTATTTGTGCAGAGTGAATAAAGGATAAATGAAGAGGAAGAAATATTTTTATTTTTACAGAATTCAGTTAATATATCACAAAAGATAATGTAGAGCATGGATAATAAGGTACAAATGACTAGTACTAGACAACAGCAGTTTTTTAAATAGGATAGAGAGAAGTAAGAAACTTCACATCAAACAGTGGAATAACCAAGGGCTTACATATTCTTTAGATGTTGTATTCTGTATAAATAAAACAGTATGTGCTTTCTCTTGCCTCCTTTGGGTTATGAGGTAAGGTACAGTCATGATTGTGATATAAGGTGGGGTTTCAAGTGTTTGTGTACCATGTTTCATTTGTTCTGCTGTCTGTACAAACTTTTTCTTGGTTTTTTTAAATTTTTTTTTGTTTCAATTTTTTAGAGTGCATGGGTCTTATGAGCAGTTGTGGGCAGGGCAGGTGACAGATGCTTTGGTTGATCTGACTGGAGGAATTGCTGAAAGATGGACCCTGAAAGGCCCCGGAAAAGATGTGGAGAAAGAGAAGACTGGCATGGTTTTGGAGAAAGCAGTGTTTAGAAGATTAATGAATCTGAAGGAACAGTGTGTAATAAGCTGTTCAGTCCTCAACTCCAGACAAGGTGAAAGTAAATGTCTCCATTAGCATGCTTCAAAGCACAAAGCAGCCAGCAAGTACAAGTGCTGATTCTAGTACCATGCTAGTTTCATGCTGCAATTTTATATAAGTTTGGATAAATAAAGATTTAAGGATGTTACTGAGTTCAGGATGGGAGGCTGCTTTTGAGAAGTGCTTTTTATATTAGAATATGGTCAGTTCTCAAAAACAAATGCACCCCCCCAAATGGACTCCCTCAAAAACAACCTTGAAAACCCCAGTGAATTTCAGCATGGTGAATATGTAGGGGTTTGAGATCAAGGAGTGAGTCAATATACTTTGAAATGTTACTTTATTTCTCTATAGTCACATTTAAAATGAACTGTTTGGGGTTTTTTTGTGCTGTTCTAATACAGATTTAAAAACAATTTAATTTCATCGCAAAATTGCCTTCTTTCACTGGATAGATTAATGTCATTGTAAAACATGGAACAGATTCTTTTGTTTATTTTCAATTTTTTTTTTTCTATTCAGGTGCAAGTGAACTTGGAGAATTTCATGCCTTTATTGTGATAGACACAGTGAATCTGTCTGAAGTGTCAGGCAAGGAAATCTTCCTACTACGAATACGAAATCCTTGGGGGAGGCGGTGCTGGAAAGGGCCCTGGTGTGAGGGGTGAGTAGTTTTATATTCATTTGGAAAAACCATTTGTGAAAGTTCTGAAGCACAAAGCTTATCTTTGTATTGCAAAGGCAAACACTGCTAATAATCTGTAGCAGGGGAGAGAGGCTTCAATGTGTGTGCAGTCCTTTAGAGAGTTGGGAGTTCACACAGCTCATTGGTTCTGAGGCTCATAATTTTGATCTCCTAGTTCTGGCAATCTAAATTTTTTTAATAACCTTTTTGTTTGTCAAATCATTGTATCTTTTTATAGAGACAAACTTAAGGTGTTGGCTAATTTTCTGTTTCTGATTTTTGTGGTGCTTTTTTGTTGTTCTGCCATTGATCCTAAGTATCTTTGATCATGTTTGTTTCTTGTAGTCACTCAGCTTTACTTGACTCTTCTCATTTGATTCTGGCTCAGCTGCAGAAGACAAGCAAAGGAGTAATTATAAACCTAAATATAGCAGAAGGAAGGATGCTTATGCTTGTTGCTTGTGTGCTCTCATTTCTGTAGATTGATACAAGTAGGAGAAGCTGGAACTGAGTCCATATAAAGTAGAAATAAAGAAGAGAACTCTTTTAAAAGACTTGCAGAAATATGTGTAGCAGCTCAAATAGCAAAGTAACAAGAATGAAAGGGCAGACCTTACTAGCTTATTTTGAAGAATGTTAGCATGTTTTGACTGTACAAAAGAACATGCAATTCTTGACCCAAGCAACAAGCGTTTGACATTAAAATATGTTAACAATATGGTGCTGTTACTGAACATTTTCGTAGGAATTTTTTTTTCCCCTGTGTTAGAAAGATAATTTAATTGCATTTATTGAGACTTGAGTTGATGTTTTTTGCTTTTGACAGTGTTTTGGTTATACACTTGGTCTCTTGTAGTTTCTTTGTGAAAGAGTAAGTTCCCGTGTAGTTGCAAGAGGATAGGGTTTCATTGGGTGGCCTTAGAGCCCTGTTTTATTCAAGAGCAGAACTGTTCTTTTCAGTTAGTGAAACGGTGGAAAATGTTGAAACTACTAGCTTTTAATGAGCCCTAAATAATGAGGTGTTTAAATTCCTGGTTTATCAAGACTTGGCAAGCAGCTTCATGGGGGTAACCAGCTGCTTAATACAAATGGCAGTTTTTGATGTAAAGCATTAAAATTCTTTCAGAACAATCACAGTGCAGCTTGTTTTGCCTTTTTTGTCTCTTTTTTTAACAACAGTTAACAATCTTTATTTTGCTCTCAGTCTTCTTACTGTAGTGACTGTTGTAAACAAAGCACCTTTTTCACCTAGAAGTCTGTTCTGCATCCAGTCTGGTGTTAGGCTGTTTAAGTTTTCTTTGATAAGTTATGACTTGTGTTTCCTGTGATCTCTCTCACTGACCAGCAATGTGTAGAGAAATTTTCAATGCAATTATTTCACAATAAAATGAAGAAATCTCTTCTTACTGTCCTGCTCCATAAGATATTTGGTAGAACATTGTTCTGGAACTCTACTGGGCTAAGAGCTGAATGTTAACTTCTGTCTTATACACAGTGGTCAAGGATGGAACCAGCTAGATCCAGCAGTTGCTTCAGAACTCCTCTCACACATCCAAGAGGGAGAATTCTGGGTTGATGAAGAGGAATTTTTCAGGGAATTTGATGAGATTACCGTGGGCTTTCCAGTCAATGAGGAAGGACAACTTCAGAGCCTGTATACAGGTGTGGTATGAGAAAATATCTTTCTCGTGCAAATGACATTATGTCAATGGGGAGAAATTGATTGGAATTGCAAATGGATGCAACTACATCACTATAAACTCTTTCTCAGTTTTTCCCTCTCCTTTAGATCCATAGGCCTTTTCTGTCTCTACTGAAAAACAGAAGGACAAGAGGAAATTAAAGATCATTAGAGAAGTCGTTTATATTTCTATGAAATCTAGTTACTTGCTAGTTGGTTGAGAGATTAGTGTCCTCTGTCTAGAAGGCTGTTATTCTGGACAGCCCTGTGATGTTTAGTTTTTAGTGGTGGATGCACTTGAGATTTCTAGTAACAGTTTCTTGTAAAAATCTTGTCATCAGTCTGTCATTACCAACTGTGGCATTAGTTCTCATGCCTCTCAAAATCTTGGTCATGAATTTCTGTCACTGGGAAGTGTCAGGCTATGACAGCATGTTTTCTTGGTCTGGGGAATCTCTGCCATATATCTGTTGTGTAAAATTAAGTAGCTTCCTGTGTCTGAAATCCACACCATGTTTTTCTTACTTTGTTAGAGAAAGTGCTGTATCACTCACAGAATCTCTTTGGATCCTGGGTGAGAGGGCAGTCTGCAGGTGGCTGCCGCAACAACAGCAGCTTCCCTACCAACCCCAAGTTCTGGCTGAGGGTCTGTGAATCGAGTGAGGTGTGCATTGCTCTGCTGCAGAAACACAGGAAATACCGCACTGACTGGGCTGGAAGGATTCAAAATCCAACCCGCTTAGCAGAGGAAAATCCATCTTTGACTGAAGGCATACAGGGAAAGAATTACCAGGCTGTGGGATTGCATGTCTGGAAGGTAATACACAAATGACATTTTTCTCTTTGCAAATAGAAGTTTAAAAGCATTACTGAAACATTTGAGTAAAATCATTCATTTGCCATGGCGGTGATAGAAGTCAACTGGTCACAAATTTTCTATCTCTGATTTATAGTGGAATGGGTTCTGTTTATCTCACAGTTACTGTCTGTACAAACTCTTAGTGGACTAGTACTTTCTTCTTATCACTGAGCACTTGGGATTGTTCCAAACTAGTGCATGACATTTCAGGCTGATTACTTGAAGCCATTCCTAAATTTACTCCTCCTGAATATTGACTCTTCCTACTTCTCTTTGGTGTTCAGCTCATCTGCTGATACTCTTGTCTTTGTTTCATTTGTAAATATATGCATTTTAAAAAATATTTTAAACAATATTTGATAATTTTTAGTTTTATTAAAAGCTACTCATTTTTCCTAAACCACCACACATCATTATGCATCTATTCTAGGTGGAGAAGAAACGATTTAACCTTCCAAAGACCCTCTCTGCTCCTCCAGTTGTAGGTACCATCTGCCATTCCTACGATAGAGAAGTCCATGTGTGCTGTGACCTTTCACCTGGCTTTTATCTTGTTGTTCCCAGCACTTTTCTGAAAGATGCAGTAGGGAATTTCTTGCTTCGTGTATTTTCAACAGGAAGGATCTCTCTCAGGTAGGTTTAAAACAAAACGGAACATTTCTTATAATTGTTGATGTAAATACAAGTGTAGCACTAAGTGGGAATGTTCATAATATTTTGAAGACTTGTGCAGAGTGCCAGGTAACAGCTTTGTATTGTCTTTGGATTTGTGCAAGTGGTGTCCCAGCTCCTTGTTTTTGTCACAAAGCTGCTACTACCTCTTGTTAAAATGTTAATCAGAAGTAGCCAGATGAGTAGCATCTTGACTCTAAACTGCAGCTTAGTGCTATATGCAGAGGCAAAATATAGTGTTGGCAACTGTTTAAAAGCTGGTCAGATTTGTTTATATTCTGGTAGTACATGTTTTATACATTTTTAGTTTCTTTTCTCTTTTATGTTTGACAGTGAGCTAAAGCCACCACCCACGGATGCTGCCCTCTGTGAAGAACTCCCAGCTGGTGAATGGGAGACAGTGCAGCTGCATGGATGCTGGAAAAATGGGCTAAGTGCTGGAGGTAGCAGGAACTTCCCCTCCTTCCATATCAATCCCTGCTTTCCCCTTTCCATTCCTGCAGGACCGGGAAAAACCAGTGTGAAAGTCACCCTCCGTCAGCACTGCCTGGATAGCAAGTGTTGTCCAATAGGTTTCCATATTTTCCAGGTAAGGCTTCTGGTCAGTTTGATTACTCATTTGCCAAGGGTGAAGGTTAGCCTGTCAGCACAGGGCTCCTTGCAGTTTTCAAGGGAGTTTCTTCTTCTAGGAGAAACACAGGCTGACTCTGGGAAGTAATGCCCATGAAAGATAGGGAATAACTTACGTAGTTACATAGCATAGTAACCACATAATTGGTTCCACTGAATTCTTACAAGGTTCTAAATTAGTTTTAGCAATGATGAACTCGTTTGAGGATTTGCAAAGAATTCTCAGTGCCCTAGTGATTGAAGACCAGATGTTTTGGTAATTCATCATGAACACTTACTTTCTTCATGTCTAATAATTATATGTCCATAGGCAAATGATACTGGATCAAAAGGACTGTGGTATCTTCAGCAGATGATCAGAAATAAAACAAGATTTGGTTTGGTATGGATAAATGCAGATTCTACATGTGTGTGCCAGTGATCAACTGCGTAAATGTAGCCTGAGAAGCTGCAGCTTAAGTAACTATTTTGCAGAGAAAGGTAGCTTCATTTTTAGAAAACATGCTTCGAAAAAGGGTGTTGCTTAAGTGAAAAATCAGGAGCTGGGCATCAGAAGTAATCATAAAACTTCAAATATACTATAAGTGAAGAAAGAGTGGCATTTTTATGCCTATATAGGAGACTGAGATGAAGTCTAATATGACTTCTTCGTACAGGAAAGACTACTAGATATAGGAAGGACACAGTCTGTTCAGCAAATTCGTGAGGTGAAAAACAAGTGCTTTAGGCTGCAGCAGGGAAGAGTGAGGTTAGATAACAAAGAAAGCTCTAGAGCTATGTGAGTAGTGGGTTCTATACATTTGTCTACAAACAGGCTAGGGATGATTCATCTGTTCTTAGTACTGCCACCTGGGTTTTCTGGAAGCTTTTCCATTCCTCTTCTCTCTAGCTCTGTACAGCAGAGTGAGTATTTGGAGCAGAATAGAGATGGACCATATCACACTGTGGTGTCCTAAGAATGAAACACTGAGAGACCTGAAACAGATGAAAAAGTAGACATGTTTGCATTCTTTTTTGCAGGTGCCTAACAGCAGCTGGAAACCACAAACTACTTCTTTTGTACACTTGGAGCCGCTGGTGAGCTGTGTTCCTCACTGCTATTCCCAGGAAGTCAGCCGACTTTGCAGGCTTCCTGCAGGAAGTTATGTCATTATACCTTCTACATACTTGCCCAATACAGAAAGTGATTTTACAGTAGTCATAGCAACCAAAATAGACAGGTAAAATTATGTTGCCTTCTATTTGCTTTAGTCTTTTTAGTGCATGTATTACAGGATGCATGGAAACAGCTGCAGTAACATGTTCTCTTGATGGAAATTTTTTGTAAAGTCTTTTTATTTCTGTTGTGTTTGCATGCACTGCTTACCACTTTATGTTGAAAGAACAACTGAAAGAAGTAGTATTTGTTAAATCTTCTTGCATCCGTTACTGAATATCAGATGTCTAATGCTGAAGGAGATGACACTAAAGTAATTAATTACCTGTATCATCAATGTTAGGGTTTATGTTAAAATTTAACAGCGCCTTTTAATAATTGGGGGTTTTTTTGAGAAAATGCGATGAATAGCTGGCCTTATTACAGGTAGTTCATAACTATGATGTGAAAAACAACAGCTCTGAATCAGAATAGTAAATTCCATAAGACAGCAGTAAGACTTCATAGACTTGCAGAAAGATTTACTAAGGGAAAGGATGTGGAATGAAGCCTGATATAACTTCTGTTTTGGAACTGGGATAAATACTTGATATTTGCGAGATTCACAATGCTTTGTGCAGAAATAAGTGTGATTTGGGTTTTCAACAGGAAGCGCATTCATAGCCAAGAGACACTTGGACAAGTATTACAAGAGGTAAGTGATGTATTTTGATGGATATATTTTGGTGTATTCATTCTTGGTGTTGCCACAGATCTGCTTGTTTTAACTATATATTGTATCCTTCCTCCATCTGATTGGTTTTGATGTTTGGTATCGTCTGTATCACTTTTTAAAAATTGTAATGATGTTACGGTGTTGAAAAGGCTTAAGAAAGCACAGCAAAAAGAGAAGGTTAGGTTTTTATTTGTTTCCCTACAGCCAGCCAATACAGCATCCCACCATTATAATACCTCCTGGAGTGCGAGTTGTTTTGATCAAGTTAATGACAGTTATTTCAGATTTTTGTTTTGTTTTGCTTGATCAGATAGGCATGTAATATAAAAAAGGTTCGATGTGAATGCTGAGTAACTAATACTTATGGTGTTTTTACTGGATGCAGAGAACTTTTGGTTAAATTTTTTTAAATTAAAAAATAAAGTATTATTTTAACAGTGGTTTAAAGATGTCTGATTTGGTTGGTGGATCAAAACATGCCCTTGATAATGCTCTGCTTATTAGGTGGAACAAGACCATCTAGATACTTGAGTCTTTCCCTTTGAGGTGTGAACAAAACAAAAATTGTAGGAAAAACTCTTCACCTAAGTTTAGAATTGGCTTACTCATTTTCTTAATCTGGGTCATGTTGACCAGTGATTACATTTTGTTCTTAAAGCCACACAAACGGTATGGAATTTTGTTTGCTTCACGAAATGGGCAGAGACCTGTGTGTACTTTCTGTATGGTTCCAGTTATTTTAATATTTAGGAGCTGAACTATGTAATGAAAGTCCTTCGTTGCCATTGTTTTGGGAACAAAATGTTGCAAGGCCATTATATCAAAAGGAATCTATTCAAACTTGTGTTTCTTTGATTCTGTTTCCATGTAATAATATAAAGAAACAAACAGTTTAGATTCTTCAGGACAGCTTCAAGAATTTGGAAATTGCAGTTATATTCTCTTATCAGTGGGAGAAAATAATGTCTGAATCTAATCTTCAACAGTATGGGCTTTTCTCAGGACTGGACTTTAAACTTTCAGGGGTTTAGCTCCTGAGGGATCCAGGCACTCTGCCTCACTTTGGGCTAGTGATTTCTAGGGGATGCATAACAACAGCAGAACTGGATGTCAGTGTATTTTTCTAGAAGTTTGACTGTGTTCTCTAGCTACAGAAGTGATGGGATTTATGGGTTTTAAAGTTTGGGGTTTTTTTAAAGGTATTTCAGAGGAAAAGCTTGCATTTTGACTTTAGTTTCTCAATCTTTCTTTTCTCTGATTCACTTTAATTCCTTCTTGACAAAAAAATAACTGATGAAATAGCTTTTTTTTCCTCTGTGTTTCACATTTTCTTATAGGTTACCTTTACAACTGTGATGAAAAGGTAATGTGGAATTCTCACACTGTCATTTCAAGAAACATCAGAAAGCTGAGGAATGCCTCATCTCTTGCTCTTCTCCGTTTTAAATGGGATAACAAGAAGATGCTCTTAGCCCCAACTGTTTTTCTCTGGTACACACTGTCAGGCCTGTGATGACTTCTTTGTAAAAAATACCTCTTTTAATCATGAACACTCTGAATATTTGGTCTTCCCACATTTTTAGAAGGAGCACTGTACAGCAAATTATAATGTACCTCAGTTCTTCAAAAATACAGGTGAAGAACACGTGCATGTTTTAATGCAAGCTACAGTTCTGGAAGAAAAACAGAAAACTTGTGTGTAAGGCCAGGTTGGATGGAGCCCTGATCAGCCTGGTCTTGTGGAATGTATCCCTGCCCATGGCAGGGGGATTGGAACAAGATAGTCTTTAAGGTCCCTTCCAACTATAACCATTCTATATGATTATGAAATAATATTTTGTGGGGGAAAAACCATCAACCTGACAGAATAACTTCAGGTGACCAAAGGGCTGGTGAACATAGAGGAAAAACTGGAGTCTTTTTTTCAGGTAGGACATACCTCAAAAACCATCAAAATACACTGAAGTAGGAGAAGTCCAAGCTCGTATCTGATACTGCCAGTCCTGCTGCTGAGCACTTTACCTTGGGCCCTCTATGGAACCAAGCAGATGGTGGGTTCAAAGGAAAGATTTTTTTGCTGAGTTTTTCTTTAATGAATGCCAGAAATAAAAAAGACAAGACTTAAACTTCTGAACTGTCCTGTCAGACTGCTTTTGTGAATCTGTAAGAGTGTGTTTTATGGAAGATCTGCCCTCGCTACAAGAAATGTGAAGTTTAAGAGATTTTTCTTAATTTATGGTTGAAAGTGTTTCTTATTCAAGCAGGATTTTTTAATGTTATATTTTCCTCAATAAAAAGAAAGTAACATGGAAAGTTTTAAAATGGCTTTTGTTAAAAAGGTGAAAGAAGTCAATGATGTCAAGGTTGCATTTGTTCTGTGGCAGCAAACATTAGGGTGTTTTAGAACCCTGAGGTTTTCACTCAATGGAAAGGAATAATTGGAAATATTTGCAAGGAGAATCGAGTCTTCCATTAGTTCTGTGTTCCAGAAATGTGTAGTATTCTGCTTTTGCTTTTAAATACATCCTGACATAATTCCTTCTAGCTCCTACTGCACTTTGAAAATTGAGAGGATTTGGGATGCTTTTGTCTGAATTTTAAATTGTCAAAACCTTCCCCATCTGTTGATGTGGAAAAAGAACAGAAGAAAACACCGTGAGTAATAAATCTCTACTGTGCCTACTAAAACAACTGTTGACATCTTAGTTTATTTTAATTTCTTGAAAAGCTGTTCTTTTCTCTTCAAATAGGAAATTATTGGATCTTACACTAATGTTTCTAAACAGAAGGAAAGGTTTGTGAAAGTGCATGGACCTGAGTTGTGATGAAATAGGAATTGGATATTGAGGAAACAAAAAAAGATGTAAGGATTTCTAAATGGGCCATGGTTACGAGAGGCCCCATACGATGATCATTTTTGTGTGTGTGAAGTTTATGCTACACTATATAATGCTGTATGGGAGAGTGAAAGGCAAAGGAATCAACACTGTGTGTACACTGTTACCTCCTGCAAGAAGATGTAAGAAAAGACCTGTGGACTCGGAAGAGTAATATATTGCTGAAGAAAATTTTATTCAAAGGTCCTTATTTACGGTTGTGCCATTTTAAGAGTGTGATACCTGACAGAGCACATATGCAGAAAACTACTTGCTACAGGCCGCTTCTCTAAAATCCTACAACTAATTCACTGCTACTGTGAGTGTGAAAATAGATTTTATTTTTTTTAAATACTGTGTGTTTGTATATGCTGAAGACTCAATTATGTGAGCTTTGCAAGGTCTGCTTATTTTCATTTCAGAAAGTTCAGTAGATGAGGTCAGACCTCCTAAATAAAAATGCCTTTAATTTGCTGGGTTGAGCTACATACGTTTAAATATAATTGAGATAGTGAAATGTGTTTTCAAAGCATCTGCAGTTACGAACAGGTTGAAGTCTCTCAGCATTGTAGTGTGTTGCAGACTAGCGTGAAATAGCACAGAGTTTATATGGATGTGGCTGCAGTATTGCACCCAAAATGTACTCCACATTGATTTCCTTCACTCCCTCAGGGAGCTGGAATGTAAATGCCCGAAGAAGGTTGGTGAAGAAGATGAACAGTTCAACTCGTGCCATCTGTTCCCCCAAACATACACGGTGCCCTGCAGACAAAAACCAAAAGAGTTGGTTGAGTAAAGTTAAATTCTGTAAAAGAATTTCACACAAAATTCTACTGAGCTCCATAAATTCTGTTAATGTAAGATAATTATTTCCTATTTTCTTCTGTAAGGACAGGAGATGATTTGGAGGAAGAGGGCAAACATTTAACTGAGAAACTGTGCATCTCTGTCAAGTATTTGATTTGGTGTTTTGGTTGGGTTTGTTTGGGTTTTTTTCACCCCTGGAGCATGTATGGGATTCTCCCTTTCCGTTGTTGGTTCTTGTTCTGTGAGAGCCATGAATTGCTTCTCAGCTAAGCCACATTTTAAAAATTCAGATTCATACACTTCAGAGCCTTATTTTGATTGTTGAGAAGGGAGGGCTTGGAGCATTGTGGGATGCAATTCTGAAGCCAAGGAGAAAGATGGATTCAGGATTTCTTTAACAGAAATTCAGAAGGGTATGTCAGGTCCTTGTAGCCCTAGTGCTGGCAGGAGCAGATGTGTGAGCTAAGGGAGTGAAACGTGCAGTGATCTACAGACTCAGTGACTCATTTTGGCATATTGTTTTCATTGGATATTTCAGGATATCTATATATTCCAGACTAAAAAAAAAAAAAAGATATTCAGAATATATAAATACTCACATTACTTAATCAGAAAACAACCAGAGCAAGTTAAAGAAGGAGTCCTGTCCTGGAGTTGAAATGGGAGCCCAAATTAGTTGCCTCAATTCATGGCCATTTGGTGAGTGAAAGAGGTAAGATGATAGATACCTGTTCTACAAAGATGATTTTAGGATTTACAGACAACTTAGGCAAATTGTTTTCAAATCTGGATTTACCACATTTAATCTGACCGTGTGTTACTCAGTATGCTCTTTGCTTTTTCTCTACAAAAAGCGTGTAATAGTATAATGTCACAGTAACACGAAAAAAGCCTCAGCTGTTTCCCAGTGGTTTTATTGGGAAATTTTTAGTAATGATACCAGTTTCCCGGTTTGTGTTGCTTTTTTTCATAATCTGTGTATTGGAGAAACTGGTAAACTAGAGAAACTTGCTAGAGTTGTTTTATACTGCTTTTCACTCTTTTTCCCTTTTTTTTTCCTCCCATATCTTTGAATCCCTGAGTTTTACACTGTAAGTTAGCTCAGTTGTACATTGTAATACGCTTTTGAAAAGTTACAAATTTTTTGTTGCCTAATAATATTCTACTGAAAAGACTGGATTTTGCTAGTTTTCTACAGATGCAAGAAAACCTGGTGCTAGACTCCTAAGGTAGGATTTGGGAGACTGGGGTTTTGTTTCCTATTTTTTCACAGATTTTCTCTGTATATTTTGAAAATTCACATTATTTTTGTTATTGGCCATTCTGTCTGTAAGGTGAAAATAAATCCATTTCCTGATTTAAGGGAATTATCTTGATTTAACACATTAGGAGATACAAAGCTCAGATACCCTTATGGTAGGAACCCTGCATATGCCAAGGAAAGAGCATTACTTATCCTCTGTTTGAATATATGAAAAATACAAATACACAACAATATTTGTGGCTCTTACAGCAGAAGACCTGACTTTAAATCTTTGTGTCAAATGCATTTTTAGAAATGTACATTTTTAAAATCTTAGAACTTAGAAATAGTGTTTTTAACCCTGCAGCAAAGCACAGCGAACAGGAATATTCAATGTCAGGTTGTTACCTGCTGAGAAAGGTAAGAATGCCTCTTTGTTCACAAAGTTGCCATCCAAATCAAGGAAATGATCTGGGTTGAACTTCCAAGGGGTTGCCCAGTGCTCAGTATCATACACCACAGAGTGCAGGTTTGGCAACACAAGTGTGCCCTGCAAGAAACAGCAGAGATCTTACTTTCCATGACTGATTGATTATTTTTTTTTAGGTTTTCCTTCTATGTCATATAATTGCTAAATATTAACAGCTCAAAGATTTAAGAAACAGGAGGATATCCTCTGTACCTTTTTAATGTGAAAACCCAGCAGAGTTGTACTCCTCAGGCACTGTCGAGGGACCCCAACAGAGGTGACATTGCTGTAGCGCAAAGCCTCATGAATCACAGCATTTGTGTAGGGCAGCTTCTTACGGTCTTCGTAGCTGATGACATGGGAGGGTTCCAGAACAGCCTCTATCTCTCTTTGAACCTTTTCTGCACAGAAATGAAAATATCTTTTCCCTGACACACGCTTCCCCCCCCCCATTTTTCCAGCAGATTTTTAATGAGAGTGTCTTGTACCAGGGAAATAAAAGGAATTGTGTTGCTATGAAATGCATTGGCATGTGTGGTTTGACTGCTGTGTAGGTTTCAGTTGATCGAGGAAGTACATCTCCCCAAAGCACAGGATGATGTCTCATTTAAGACATATCCTACTTGGTGATGAGGATAGTTCAATTCTGTGTTTCAAAAAATGGATTAAAATTTGAAATGGCGGGTATAATTTCCATTGTTTATAAATATGCATCAGATCAGGAATCTTTTAAAAACTTTTTCACTTTGAAGGCTAGGAGGAGGCTAGGTTGCATATGAAATGTCTTCAACTTGTTCTGTCTTGCCAACCCCTTCTAGAGAGGTAAAACAGTGGCTACTACTAATTTCTGCTGGTGTTGCTGGTGAACCAGACAGGGAAGCACCTGTTTGTTTCATTTACTGACCTTCCATTTTCTAGATCCTGACTGCTGATGTACCACCATTCATGTGCATAGCTGAGGGATTTTTTGATGTCTTGCAAGTGATTGAGCTAATTACACTAATGATGTTCATTATGATGTTGAATGGAGTTTTCTCTGATAGTGTTTTTGCTCACCTTGTATTTCTGGGTATTGTACCATGTAGAGCAGTGCCCAGAGAAGGGTGGTGCTTGTTGTTTCTGTCCCTCCCAGCAAAAGATCAACCACAGTCTGAACCATATTGTCTTTATTGAACGTAGAAGTAGGGTCATCCTTGGTCTGTAGGGTATATTCACAAGAAGATTATGAGATGGATAATTTCAGATATTTCATCAGTCACATAGAAACTGTCATTTTTTGATGAAAACAGCGAGCAGCCCACCAAAACAAACACTTCCAGTGGTACACAAACAGAGTGTGCATGTAAAAATGCTTTGGCAGTTACTGGAACAGCAGGTGTTTGTAGTAGGCACTGAAGCCAAGGAAGGGAGAGCTGTGATAAACAGATACTTACTTTTGTTATTTGAGCCAGGTAGAAGTCAATGAGATCCTGTGGATCACCTGTGTTCTGTCTCTCATGAGCCTGGACCTCCTTCATGACTAAACTGTGCATGAAGTCGTTGTATGCAAACACTTCCTGGTGGGGCCCTGGGAGACGGTGCATGAGCCACGGGAAAGCGTCATACAGCTGTGGTGTTAAACAGAAAGCAAGGAATGTGAGATCCCAGTTCTGATTTCCTCATAATTGTGAAGTTACTGCAACAAATGGGCAACCAAACTGGGATGAGAGGCAATAGACACAAGTAAAAGAGATTAAATACCGGGAACGTGATTATATTTTACTTTTTGGATCAATACCTAATGATGTAACAGGGATTCTGAAAATGGGTGGGTAATTGAGTGCTGAATCTGACTCACAAACAGATTTTCTCAACCTTGAATATTTTACCATAATTTTTTTTAGGCATCCCTTTATGAAGAACCTGATAGTCCTTTAGAATGCCAGTGTGCCAAAATCTGTACAACTTCAGCAATAGCTAGGGTTTCAAGAACTTAAAAAATATTCTTCTTGATGTGATGAAGTTGTAACCTGTGTCTTATAGGAAGCTCAGAATAACTCAGATCTTGGTGGTAATATGAATTACATGAGAAGCAAGATATCTTTTCAAAACAACATTGATTTGAAGACTTAGTTCTTATTAACTGTATTTCTGGATTTGCAAGACTAAATGAAAATTAAATTTTAGAAGTTGCTTTCATTTTAAGAACTAAGAATCTTAAATGCACAGTATTCTGCAAACGATTGCTTGTTGGAAACCTGTGAAAAGCAGTGATTATCTACAATTTTAATTTTAGGATGTGATTTACAGACATAAAGAAGAATTAGAAGCCAATAATGACATATACAAGTTGTGTATTGATTTATTACTTCACTGTGGCTTGTAGAACAACGGTATGTTTGGAAATGGAAATGTGTGTTAATAACTGTCACTGACTTTTAATTTCTTTTGACTTGTCAACTGCAAATGCACTTTAAGTAACAAGAAAAAGAAAATTAGGTTCTTACCCTGCCCCAGATAGTACCTTGAAAGTAGACCACAAAATAAATAGCTTTGATGAGTTTGCTGAAAGATTCATCCTCGCTGGAGAAGCGATGACCGAAAACAACAGCACAAATTATGTTTGCAATTGCACAGACGATGGAAGTGTGGGGGTCAAAAGGTTTGCCTGTGAGTATGGGAGGTGCTGTGAGAACTTCTGAATAGAATACAGCAAGAAACACGAAGAAGACTTTTTTTTTAATGGTTAAAACAGTGGGGGATCAGACTACTTTTAGATAAATTTCACATAAGTGAAGCCTGGTTTAATATATGTTAACTGCATGAATTCTAAGTGCAGGGAATTTTAATTTTCAATCTGTTCTTTACTCTTGTAAAACAGTGATTATCAGTTTTGAGAAGACAAAGTCTCTTTTCCTTTCTTTGACTTGTGGTCTGGGTTGTGTGGAAACAAGCAATTAATTAGAGCATATGCCTTCAAATATGGAGGTAGATATTTAAGTTTGGCAGTTAAAAACCAAAACAAACAATCTCCCCCCAAAAACCCCTCCAAAAATATTTTAGAGTTTTATTTTCTTAGTTCTGTTGAAATGACTTGTCTCTTTTTGTTTTTCAAGGAGCAACTTAACAATCCAACCATATATGTATTTTTTTTCCTACAGACTGAAAAGGCAAAGCTCACATAATAGGGTGGAAAGCATCTGCCATTGAAAAGGATTAAATCCAGAAAAAGATAAATTAAGTACACATTTCAATGGCAAGGACAGCCTTTGAAGTATATTCCTATGGAAAATGCATCCCTGACTTCAATCCAATGCTCTTGGTTGCTCTTGGAAAGAGTAAATACATTTATTAAGTTTAAAACTGAGAAAGGATTGCACAGTAGGTGAAGATTCGGGCTGTACAGGGACTTGGAGTATCTGTTTTTTCTCATCTCCTGTATTTTAAAGATATGTGAATGTGTTGCTCTCGGAAAAGAGATGGGCCTGGTCCAAGGAGAGTTGGAGAGAGACCTCAGGCAACCTCTCTGTGTTTTCACATCAGTATGGAACACGATGTGGGTGAGGGATTTGGCTGCTCAGAATATTTATATTTAATTGCTTTATTTTGGCAGCTTGCTAAAATTCTATTGGTTTCTATTTCATCCGAACCTTAAAAAGAAGTTTAGCTGGATAACTGAATGATACATTTCTTGTGCTGGGATTCTTCCTCTGCCAAATCCTAAAAGTCTGCTGTCCTAGAATGACTTGCAGCAGGTCACACGTTGTGTATTTTAAGGAGGGTTTTTCTATACTCCTTGAGTGTAAGAATTATTACCAGCTGTGTTGATAATAAACATTTTTTAAACTCTCCTTATTTTAAAAAAACAATTTTATACTGCCCACTGTGAAGACAAAACATTTTTTGCGAAGAATGCAGTTAAGAAGCCAGTGAAAGTTCTACTAATATCAAAAATATCTGTATTACTTGTAAAAATGTATTGTGAATCTTTTACTGCCCCTAATATTTCAGGAAAAGCTCTAAGTGTTCTTCTAGTGCATTTACCTTTTGTGTTTGCAAAGATGTCCACAAGGTGACAGGCCTCTGTTTGAATTTGACGCTCCAAATTGTTCTTCCCAAGTGCCAGACTTCTTATAACTGTCATGCCAAAGCGTCTCTGCTGCTTCCAGGTGTGGCCATTTGTCAGGAAAATACCTGAAAAACACAGAAACATTTAGTTCATTGCTGGGAAGGGAAATCCTTTCACTGCAGGAGGCAAATTTTGATTTAGATGAGGTTATATTTCACTAACAAGATACAATGATTTTAGAAGCTAGGTTTTGGTTTCTGAGGACTTTATGACCTCCAGCTGTTCATAAATGTGTCCTTGGAAACTGACTGAGTTTTGGTAAGGACAGAACAGCTTTGTCTATATATATCTTCTACACGAATAGTCGTTTGGTTTAGAAATGATACACTTGAAGGGCAACTTCTCCAGGCAAGTATTCCTTTGGATCTATTGGGAAGGAAAAAGACTGAGTGATGTGCTTTTTAAGACAACAAATTTTTGGTTTTTCCTTAACATGCTTAGCTCTGCATGAAACATTTTTGTAACAAAAGCCCAGTTATGCCCAGGTACAGCAGTAGCTGATGTGTGTGTACAGGAAAACATCTTCCTTTTTTATGCCTTACTCCTATCTCAGTCTTGTGTAACATCTTGTACCTTTCTCTCCCATCATATCCCTGTAGAAAGGGGTGAGAGGTCTTCCAGAAACTTCTTCTGAGTGGGTGACGATGCCGTCTTTTACTGCTTTGTATCCATTCAGGACAACCAGAGGTGTCTGTCCCATCCACAGAGTGTAGATGTTTCCGTAGATGTTGGTTAACTGAAGAGTGGATAACAGGAAATGTGTAACTATAAGCCAGGGAAAGCATGCACTCAAATATCAATTTATTTAAGGGTTTTCTGTAGTTGCAACTGAACCCATTTGTTGGCATCAAATTGAATTGCGTGTTTCAGAAAAAAAATCGTCTTTCTGTTATTAATGCGTTTTGGGAACAGAAGATAATTGTTCTTTATGGAATAGATGCTAAGGACATCTCTCAGAAGAACACCTCCTAAAATTTCACTGCAAGAAAACCAGCAGGTTACTCTGTCAGCTCTGAATCAAAGCACAAATGAATACAGGCAAAATCCCAGAGCTTTTCTCTATTTTATTAATGAACCAAAACCCTAACTTGCAAAGAAATATTCTTGCATTCTTTTCTATAGCTTCCGCAGGATTTTTCTTATTTTCCTCTGTTGTCATTCCTCACATCTTATATTTTTCCTTGCAATAGTGGGAAGCAAATTCCTTACTTTTTAAAAATATTTTTGATTGGTTTATAGATCCGTCATGCTGTGAACATAACAGCAATCAGATTTTCCTACTTTGTTTTAGCAGTAACCTGTTTATGGCAGACAAAAAAACCTTTTTGCTGTAAAAACAAGAAAAAAAGAGTCTTTTTAGAGCAGATGTTTGGTCTTCTAATGGAGATGTTCCAGTGACATTGGTATCAGGCAAGGGGAGCTCTACTAGAGGTGGCTCATAGGGCTGGATATCAACACAGAAACAGAATGAAACTGCCAAAGAAATACCATTCTGTGACAGTGCTTGTGAGAATGTAACTAAAAGAGAGAGGAAAATAGCAAGGACTAAAGCAATGGTGGTGTTTATCGCTCAGGAATATTTTTAATAATGCAGGGTCCTTGGAGTCTTTGAAACTGGCTGGTAATCAAGCTTAAGGTTTAAAAAAATAGCATTTTAGGCTGTTCTTATGCAATGCACAATTTAAGTTAAAATAGATTCAGACTGATTTTCAACCACAGAGATAAATAAATACCTTACTGAGAGTTTCTCGGCGTAGTTTGAAGTCCAGCAGCCACAAATTTCCGATGATGGGGAGAGGAACTGGTCCTGGAGGAAGCTGGGTACGCATCCATTGCAGCTTTAGGAACTGCAGAATCAGGAGACATACTACTAGAGCTATAAAAATCTCAGTAATCCCCAACATTTAATCAAAATTTTAACTTTTTTTAGTCTTGTCTTTTTTTGTGTGTGTGTGTATGACTTCTGAAAATTTGGATTTGTGGAGATGTGTTTCTTCTACTGAATCCAAACTCTTTCTAAGGATACGCCTCCTGCAGCCATCTCTCTCTGACAGTCTACAGTTTTCCCAAGCTGAAGTCCTTAGAAAACCAAACTGTGATCCTCTGTGGTCTGCCAAGCCACACCCACTCTTTTTTATGATCTGTAATTGTGATCTGTCTCTTTTTTCACTTAGAATTTTGTTTCCTTTTTAGTCTTGATACTGGATCTAAGTGCCAATTATTGAATAGTTATATTCAATATATAATTTTATATAGCCAAGGTTATCAAGAGTTTTGCATAATGGTAACACCTCAGGCAGTTTCATGTAGTAGAACGTTGAAATGCATTAGTTATTGTCATTCTGAAATACTACAAGTATTGTGTAGTTTCTTTATAGAAGAAGAAACATCTACACAATACCTGGGGTCTCTGAGGTGTAGAAAAGTGAATTCATGCATCATAAAGCTAAATTATTATCTTTAATAAGAAAAACAAAAGGTAATTTAGTAATTTGGAGAGTATCTTGTTTCCCCTTTTATCAGATTGTGGGTTAAATTATGATATTATGTGAACACTAGTGAGAGATGCTTTTTCTATCCATGAGATTATATGACTTGTGTTTTCTGATTCTTTAAAAAAAATTAATTTTATGCTAAGTTTTAAAATCTTCTGGTGCAAATTTTGGAGGTGAAACCATGCACAGGTTCTATTTGATCTGTGGAAATGAACAAATAAATGGAAGAAAGAAGCAAAACTTTTAATTCTTACTGATTTGTGGACCCTGTAAGTTTACAGGAGAGGTTTGTGCTGGTGTGTAGCAAACGTGACACTTTTCACACTTACTGATATATTACACAGTATTTTTCAACACTTTGTTCAAGAACCCAGCTAATGATATCTTCAAGTCTAAATAGGAGATTAAGGAAATTCATACAATTGCACAAGTTGCCTGTTTCAAAATTTTATCATAATTTCCCTGAGCAGGCTTGCTGAATTTTTCAGTCTGCACTTTTCAGCTCAAAAAGCTTCTGCAAAATCAAGATTATTGATTGGAATCAATGTAGGTTATGATCCTGAAATAGAAACGTTTAATACTTTCCATGAGCTTCTTAAGAACTGAATTAAACATCAAGAAACTGATAGTTACAGGTGTGGACACTCATTTCAGTTAGCTTTCTAATGGGTTCAAATTTTTTGTGTGTGTGGGTTAGTAAAAGAAAACGTATTAAGTACAATCTTGCATTTTTCAGTCTTGAGAAATGTGTAGATGAGAATTTGTTGATTTGTTTTGGTTTCGATTTTTTTTTTTTTTTTTTTTGGCTCTAGTGGATTGTAATAGTGGACTGTAATATTCAGATTCTGATAGGAAACCCGGGGGCAGTTTCAGGGGGCTGCAGAGTAGCAGTGACATTGCAGCATTTTCTTGACTTACTTTCCTGAGCAGCCACCACTTGACTTCCCTGTGCAGCTCCGTGCAGCTCTTCTGCTTTAGTGTGCTGCATGTGCAGATGCTTTTCCAGAAAGTGTGGAAGTGGAGCAGTCATCAGAAGCCAAGGAGCATGTCTGTGTGCCTCTGTTAATCTGTTTGTTTAGGTTTTTTGGGCAGAGAAATGGAAACAGAAAAATCTGATAAGCATCATTTCCAGCAGCATGATTCTTTGAATCTTACAGTTCAAGAGTTAAATAGACAAAAAACGAAGGGAAGCAATTTGAAATTCAATAACTTGTATGGTTTTGTCAGCCAGTTCTGACAGTTCCAAATGTATATCAAAATTGCAGTATTACTGAGTTATGCTATTGAGCAGTCATTTATCCACCCATTTTTTCAGATTTTGATGCTGTTTGAGACTTTAAAATGAGTTACCTGATGAAACTATCTAAATAACTTCACTTGCTGCTTGTGTGCATCACCATTTCATTTCTTCATATGTTTTATCTCTCCCCATTTCATCCAGCCAGTCCTGTCCGGTTAAAGGGAAGTGAGTGCTGTTCTATTTCTTATTTGTGCATGGAATCACTTGTTAAGCTTGCAAGTTTTGCAACAGTCAAAGACCCCTGGAAGCTCTTGATGCTCACATACCCATCAGTGAGAGTGTGATTTATATGCCTAAAATTACCAGAATGAAGATGAGTTAAGCCTTGAAGTTGCCTATTAATAACAGTGATTATGATGCAACTTAAGAAAATTAAAAGAAAAAAAGGGCTTAATGTGTGAGGAATGTGGGGCCAGCTGAGTAAGTCTGGACCCACCAAGAGGATGAGTCTGAGCCTGACCCTTTGAACTCTGTGGTCAGTGTGTTTTCCTGCTGCTAGGTGTGAGCTGTGGGCAAACTGAAACACAGTGAGGCAAAGTCATTTCACAAAAGCTTGGGCTGAAGCTCACAAGGAGAGAAAAAGCAAGGAAGCTGTTTCAATACTGCATATTTTAATATTTTCAGTATACGTGAGCAGTAGCTTTTCACATAAATCTTGCTCGATCTCCTCTGACACAAATACTATTGCAAGAGCTGCATCTCCAATTAAGATGACAGATATTAAGTTTGGTTGTTTTGAGTAGATGAGGAAACCTGCTTTTGTAATGAAGGTTTCAGGCCATAGGAGTGGGAAGCAAAGAAGAGCATCTTTAGGAAGATGTGAAGCAAATGATGAATGTGCATGCTGGGGGTGGGAAGGGTTTCTGGCACACCTCTGCCCAGAGGGTGTGTCATCTGCTCTGACAGAAAACCAGGGCTCGTTTTGTGTCTGTTGCGGGGACAGGCTCAGCACGTATTAGAAAATGCTGCCTGGTGTTCTTGCTGCCTGGCCTGGCTTCAAGCTAAACAGCACAGGCATTGCTTAGCAGGTTTTGGGGTTTGTTTGTGGGTTTGGTGTTTGTTGTTGTTCTTTTTCTCCCCCGCCCCCAGTGGAGACACTAGTTTGGATTTCTTAACTTAGCTGTCCCTTCCTCCCCTGCACTCCCTGATCTTTCAAGAGCTTCATAACAGGAGCTGTCAACTGGTTGGAGGCATCAGAATTTCTCTGAGGGAAGAGATATGTCCAGGCAAGCACTGAGAGAGGGAGAATGTGCTTAGAGCACAACTGGAGTGAACACAAGACTGGGAAATGTGAGCAAATGAAATTTCCATTCTGTGTTTCTGTTCAGGAAAAGAGAACTTTGCTTACATGCATTAGAAATAAAGTAGGTTTTTTCCTCCTGCTGTCATCTGTTTTGTTGGGACTTGAAGATTGATGAGCTCTTTACGTTGCATTGACAAAGTACTGGAATGGGGCTTGAAACTTCAAATTTTGTTCCTAGGTTTTTTCAAAGCTTGTCTCTGACTCTCATGAACTTGCTTTATCTCTCTGAGCCTAATCAACACTGGTGTTCACTTTTTGAAAGAGCGTGAAGGTTGACTAATGAAAGTCAAGTTGTAGCTGGCAGATGTGACTGTTTCTTTTCTGTTCTTTCACTGTATTTTCTTTCCACTCCTCTGGTCTAAAATCTTCATTAGAAAATAGGGTTTTCTGAGCTGACTAAGCATCTTCCATCTCTGCCAAGGAGCTCTTGTGACAGTATTTGTCAGATAATAATGAGTAAGTCTTGGGTGGAGACGTGCTGCTCACATCTAATGAAGATATTGGAACTGGGAGAACTGATTTCCCAGAACAACTTGCTTGGAAAAAAGCTTCTTTGTAAACACCTACCTCTACCTGCTTGATCTCACAATTACTTTATTTGTATTTTAGTACTTAATTCATGCACTGAAGTCATGCAATTAGTGCATGTTGATGGAGTTCATTTAAATTCTATCACTCTGCATTACAATGAATTGTAGCATCCATCACTTTCTCTTCCTGCTAGTAATACATAGTCATCCTAATCAGCTCAAAGTAAAACCAGTTGGTGTATCTAATCTTTAATCTACAAATTTACCAAGTTTTTGGCATCACTGACGTGCAGTGAGAGCAGAAGTAAAAAATGCAAGAGCTCTAGCTATTAGGAAGGAAAGTGACTGCTGTAAACATTCCTCTTTTTGTTTTCCCATTGTTTTTGCTGTTGTTTGTTTCATTTGGGCTGTTTGATTGGTTAGTTTTGCCTGTTTTGGTGTTGTAATGCAGTGCTGTTTAGGTGAAAGCAATGCAGACCTTACACAGGTGCTGTGGTGCTGCATGCCCTGATGGTGTGGGAGCTACCGAGGCCTGGTGCCCTTTCAGTCTCCCTGGTTTTTGAAGTGCTGTGTAATCGTGGCAGTGCTCTGCACTCAGCTGCAGAGGAGCTGAACAGACACAAGAATTTCCTAAGCTGACCACAGCACATACCCGTTTCTCACTGAAGTGTCAGGAAGAAGTAATTAATGTTGTACAGACAGTTTTACTTCTGGCATTTCCTAATGTTTGAGTATTTGCAGCCTCAGCATTCTTTTCGGCAATTTTCCAGAGCAGTATCTGGTAGCCCAGATGCTGCACTTGGAATATCAGAAGTTGTGGAGAGAACAGAAAATTTGAGGTAAGACTTGTTTGGATGAATTTGCTGGGGACAGAGGTTTAGAGACAGCCTAGGACCAACTCTTTCTTTCCCGCAGGACAGTATGGTTATTGCATATGGTTATTGTCCTGACTGATTCCTGAGCACTGGAAGAAATTTCTGGAATCCAACCCAGATTAATTACTGTGTAAGGAAGGATTATTTTTCTCCAGGGAAATGTTCTTGCCCTTGTCAACAGTGGTTGAGATAGGTGCCTTGAATGCTACTGAAGAACTTGGATGAATGAATAAAATGTGAAAAGAGCTTTCAAAATGTGCTTGATGTCCTTTCTGCCAGCTGATATGTAACACCAATGGATTATGCAAGTGGAGTTGCGAGGATGAGTTGAGTTTTTTAGACAGCAAATCCTGACATAGAATGACAGCCCACGGGGATATCTCTGCTCTGACAGGAGCAACAGCCTCAGAGAAAGCACAGAGCAAGACAGTAGAGGTGCGGTAGAAATAGCAATTAAGATCACTAATTGCCTTCTTGTGTTCTTTCTGCAGGGCAATGTATATTTTTGGGCAGCACACAGGGACTTCTTTGTCTTCTGCAGCCTTTTGCAGGTGTTTAGATTCACCCTGTCTGATGGAATCAAAGACACTCCTTTGGGGAGAACTGTGCAGCCCCATCCCCACAAGGTCTGCTGTTCTTCATAAGGCAGCTTGGTACCAACATCCCAAAGAGCCTATTCCACTAGCTGCACTTTAGAAATCTTCTAAGAACTGCTCCTGATTGTAGGGATTTTTTTTTTGTTTTGAGGAGATCATTGCATGTGCTGCTTCAGGTGCTGTGAATTAAAAGTAAAGAAAATATTACAGGCACTGGAATTAATTCTGCTGAGCAGGATTCGTGCTACTGAGATAAGGCAGAAACTAATTCGTAAAGCCTCATAGGGCACAAGAACTCAGCCCCAAAATGGAGTTTGATGTGAGGTCTGTTACACTTTTTGCCAATAGCACTAATTATGTTTGATTCTTCACTATGCTATTTGCAGTTCATCTGTATTGTTTACTGTCAAAACTCAAATTACAACAGTTCATTGCTCTTGGTTCCCAAGTCTGCATCTGCACCCACTGTTGTACAAAGCTACTGGCTACTTCCTTTTACCTCTGCCCCAAGAACGCTACCTGATGAGTGTTCCTGCCCTCGTCTGACAGCTGCAGCTTTCTACCTGAGCTCTTGGCATGCATGTAGTCAGTATTTTGAGAGACACGTTCTGTCAAACTGATTGCTCAAAGGGATGTTTCTGGCTGAAGTACCCACCTTCTCTGATCCAGCCTCTGCTGGATTTTAAAATAATGGTGTCTATTAGCATATTGCAGCATAGTGATGTATTAAATAACACTCAAGAACGGAAATACTCCTCATTTTCTTGGATCAGGAAGAGTGGTAGGAAAGAAGGGAGGTGAAAACTCAGAAATCTTCAATGTGACAGGGAAGAGTTAAGAAGAACAATACAGAGTCATTTCAACAGACAAGTTCATAGCAATTTTATAATAGGAGTTTGGAGGTGTGAAATGATGATAAGTGTAATTCTCATATCTTTGGTTCTGTTTCTTCTGAGTGCACAGTTCCTGAATTTGCAATGGAAGAGTCGTGGATTTCCTCCTGGACCAATGCCACTTCCCATCATTGGAAGCTTCTGGTGGATAAACTTTAGAGCTGATCATGGGAGCCTGAAAAAGGTATGTATTTGCAGATGTGAACTAAAGAGTTATTGAGGCAAAACCTGTAAAAAATGATGATGGTTGTTGGTAGGCTGATGTGGTAACAGGGAGAACTCAAACCTGAGAGAAGGTGAACTGTGGAAGTGAAGTGCCTAAACAAGTTAAGGTAAAAACTTGCAGACAGTCTAATTCAAATGAAAGCTGATATGTGTGCAATTTTAACAGACCTGAAGACAGTAATTTTACCTCAGAAAAGACTTTTATTTTTAGGGGAATCTTTGGCCTTGAAAGAAAAAAGTGATTCTCAGATTTCCCATCACAGGCATATATTGAAAATATTTTAAAACAAGGTGTCTTGAATTCAGAAGATGTGATGAGCACATGAGGATATCTTCTGCCGTCACAGGGTGGAAACAAGGTTGTGTCCCATACGCAGCCAAATCCTTTGATCTGTTGTTTCTCTGCAGTCCAGTCAGGGATGTGCTCTTTGACATCCTTAGTTTATCTGCAATGATGGTGAAAGGAAAGAATTGATGGGAAGAATTATGTCCATGCTAAGCCTGTTAATACAGATTCTTTCAGTTTTCAACATCCTCCACTGAGCCAAAATGTCACAAAATAACCCAATGTGTTAATGTATTTTTCAAATTGCTGCCTTTCATTATGTGTTAAGTGCAACCTTCAGGTCAGAGGGTACCTGGCTGCAGCTGAGGGGAACTTAAAAGACCATGATGCTAAAATTTTCTGATGGGTACCTGTTGACCACTGTGAGAGGACAGAGCTGTACTGGTTCTTCGTCTAGAGTCAGGGACTTCGTCTTTGCACAGCCCACAGCATTGCCTGAGAGCAGTCCCCATCACTACCCAGAGATGGGATCTACGCTTAGATGCCTCAGCTGACAGTACTTCAGTATAAGACAGGAAGAGTTCCTGCCATTGAAACTTGAAATGTGCAGTACTAGAAGGAGAGTTACACCTGGAATTCGTAATTTGAAGAAATTCTGGTTGTTTTCTGAGGGAATGAAATACAGAGTTGAAAAATGTAACCAAGAATAGGCAGGTGAAATTTCACAGGAAACCTTGTACAGATCCATAAACACTCAAGGGCATTTATCCTGCAGTTCATATCTCAAAGGTAACCCAGGCCAAGTTTTAGGAAGAGACCATTTATTCTTTCATTGCTCACATTTTTGTGGGTAGTATATTCCCAGAGAGACCCCAGACCTTTCCTGTGGAAAGCACCCCCATCACAAAACACAGCCACTGTCCCTTTCCACCTCCTGAACCCCTGAGTGACATTGTGCTGGAAGAGGGCAGCCCATCATGTGTGCATGTTCATTGATGTTTCTCCCATGGGTATTTTTTTGGCATTGATCTTACCTGCAGCTGGCAAAAACCTATGGCAACATCTGCACCCTGTGGTGGGGTCACAGACCTGTGGTGGTGCTCTATGGGTTCCAAGCCGTGAAGAATGGTCTCACCACCAACTCGGAGGATGTTTCAGGGCGACTACAGACCCACCTGTTCAATGAAATGGCAGATGGAAAGGGTAAGATGTTCGTGTCTGTGAAAGGACTTCATCCTTGACTTTCTTTGTTTCCTCTCATGTTTTTCTTACTCAAAAACCACTTAGTTCCCAACTGACCTTTTCTGTCCGTTCAAGGTGAATCATATAATTCTGTAGCATCACCCTACGTGGTCCCCAAATCCCACTGTCACACATGTATTTTAGAATCTTATCAGAGCAGCATGGTCTTGTTTGTCCATTCTTAGTTCCGTCTGCGTGTCCTGATTTGAAATAATCTGGAGCTTGCAGCCTCCTCTGCAAGCTGAGACTAAAGTAAATCCTTATGCTCCAGTTGCTTGTTTACAGCAAATGCTGCTGTAAGGAAAGCATATACAGAACTTTGGACAAGATCTAGCCTTGTCCCAAAGTACAAAGTCACAGGGAAGTCACTGGAGCTTTAAATTTATTAGCCAGAGTGTGGATGCAACATATTCGTGTTCAGAGCTTCGTATTGTGCTATCACTGCTGAATCACAGTGAGTGGAGAATAAAGACAGTGCTGTGTTTAGAACAGAAATAATTTCACTTTTTTCCATCAGCCTCTTACCCAGAGAATATACAGCAGATGCCTCTATCTTCAGGATTTGTTTCACATGAATTATAGTCTGGAAAGCTTTAATTTGTAATACTAGCTAATGTAAGTAGAGAAAAAACCCCTTTAAGGTATAGAGATGATTAAGTCTGGGGCCATTTCAGTCCATTTGGAAGGATCTGTATTGCCACTTTTTATCTGGGTGCTGTGGAGAAAAGCAGCCGGGTTGTGACAAGTGCCCTAAAACTTGCAATTTGTAGCAAGGATGGCTTTAACAAACAGCTGCAGCTCAGCTGCAAGTTTGTGACTCTGCAACACGAATGCCACCTGCCTGTCCCTGGTTCCCAGGACAGCAGAAGGAATAGGGGAGAGTTATCCCAGTCTGTAGTGAAGCAGCTGTTCCTGGGGAGCAAGCTGGCTTTTCCAGGGGAAGTGCAGGTTAGGCTGGTGGAGGGAACTTCCCCACCAAGCAGATTAAATGGTTCATGTTGGGTGGTCTCTGCTAGAACACAGACTCACAGCAGAGCAGCCTAGGATTCCTTTCTGTCCCACAGGAACTCTGGTCCTAAGAAGCTGTTTGCAGATTGGCTGAAGCCTGTTTTTCCTTCTCCTGTTTTGGCTGGGTGGTTCTTGCCCTGGCTTCATTGTCTTTCCAGGATGGGAACTCAGTATTTGGTGTGAAGAGCCTGGTAGAACAGGATCCCCCAAAAGCTAGAGACAGATGTTTCAGAAAGAATAGGACTAGGTTTGGAAGGCAGCTGTGTGAGTCCAGAGATCCAAGTGGGTTTTTTGCAGAGGTGGGAATATCTTAACCAAGGTGTTTTCTCTGCCTCTAACAACATTCAATTCCAAGAACACTGCCATGATGTGTCTCCTCTTTGAGTGACAGCATGATGAGAAGATGACTCCTACTGTGTTCATCATTTATAATTGTATGAACATTAATATGACATAAAATTCATTCTTGATGGCTAAAGGTATCTTGGTCTCAAATGGTCTCATCTGGAAACAACAGAGACATTTTGGAATTGGAGCTCTCCGAAAACTGGGAATGGGGAATAAAGGAATGGAGTGTGGGATACAAACCGAGGCCCGTTACCTGGTCGAGTTCTTCAGAGACAAAGTAGGTATGGCATTGGCACAGTGCTCGGGGGCTGACACAACACAGAATCTGCTCGACTCTAAGGGTAAAGACTACTTCTGTTACAGAGTAGGTTTGGAGCATCACCTTAGATTTGCAGTGCAAGCAAAACTGTACACTTGGACCTCAGCAATTTGTATTTTGGGATCAGTACCAAGATTGAGATTTTAAATAAAAAGAAAAAAAAAAAGAAAAAGAGAAAAGAAAGCAAAATGGAAAGCAAACAAAAACACAAGGCCAGGAGTTAGATTTGAGGCCTTCCTGTCTTCATTTTTGAATGAGGTTTACCTTTTGCTACATTTCCTAGTAAATTTTGGGTGTTTCTGAATAACAGTATAAATATCATAGAGGACATCTATTATAAAATGTCATTGTAATCTTTTTTTCCCAAATAGCAAAGGAGGTGAAGGAAGTACTTTGGAGATGAATGTTTTTCTCTGCCTGCAGGAGAAGCTGTTGACCCTTCCTTCCCCATTGTCCATGCTGTCTCTAACGTGATTTGTGCTGTGGTTTTTGGACATCGTTTCTCCCTAGAGGATAAAACCTTCCGCCAGCTGATTGAAGCCTTCAACTGTATAGTGGCTTTTGGGAACAGCCACCTTTATTATGTGAGAATATTACTCATTTAATATGCAACATATTTGATTATTGAGCACATTATTTATTGTAAAATAATTGTAGCAGTATGTATATCATTATAGTTATTGCATTATTGAATACTGATAAATATTCTGGCTGTGAATATGAACTGGACCTGCAGTGCTTTCGATTTCACATAATTCAATTATGAATATTGTATTAATAATCTTTATTAGAATGTCTTAGCAAAGGTAATATGCTTGGGATACTGACCTTTTCTGTAATGGAAGCAGCAGTATTGTTAAGGTGAAAAGATGATACTCAGTGTGAGAATGAAAGAAAATGATTTTTTTTTTTTTTCTGTGTGCTAAGGTAAGAGGTATAAATGTTTATTAACATTAGATTTATGAATATTAATACATGTTACATCTATCTGCAAAAGCAGATAATTTTGTTGGTGAATTAACAGGGCAAATATAAATGGAGTTTTGCAGTAAGGATGGGAAAAAATCCGGAGTAGAAACAGTGCTGTCTTTAATTTGTGGTTTTAATGTGTGTTTATGTACTTAACATGTACTCAACATTTCTTTTTGATGCCACAAGATATTTCCCACAGAATATAATTCAGCAATTTAGCACTAAAAATGTCCGTGCTATATCTCTATCACAAGGCTTCTCTACAGTGTCACTTACTGCCTCTGTGCTGAATTCTTGCTCCCCAGATATGTGAAATTTTCCCATGGGCTGCAGAGCACCTCCCAGGACCTCTACATAAAGCACGATTTTCTCGGGATTTTGTTCGTTCCTTTGTAAGGCAGGAGATCAAAAGCCACAGGGAAAAAGGCAGAACAGATGAACCAGAAGATTTCATTGACTTTTACCTGAAGCAGCTAGAGAAAGTGAGTAATTAATGCTGTACGTGACACAGATCCAACCTTAATGGGTTCCATGCCCCTTCCCTGCAGCTGTCTGTCCACAACAACATTACTGCAGAGCTCTACAGCTAAAAACCTCTGCTGTCAAACTCAAAATATGAACTTTGAATAATTAGTTCAACAACATGTTCTAGAAGTACATATTATTTACATTGGTTTGTTATCATACTGTGGAATCCTAAGTGAGGGCTGGGCAGTAGGGAGGACCTTGAAAATGTGCAGGTATTTTGATGGCTGCCTAATTCTGATTCTTTTTGCCTTGTATTATTTTTTTGCTTAGTAGTGCTGTATGAGTATCATGACAATCTCAAAATGTTGGCAGTCTCTGCCCTAAAAAAAAGAGTAGCTCTTTAAAAAGATAACATCATATATTAGATAGATTGAAATCAGCAAATGTGCTGAGAGTGGCAAGGGTGGGATAAAACTACCTTGAAATATGTTTTTCTTCTGCGGAAGTTAACAGAAGTCAACATGCCACTTTAGAAGGCAGCATAACAGGACTTATACACCTGACACATTCAAGAGCATCTGTAATTTAACAATATCAGTGTACTCATTTGAGTACAGTCTTTGCCTATATCTGTGTTCTGCTCAAGTACCTGTATTTTCTCTGTCCTTTAGAAATATTGTTCCTTTGGATACAGTGATCACTGTCTATCTCAGTGCTGTTACACAGCTATACCCCATTTTACCTTTGTCGTTGACACTTGTAGACTAAAAATGTCCCCAATTCTACATTTGATGAAGACAACATGGTGCAGTCTGTTTTTGACCTTTTCCTGGGTGGCTCGGAGACCACAGCCACCACTCTGCGCTGGGCTCTGCTCTATATGTTGGTTTATCCTGACATCCAAGGTGAGTTGTAGACACAAACCCGGGTATGATTCAAGTAGAACAAATTTCTGTTTCACTTCTTTTTTCCTTTTTTCTTTTGGCTAAGATCAAGGGGGTTTTTTTAAAAATCAAGGTTTCTTTTTTTTTCCTGATAATTTTTGAGCTTTGCTTTTAATAAGTTAGTGTTGTAAAAAATTTTCAGACAAAAATTCTAAAATAATTTAAGATATTCAGCTTCTGGTACTGTAATGGGTCCTCTTGATTTTTGTCAGACAGTTTCAGTATTGTAAGCATATAATGGAGGATACACTCAGGCCAAAAACACATGAGGTGAAATAAGAGCTTGGGTTAGGAAAAAAGTGATGCTTTTCTGGTATCCAGAATGTGTAATGAGGTTATATTACTTGAATTCATTAACTGAGACATCAGTTGTATTTCTGTAAAATAGATATATTTATTCTAATATAGGGGAATGTTAAACAGAGAAGGAAGACAATAACGGGAAGACAAAAAGATGACTCAGAAATTCTGGACAAGAGCACAGTTGCACACTAGTTTCAAAATTTTTGGATGATTTGGTAGAGGGTTTTCAGAGGTGATGAATTACTAAGCCAAGTACATGTTTTTGACTCTCAGGCTGAGGGCTAGAAATTCTTTTCATGAGTGTGGTGCTAGAATGCTGGAAGAACAGAGCCCTGTGCACACACATGCATTTCAAATTCTGATAAGTTATAAAGCAGAAAATTCCTTTTAGCTTACTAGCCTAAGTTTTAAGTATGAAATCTGACCCCAAACCATCTGAGACTGTATAAGCTGCGTTAGTTACTGAAGCTTAGATGGCAGCCCAAAGAGGTTAACACTTGGTGGTGGTTTAGTAATATGATCCTGTTTCAGTTTTTAGCATTACATACGTATCAGTTTGATGTGATGGCTTGCTTGCAACACCCTCATTAGTGTCTTGTGAGTCTGTATTTACCTGGAGTAAAATCAACAGCTTAACTGAATTGATCTCTTAATAAGAAGGTCTTGTTATATTTACAGTTTTCTCTCCCTCCTTTAAATATAAAGCTCCATAAATCTGTTGGGCTTGTGGAAAGAGGATCTGAATGCAGAACCTATCAACTAGGAAACAGAGTGTAGTAAAATCATAACTAGCTAGTTGCATAATGCCTTTACGCTTTAGGATATGGTAAGTATAAATTATTTATATATTGTAGTTTTTTTCTATCACTACTATACTCCAAAAAGGAAATGAAAGCTCTGTTTCACGCAAAACAGCATTCTTATATCTATAATGGATGTTTTTATTTTTTTTTAGACAAGGTCCAGAAAGAGCTGGATGCTGTTCTGAGTCCCTCCCATCTCATCTGCTATGAGGATCGGAAGAAGCTGCCCTACACAAATGCTGTGATTCATGAGATCCTCCGCTTCAGCAGCATTGTTCTAATTACACTTCCTAGAGAAGCTGTGAAGGATACCACTGTTCTGGGGTATCATGTTCCAAAGGTACAGATATCCTTCTATTCCAGTGTGGTCTTTGGCCACGAGTAAACGTTTACCATTCAGTCCTTTCCCATTCAGCTCAGGACAGGAAGATAATTTCCTTAGATTTAGGATAAGGTGCTAAAGAACTGCAGACCACACGTTCTGTGGCAGTTGCTAACAGACTGGAAAAAGAGACGTGAAGGAATACAGCAGGGAAATCCCTGAACCCAAAACACTGAAGTTTCTTTTCTTATTTATTTTTTGAGAAAAAAACCCTCAGAACTCTAGAGATTACTTTTTCCCCCCCTAATTATGTAATCTTTCACTTCTGCTGCCTCTCCACATGCACAATTATAGCTGGAATCTGTTTGTATCCTTTTCTTGATGTGTGAGAGACAGAACTGTGCCAACTGCATCTTCCTTTCAGGGCACTCTAATTATGGCAAATATAGACTCTACCCTTTTTGACCCTGCCTATTGGGAGACCCCTCACCAGTTCAACCCTGGCCATTTCTTGGACAAGAATGGAAATTTTGTGACCCGAGAGGCCTTTTTAGCCTTTTCAGCAGGTGAGTGCACTGAGAACTGGGTCCAAGTGTGTGGGTTAGATGAAGCTCTGTTATTTTCTTCGTGGAGAAGGCAAAGGGGAGTGTAACCCCAAACTGCAGGATCATAGGGTTTTCCAAGCCCAGAAAAGTGTTTGACTGCAAAAATAAGTTGTTTGGTAATTGTATAAACTTGATCTTGGATTTTTATGAAAATGCAGAGAAAATAAAAGAAGTAAGGTCCCAGAATTCCCAATCACTTGGGGACTTGAGTCCTTACACTGATGCCCTTGGTCCTCCTCTGCATATGCCAGGTTAGTGTATTACAGTGGATATTCTATGGCAGGCTGCTGCGCTGGAGCTGATTTATTTTGTATAAAAAATTCTATATTCATCCATGCAGAGAGATGAATGGAAGATCCAGAAGCTGGATCAAATACATCCAGAAGGCTATGTCTTTCCTATGGATCTTCTGGAATAAGTCTTTCACCAGTGTGTGAGTTTATAGAAGCTTAAACAAACAAAAGCTCTTGGGGATCATGCCAGGAGGGAACAGCCTGGCTGTCAGAGCTGTCAGCTGAGATGTGAGAAAGTCAGGCTCGGGTTCCTGATCTAAATTGCACAGAAGAGGAATTGGTTTCTCACATCCAAATTGAATGACCTGACCACCGCATTTCAGAGTTTGTCACTGTCTGTCTCTGGGAATTATATCCTGGACAGAGTTAACTGATAAATTTGGAAGAGATTTTTCTTTAACAAGTTGTTTTCACTCAAACCATTATGTAGGAAAATGTTTCATCAGGTGTAGAATGTTCTGTCTTCTGATTTTTCACTGTTATTGGGGAACATAAGTCAGCCTGTAGTAAGTGGAAACTGTGAGGGAACCTAAAGATGTTTTCTTGTTGGTTTTATTTGGAATCAAAAGATTGAAATCCCTTTCATAAAACTGGGGACTCCTGTAGATTAGGAAGCAAGAATGAAACTTCTAAGAAGCATCTCTGGTATTTTTTTCTATTGTCTGGGCAGTTCCTGCAAAGATGGATTGCAGACATCTCAACCATGTGTCCAGTTCAATCTGAGAGGAAATTGTCAAATTCAGCAAAACTTTGTTCCTCGATAAGCAATGCTCCTGTGAAAATCTGGGAAACAGGTGCTGGTTACAGACCTTGGTGAAGACTGACTTCTCTTTCCCTTCACTCTTTGCAGGTCACCGTGTTTGTCTGGGAGAGGTGATGGCCAAGATGGAGCTTTTCATCATCTTCTGCAGCCTGTTGCAGAAATTCAAGTTCACTGTACCAGAAGGAGTTAAGGAAATCAACACAGACATTATCTTTGGGAGCACCATGAAACCCCATCCATACAAGCTCTGTGCAGTTCTGCGCTAGGTTGCTCAGCATTAGAGATGTAAGAGGCACAGACACAGGTTTGGTAGTGTGCTGGTATTTGTGCAGCTTCATGGTTCTAATTTTTAGCTCAAATTCAGTGCAGATCTATCCTTGTTGTGTTATATGTCTAAGAAGCCAGCTCTGAAAAATACTCTGGTTTTCCTATGTCTGGAAAGTGTCTGTACTTTTTTTTTTCTGCTGTGTTACAAATGAAATAAACATAGACAATTATTGCACTGTCTAGTCTCACTAGAAACTCGGCAGAATTTTACTGGAGGGAGCAGGAACATCAAAGCCAGATTCTGAGAAGTCTTCCCACACATTCTCAAATCCAGGGTGGTGTATGGGGATGCTGTTCCCAGAGGTGGTGGCTCTGGGCATTGCTGGAGCTCCCAGGTATGGGAGCATGGGAACACAGAATTGTGGAGGGTCATCTCAGCTTGCTCGGAGCAGCTTTTACTCTTTAGCCAAGAACCACGGGCAGATGATTGCTTGAGACTGGAAGTAACAGAGACACAAGAGTGCAACCCTTCCTTTGGGTGTGAGGCTCGTGACTCAGGCCAAGAGCAAAGGCAAACCCCTCCTATTGCCTGCTGGAGAATTGCAGAGGGGAGCCCCACTGCTGGTGAAACACAGTGGGTGGAAATGGATACCGACCAGTGGGTTGGCCAGGAAATCTTTTTTTTCTTTTTTTGACACATACCCTTGTGGTGCATTTGGGAGACATTTCTGTGACAGAGGGGGGTCCTCTCACACAGCAGGGTTCATAATGACTGTGATGTTTAGCAGATTAAGTTGGCCATGTCTCTTCACTGATGCGCAAAAGCACGGTTCAGGGGGCAGCTTGCAGTCTTTGCAGTCTTGTGCAGCAAAGCTTGGTGCGTGCAAAGGAGGGGCAGGGCAGGAGACACTGATGTGGTGTTCCCCAAAAGCTGTGGGAGAATCAAAGCTCTTGAGAGTTTTCAGTGACCAGAGGGGCAGCTGCACACAATCAGACTTCTGACAGCTGAGCTGAGCCTCCTGAGTCCAAGTGCACACTGAGGGAAAGGTTGTGCAAGGTGCAGCTGGCAGGAGCAGTGCCCAAGCAGGGCTAGTGGAGGGCAAGAGCCAGAAGCCACTCTCACTGTAAGACTGGCCTTGTTACCCACTCAATAAGATTTAAAAACCGAGGTCAGAGTGAGGGTTACTAACTCTCACTACAGTGAGGGTTGCTGTTGCTCTGCCAGTTTCCTTCCTTGAAGAAAAGACTTTATAATTGTTATTGCAAGCATGCTTCAAGGGCTGGTTGGCATTGCTCTGTTTATCCATCATGTCATGGGCTGAAAGGAAGGGGGAGAAGAGAATGGGCCAGCAGCTCTTCTGGCAAGAGTGAAAGGAGGAGGATTCACTGGTTAGAGGGACACCTTTCTGTTCTTCCAAGCTGTCAGCCAGTTTTAACCCCTGCCTCCCCAGGCATTCAATTCTCATTCGTGGAAGGTGTAGCAAGTACAGCTTACAAAACCTAATTAGGCTTCTCTCTTCCCAGTCCTCCAGCACCGTCTTTCATGAGGAGAAAACCAATTTGTATCCCCTTTAACATCTCTCCCAAAGACTTGGCAAAGCTGTTTGGCAGTTGCCTGTCTACATGCAAGCAGTTCACATCTAGGCTGAGAGGTGCAATCACCAGAATGTGGCTAATCTGTGTGGAAAAGTCAGAGTGAGCCTGGAGAGCCAGGGGAGATGCAGAGCAGCCAGCCAGGACTGTGCAGGGGCCAGATGGGGCTGCAACTGGGTATGGCAGGCAACCCTTGGGGCTGTGATTCTCCTCCCAGGAATACTTTGGGAAATGCTAAACTTAGAGGTGGGAGCAGTTTGAGATACAGAAGATGCAACACCAGTGAAGGAACTACAAGTCCCAAAAGTGGTCTCTGGAGTAGGTAATTCAGCTTTTCATGTTGATCTCAGCTCACAGTTGGATCAGTGGCCAGCAAGATGGGTAAATGTTATTTCTCTGCTCTGCTTCTGGAGTAAACCAACTTGCTTCACACCTCACAACTTTTATTTCTAGCTGTGCCAGTTCGGTAAGTTTGGTACACGAGCAGCAAGGACATCTAGGTGACTTCCCAGAGTGCCACGTGCTGCTAGGTCAGATGAGCTGAGCCTAAGCTAATGCTGTTCCTGTGCAAGTGCCAAAGCTGTGTTGTCCAGGTCCAAATGCCACCCTTTGCACAGCTGGAATTGCTCAGTTGCATGAGAGCACTTGTGAAAGAGGTTTTCAGCGGCAACTGCATGTCACTTTTGTTCCTCCTGCGGGCAATCCAGTGGGATTAGCCAGAGGCAGGTGGAGGGGTGAAGAAATTTTGCTTTTTGCTTGTTCAAGGGACTGTGCAGCCCCACTTCCCTGTGCAGCTGAGCAGGGAGTGTGAGGACACTTGGGTATTACATCATTATTACCATCAAACTCCTGTTACCCAATGATCAGTTGGAGTCTTTTATGCTCTATGTGCCCTAGGCACAAAATTGAAAGGTAGAGCCATCTCCCAAACACCTTGCAATATAAACTGTGAGGAAAAATATTAAAGGAATAGCAGAGAACATCAGAATCAACAGTATGGGGCGAGTTAAGTAGCAGAGCACGTGGCTGGTGCATGCGATGGCTACTGATGAGCCTGAACTTTTCAGTAACCCCACTGTCCTTGGATGTGCAGCCAACTCTCAGGAAATTTTATTTATTTCTCATTCTTGCAAGAGGTTTTTTATGAAACCAGGACCGTGGGCAGAGATTTTTGTCACAGCAGAAGTCATGGCACAAGGAGGTGTATAATTAACCTACATTTTGTATCCCTTGAGGAGACAATGATTGACAGATGAGTAGCTGCAATGTAATGGAATGATGTCATATATGCTTAAAAATAAGAACACTTAATTCTCTGGGATGGGGAAGTAAAAGTGATAAAGAGGGAAAGTAGGCGAGCCACAGGAGCTTCAAGAGTTTTTTCTCTTTTCAGGGAGGTACCACAAAAATAAACTGGATCTCTCCTCTGTCTACACAGCAGTTGTTGAGAGACAACGTAGCTGTGTAAATCAGAAGTAAAATGTTAACAGTGAGTGAGGTGCTGGTATTTTTTGTGGTGTCTCTGCTGCTGATAGAGTTTCTGAAATTGCAATGGATGCGAAGACAATTTCCTCCTGGACCAACTCCATACCCCTTCTTTGGAAATCTGCTGCAGATGAACTTCAAAATTCATCATGAGCATCTTAAGAAAGTATGTATTTTCCAGCAATTAATTAACAGACTCATAAGCCGGTTGAAAAGTAAATGTGTTTAACATAGTCTTATTTTGAATGCTAGGAAGGGGCTTATTCTAAATTGCAAAAATGTGGAAGTAGGTGGAGATAATTAAAATATCTGTTTCTTGGTGTGAAAATTTGCACTTACTATGAAATATATATTTAAAACCTTATGTGCATATGAACAAAACCATAGTGATGATAGTAGTCCTGTCTTACACATAGGAAAAAGATGCATTTTAAAATAGACTCATTAATTCTGTGCAGTCTTTTGCATCTCTGTGTTTTGACTGTTGTTGCACTGGCATTTTCTAAGTATCCCATGAAATAGGTACTGAGGGCATGTGTGTTTCCAGTATAGAAAGGATGATTTTTTTATATACTTATTCAATGGATTTTTGGAAAGATCTTAGAATCATTTTTTTTCTGACATACCATTTGTCAGATTTTCCCAAGAGATTTCAGTCTGCTTAGCAAGACTGAGCTTTTAAGTGGCTAAAATAATTCATAGTATGCTCAAACACTTTTCTAAGTCCAGTTGTAATGAGCACCACTTCTAAAGTTTGTATCCTGTTGTTTTATAGTTCTTATACATCTATATTAAATATTTAACATATAAATATGTGAATAATTGCACCTCACTCTCTCTCTTTGTTCTCAACCTTCCCTTTCCCTGGTTCTTCCATGTACTGCCAGTTCTGTCCTCCCAAGCTTCATTATTCAAGGCAAAGTGCTGTTATTCCTTAACACTAAATAATAGCCAGGGCCTGTCTGCTGTGTTTTCTTCTATTTCTGACATCCCAGACCTGAAGAGAAGTATTGCTAATCCCAAGGTTCCAAAAGCCATTAACTGGTCCTTACAAAAATGAAATTAAACACAGATGTGCAAGCGCAAGCACATACATTTTTGCTCACTGTACGTAAATGTTCCCTCGTTTGCTCCCAGGCAGAAAATTTTGTAATCCTCTGGTCCTGCATTTCTTGGGATGTCTTAGCAGCACACCACTCTTTCCAGCCTAATTTGCTACTTTTCTAGTTCCGGATTCAGCAGCCAGGGGAAGGACTGTCCTGCCCACTTCTAGTGATGCCTGCATGCACAGCAGGTGATGACAAGGCTGTCACAGCTGAGCTAGAAAGGAGAGGGCTATTCCTGCATTATGCAGCTCCTCAACTGCTTTTGCTGCACTTGACACACAAAGGGGAATCTGTAGATGGTTCATATCAAATTCATGAGTTACTGCTGTCTTGTAGCAAATGGTGAGGATGGAAGAATTCATCTACAATGAGTTTGAATCGTAAGATGTGATAAATGACATCCCAGACTTTGGCAATATTGGCTGACATTTTAGAAATATCATGATCTTTAATAAATGAGACTTTAGACAGAAACCTGACTTCAAACTATATTGTATATAGTAACATACATGATGCTCTCTTCTCAAAGTCAGTCACCCTTAGGGCATCTGCCTAGGGAGAAGATCTGGTTCATCTTGTTTGATTTAAAAGCACCAGTTCTCACTCCTGTTATTCTGATTCTACTTTGTTCTATAGATGGCCAAAATTCATGGTAATATCTTCACCTTATGGGTTTCAAACACTCCTGCAGTGGTTCTGCAAGGGTTTCAAGCCGTGAAGGAAGGTCTGACTGCCCATGCTGAAGATGTTGCAGGAAGGCCCGTAAACAGAGTCTTTCGCTTTCTGACACATGGAAATGGTAATTATCATTCTCAGAAGTTCTTTTAATGTGTTCTATCTCTAGTTTTGAGAATTGATTTAGAGCCTCAAAGTCCTTAATTTACACCAGGAAAAAAGTTTATTATTTTCACAAGTTTTTTGAAACAGTTCTATTCTATATTCTGTCAGAACAATAATGACAGCATAGAGTTAATGTAAGAGCTTCTATACAGGAGACAAATGGCTAAAATACAAAAAGAAAGAAAAGAGGAATGTTGCCAGACTGCTGTCAAAAATTTGAAATAAATTAGAAGAAAAGAGAAGCTTCTTGGATGTATCAACTGTATTAATCCATTAATTTATAAGGTATTGACAGCATTAATCCATTATGATCCTAGGTGTTATGTTCTCTAATGGTCATCTCTGGAAGCAGCAGAGGCGTTTTGGACTTGCAGCAATGAGGAAAATGGGAGTAGGGAAAGAAGATCAGGACTACCGGCTGCAAGAGGAGGCCACTCACTTGGTGGAATACTTACAGAAAACAAATGGTGTGTGATGGTGGGCAGGGCACTCTGTGCACTGGGAGACTTTGCTGGAGAATGGGGCATTGGTACCTTTTGGAACCATTTGATTACAAAAAAGGATTCGAAGTGCATGTGCAGAGCTGAGTCTCGAAAGTCTGTATCATGCCACCTGCATGAGGTATTTACTTGCAGAAGTGTGAAACCCCACAGCATGAACACAGAACTAGAGGCTCCTGTCTGGTTATCATATACCAGTGTGAATATATATATATATGTATAAAAAATATACCAGTATATATATACTGGTCCCTATCAGTGTTATTACTTCTGAGTCAGTTTTATATTACTTATGGTAACAGCATCAGGGTAACAGCAACAGTAACAAAATCAGTGTCACAATGCCTTCTATTCCTGCGTAGAAAAGAAAAAGTATAAAATATGCAAAGCTTTGACCAAGGATGCACAGCCTTGTGCTCTGCTCTAACAAGTGCGGTAGAAAAAGCTCAACTCACACAGTTTGTGGTGAGCTCCTCAGTAGGAGGGGGAGTTTGTTCAGGTTGTGCCGCTGAAAAACGGCATGAATCCATGGGTAGGCTGAAATATTCTAATGTAAAATGGTATGAGTAAAAAATAGAAGGTGGTTCTCTTCTCAACTCATCCCAGTGTAGAATAGAAGTGGTTCTCTTCTTAATTCATCTGTGTATTTAATGTCTCAGCTGACTGGTTTTGTACCTTGGTTATTGCCAAACGTGAGATTTGCTGATGCCAAGGTTTGATGAAATGCGGATATTTTTATAATTGATGCTCTTAATTCCATTCTAACCAGCAGTTTTTCCTTTCTTTAACCAACAATGTTTTTTAGATGCCTGAAGTTACTTTTCTAGTCACGCCTTTTACCAATAAATTGCGATTTGCCATCCAGCGATCTAATTAATTTGAGAAATGTTTATGAAATTTTATCAGCTCTCCTGTCAGTGGGAAAAGCAGGAACAGTAAGTGTTACTGGTGAATGTAGTCCCTTGTGTTTACAGGAAAACCTCTGGACCCCGCTACACCTGTTGTTCATACCGTCGCAAATGTGATTTTTTCTGTAATTCTTGGACATCGCTTCTCCAGAGATGATGAGAATTTTCACCGCTTGATTGACTCCTTTGACACCATGGCAGCATTTTTGAACAGCTTCTCCTTTTTTGTGAGGAAAATCAGTTGTGTTTGTTTGCTTGCTCTCTATAGATAGACAGTGAAAAAGGCAACTTGCTTGTTACTTTTGTAACAAAAAAAAATACTAGAGCACCTGGAATTGCTGCAGCGCACATTAGAACTGCACTTCCAGATGCCTAGTTCAAAACTTCTTTCAATTGCTTATGCTTCATCATAGCACAGAAATTTCCTGTGTCTGGGGGACAGGGATGAAAACACAAAGATTTGTTACATGGTTGGGAGTTGTACAAAGGACTTTCTTGTAAAAGTGCTACCTGTACAACTCCAGTGTTTGAAACCATATCTGAAATCAGTAGTAAAATATAGAGCTCTGAATTAGGCTTATCTTAATTTCTGATTGGCAAACTGGCTTTCTTCACCATATGATATGATATGATATGTGATATGAGATATGATATTAGATATGATATGATTGATATGATATGATATATGATACAATACGATATGGCTGTCAACAGCTGTCAAGAGTAAATGAGTCTTTAGTGCTCCCTTCACTACTGCCAGCCAACCTCATAGAAACTGAAGTAGAGCAACTGTTTTGTGCAAAGGAAACACGGCATGAAATTGCTTAATTGTAGCTTTTCCCTAGAGTTTTTGACAGCGACAACTGTACCACATCTGCGTGTCCTTACAAGAATACAGTGACACACAAAGTCATTCTCCTTTGGCTGCTGGATGATACCTGTCTCCATTCAAGACACCAACTCCTAACTTCACATCTGGTCCATGGGAGAGAAAAATTCTCTTTTGCTTCTGTATGTGCAGCTGTGACTGCAGCTGCCAAAGCAGCAGAACAGGTGGCCTCAGACTGGGGCAGTTTTACCATGAATCATTTACAAAAGGGAACCACAGTTCTGTGTACAGTCCTAAAAAAATCAATTTACCCATGCACGAGGCAGCTGCTTCTGCAGAACTTGCTGGAACTCATCCAGTTCTGTGTCTTTATGGTTTCCACCATCTCAGACTAACTAGAAACTGTGGTAAGCAAGGTCCTAGAGGATTTGAGAACTAATTTGATACTTTTGGTAGATAAGCTAAAATAAAATTACTTATTAGTAACTATCCCAGAAGATGCTGGTGAAATGATTCCTAAGCTACCTTCTCATCAGGGCAGACACAGGTTCAGCTATTTCCAAACTGCTCTCAGTAGGTATTTGTATAAGTCGTTTTTAAAACATAATAACAGTGTGTCCACGGCCAACAAAAACATTCTAGTCCAACATTTCATTGTGTCCCGCTCTCCACAGTGCTTTCACAGGGTTGTACAATCGCTTAATGATGGGCTGTACTTATCTGTTTGCCTGGTAAGAGGACAGGTAGTGCTAAGGAAAATTATGCAGTAGGGCGAAGAAGATATAGAGCCAGGAATCTGAATGAGCTTGTGGGGAGATAAATCTTTGTAATGCAGCTGCCACTTAAATAGGTGAGCCCAGAAGTTATGGCCTAATGGATAATTTAAGCTGCAGTTGTTCTGTAATGGGAAGGGTATGATGTAATCCGAAAAAGGGGGGGAAAGAAAGTGAAATTAAGTAGAAGAATGGAATGGATGTAAGAAGTGTTTTACTTCTCTTCTGCTGATATGTGGCTTTATAAGAATATAAGGACAAGAAGGTGAATATGTTTAGAACAATGAATAAGCAGGAGGAAATCCACACAGCTCAGTATTTCTATGTCATTGAGCTGTTTTGCATCTCACACAGATGTAATCTGTTTGCTTATCTGTGAGAAGGTGAACGTGAGTAAAATCCCCATGCATTCAGTATCCTACTGTAGAAAATAAACCTGGGTTTGGATAGTTCTCTTTTCAGTTAACAGTGTGTCAAGGAAGTCAGCCTGGATCTGGCTTTTTTAGTGATGAAATAGAAATTATATATGTGCTGGATAAAGTGAGAACAGGGACATGTTTCATGGGAGATTCTTGGTTCAGCTGAGCAAAGTTCAGCCTAGCAAAGAACTGGGGTACAGAGGAATTTCATTTATTCTTTGTACATTATATTTGTATTTATATAATCTCCAAATATATATGTATATGAAATATATAATATAAAACTGAGAAACAGAGCAAAATTTTGATTTTGCTCCAGAGAAAAACAGAATTAAGAAAGGCTTTAATGAATCATGGGATAGGCACTATCCCTTCAATCTAATGCTGAAGATTCAGTCATCAGTCTTTAATTTGCTTTTTCCACGACCCAGAAGCCTGTATTAGGATTCAAATTTAGTTTGCTAAATGTCACATATTTATATGTAATATCACATATCTAAAATATCTCTTTTACAGATATACGACTTGTCTCCCTGGTTTGCTAGTCATTTTCTGCCATCAGTTAAAAAGATTGAGTCCTGCTTAGATTTTGTGAATGGTCTGTTAGCAAAGGAACTTGAAAGTCATAAAGGAAAAAGAAAATCTGATGAAAACCGAGATCTTATTGATTATTATTTGGATGAGATAGATAAAGTGAGTACCTCTGAACTTCTCTCACACTTCTCTAACAACAAGGGATTTTAAGTTCTCCTTTGATTATAATGATGTCTAAGAAAAATTTAGAAGTGTATGATTTCTTCAGGTGGTTTACTTCTTCTGTGTGCCATAACTTTTTTTTTCAATTCATACCTGCAGACTAAAGGAGATGCTGAGGCTACTTATGATGAAGCAAACTTGATCCAGACTGTTGCTGACCTCTTTGTAGCAGGTACAGAAACTACAGCCACCACTTTACTGTGGGCATTGCTCTATATGGTGATTTATCCTGACGTTCAAGGTAAGCACACCCAAAGAGGTCTGCAACTCTAGCAATGATACAAGTTCAAATAGTGGTAGTGCCTTTTCAAAGAAAAGTAGAGGAACTAATAATTAGAGGAACTAATTATTAAAGTATGAATCAGGTGAGCTGCATTAATTTGTTTCTTGCTGAATCCTTTCTAACATACAGGCAAATCATTCCAGGCTTTGTTTTTAAGAGATCTACACAGAATGCAGGATGTGATTAATTTAATCAGATTTAGTCTCAGATGAGTTTAGTCTCAGATGAGGTAAATTGCACCATTACCCCTCCACAGACAATAATGATTAGACTTTCACTAAGGAGTCTTTGGGCCATCCTTTTAAATTCCTGACTCCTACTCTTGATTTTCTCTTGGCCTCTTGCAGGAGAAATAACTTAAATACAGTGTGAGGTTGCTAATACATGTGATTATTCCATCAAGCTTAAAGCTTCAAGCAGAAATATCTACATATAAATAGATAGAAAAAACCATTGGGGTGAGTAGCTTGAAAATGTGTGCTTTTAATAATGATATTCACAGAAGAAAGATAGAGATTGGCAGAGTAAAATGTCTGCAAAAAAGGAGTCAGAGTGTGAGGGATAGAAAGGATTAGAAAGTACAAAATTCACTTTCAAGGCCTCATATTTGAGAGTTTAGTCTGAGTACCAGGCACAGCAGGAGCCTAGCAAGTAGAAAATGGTGGAAGTGTTAAGGACAAAGGATCTCCCACTTTTGTTACCTTCAAAAGACTTGAGACTGGGTTGCACGTACTGAATTTTCACATTATCTTTCATCTTCTCAGGATATATTAACACATTCTTAAGTTTCGTGGAGGTAATTCTAATTGCAACGATACAGTTAGTAGTATTAATAAAAAAAAAATCAGAAATTACCATTTCAGCTCGGATTGTAAGTAAAAAAAGAAGTCCTTGGGAAAAATTAATTTGTATAAGTGCTTCCCAAGTAAGTAATTACAGAATAGCAGTTAGGCCATTTGTAGATGACAAGCAAAATCTATGTGTTTCTAAATGAAGAACAATCCCTGATCAATTACTGGACTGTTCCCCTAATACACGATTAATATTTTTTTCCAGTTGACTCCCTGCCTGTAAAAATAAATATTAACAAAAGTCTTTTTATAAATTACCTTAGAGCAGTAAATGTAACAGGAACCCACATATACTTACAGAATGACCTCATCTGCTATCCTTATTTTTAAGTATATATGCAACCTATAAACAACCTCAATGACAAATTTTATTCAGGTCATCTGTATGGGAATTTGAAGGCATTCTTTTCTATAAAGTATCTTTTCCACCTGGTTGGATGCCATTCTGACTGTAAAAAGCAACAGGAAAAATTATGACTATAGAGTTTATAGATTGTTTGCTGTATATTTAAAGCTGAATATTCCTCCTTAGATAAAGTCCATAAGGAGCTGGATGCTGTTGTGGGTCGTTCCCATGTATTTTGCTATCGGGACAGGAAAAAGTTGCCCTACACAAACGCTGTAATTCACGAGATCCAGCGCTACAGTAACATACTCTTAATTGCACTGCCCAGACGGAGTGTGAAGGACACAGAGCTGCTGGGATATCGTGTTCCAAAGGTACAAATATGCTGCATCTTTGAACGTATTTGATCTTTGGTATGTTAGATGATTTTAGAAAGGCTTTTGAGGTTTTTCCTGACTGGGGACATGAACTCTTGTTCTAGCAGTGCCTCTAAGGTATTACTGTCTCTGTGGATGGCCTTTCAGAAGGAAAGGTGTGCTTCGTCTTAAATATTAGTAGATTCTATAGTCTTAGTTTTTGTTAAAGTCACTGCTCCTTTTTTTCAGAACACCGTAGTTTTAGCAAATATTGACTCTGTTCTGGCTGATCCGGGAAAATGGGAGACACCTGATCAGTTCAACCCAGGCCACTTTCTGGATAAAGATGGAAATTTTGTAAACAGAGAAGCATTCTTACCATTTGCTATAGGTAAGTGCACTGAACAGAGATTTATTTACTCCTTGTGGAAACAACTTCAGATCCATTCATTCCCCAAAATAACTGGGAAGGCACCTACAAATGGGCGTATACAAACTGTTTTAAAGATCTCCAAGAAGAGAGAAGGCCAGTTGTATATGGAAAAGATTGGAAGAGAAGGAATGACACATAGAAAAGTCTTTCTTGGATGACAGATCTGGTGTCTTTCTGAGAAGAGATCCAGTTATCAAAGCAGTAGCAGGAAAATGCATGGTGCTGAGAAGACTGTAAATGTTAACTATGCCATGCTGGTGACAATTCCTATAATGTGTTGCTGCCTGCTGTAAATACAGATTGAAACTTTTTGTGGAAATACAAGCAGCCTTTCAGTTATGAATCATTAAAATGACAAAGTTTAGAGAAAAGGATAAAATCTGCAGAAAACAAGCAAACAAACAAAACCCCAAGCAAGTTAGAAAGGGAGGCGTGATAGAAATCCTTTGGCTGATTGCCTTTTCTGTTTCTTCACAGGGCACCGAGCATGTATGGGGGAGCTGTTGGCAAGGATGGAGCTCTTTATTGTCTTTTCCACCCTGCTACAAGCATTCACATTCACCCTTCCAGAAGGAGTGAAGGAAGTCAACACCAAGTTTGTTTTTGGGAGCACAATGAAGCCACCTCCCTACCAGCTCTGTGCCATTCCTCGGTAGGAAATGGCAGATTCAGGAAAGAGTTACACTGTGAAACTGCTTCTGTATGTGAATTCCTTTTTGCATGTCCTAAGATTTTTGCTTTCCTCTTCATTTGATTAATCACTACTCTGAAAGATTCTTGACAGTTGTATCCTGAGGATTATAATTATAAAGGGTTCATATTTTGTTCATTTTTTTTTTCTGTTTGGAAAACATTGGTAAACTTCTCCTGATGGGTAACGAATAAAGACATGAAGGGGAGAATTAGAACTGGGACTTATTTATTATGAGCTGGAAAGAGGTTTTACAGAGAACAATCTTGAAACGTGGTCTATAAATTGGAAGTCTCATGAACAAAGATTCTTTCTCATAAACCACAGTTGCATTTGTGGAGATAGGCTCAGAGATCTTCCAGTCTGTCTCAGGATGTCTTAGTAGGTGCAGGAGGTAAAAGAAGCTCTTGGAGGAAGCTTTCAAGAGGCAGATATTATGATCTGAGATAACATTCCCTTAGACTGATATGGTTTGCTGTTGAGCAAGCTTATCATATACAGCTCTATCGTTGTCACTTGGGAAGACAGTTCAGGGTTCCACCCACCAAACCAGGTAGCATTTCAGCCCTTCAGATGAAAACAGAAGAGGGGCTTTATCAGGCAGTTGTGGAGAGCTTTTCATATCACAAGTAAAGAGCAAGGACTGGAAGACAAATGACAGCAATGAGCAGGCATAGAGTGTTGATAATTTATCCTTTTTTATGAGCCCTCTTGCTGCCAGCGACATGAGAACATCTTCTTCATGCCAGATACTCTACTTCTGATGATTGCTCCAGATCCTCCGATAATTTATTCGGCTTCATTTATTCTTTCATTTTTTAAACTGGATTCTTTATCACAGTTAGATGACTTCACTTAGCACACCATGACCAAGAGCAGATTTGGCACTACTGAAGAATTCTGGGAGCCCTTTATGAGCCAGGTGCCTTAGGACTTGGCAAAAGTGGATGTTTTTTGCTGATTTGCTTATTGGCAGTTAACAAAAGATTTTCTTTTATGGCATTGGGATGCATTCTTCTTCTATGAGGTACAAATTGAATACTGCATGCCAACACAGGAAGGGTTATTTTTATACTCTGATTAGCTGACAGTGCCATCTCCAGGACTGACATCATTATCACAGCTGTATTTGTTTCAGGTGCCTCTGCCTACCTTGTGTTTCAAAGCACCCCAGTCTAGCAGGCAGGGATGTGCATACAGGATGAAACCTGGGTTGGCAGCTTCTTTCCCTGCAGGATTACCATGATGGGATGGTTCTACCCATGTCCAGCATGTCCTGGCAGGTAGGTGGTTGGTATGGTCCCTCATGCTGAACCTGCAAACCTCCCCCTGGCAGTAGCTCCACACTGGTAAGAGAATGATTCATTTGTATCCATCTGGATTCAGGAGGGGAGGCAGCAGTTGCTTGCCTTTAGCAAGTTAAAAATCACTATTCCTAAAGAATAGCTGGTAGATAGTGCTGAAGAAATGCTGCTGCTGGTTGCATTTAGTGATTAAGGAAATGGAGCCTTGGCTATCTCATAAATACGTTTTCCATCAAATAAAGTAAGATAAATCCCATGCCTCAGATCTGAACCAACCCCCAGTCATCTTCCTTTTCCAGTGTGAGACAGCTGTATTCCAGGCTGGCTCCAGCTGAACCCTGGTTAAAGGTGTGAGACTGCAGCCCTTGTGGGGTGAAAGCACTGGGGCTTAACTTCCAGTGGACAAAAATTACTTTTCCTGATGAAAAATCATTTAGATGGAAAATCTTCTAATGTCTAAAAGAATAGGGAGTGTATTACATTAATTCCAAATTGAAATTTCTGATAAATTGGGGAATTTGAAGCAGAGTCTGTGAGATTACACTGGAGACAGAGAAGGCAAAACTTATGAAATTTCTTTTTAAAGACAATTTTATTTTCCCTATTGAAGAAGACAGATAAATTAGAAACGTTTGCATTGAAAAACCAGCTTTTTGGTGTACAAAACAAAGCTTATGTGGAAACCTACAAAAATCCCTTGGTTAATACACATCAATCAGTTATGCATTAGCAGTAACGAAGGGCTGTGGTTGGAGGCTGATTGCCCTGGAGGTCTGTAAATTGTGAGCTGGCAGACTCCAGGCTGTTCTTTCTGGATAAGGGTCTTCCATGTTCCAGAGCCACAAAATCTGGAAATAGTTTCTGTCCCAAACTCAGCTTGCAAGAAGTGAGCTGGTGAACAAGTCTTGGCATTTTTCTCAGAATATTAGTGAAAACATGTTTCTTTTACAAGTTCTTTGCTCTCAAGGGATGGGCAATTTTGGCAGGGAAACATTTCAATCTGGATCTGTAACACAGAACTGCAATGGTCATTGTTATGTGGTGCCCAGAATCCCTCTCGTGAGGTTTCTGTGGTCTGATTGCAGCGTGTGAACTCCCCTGGTGCTGTGTTTGTGGTTCCTGCTGGTGTTGAGGCTTGGCAAAGAGCCTTGGTTACAGACTCTGTTTTCAAGTTCCCAAGGATCCACACTCATGTCATGACTAGCTCTTGCTGGGGCTCTTTGTTCTGGTTGTAGCTCAAGATCCCTACTAGGTTTTCCCCATATTTTTAATTTTTTTTTTAATCTGTATGTTTAATACTAAATGTACTTTCTCTATGAATATGCATTATTTATCTCACATACTTTCTGATGATTTCTCAAAATATCCTATAGGGTATCCACCTTATGTCAAGATTGAACGGGGAAATGCAGAAGCAGGCAAAACCCTCCATGAGGTTACCTAGTGCTAACAAGTTAGGAAAAAAAGTGAGGTCATATATTAATCCAGTTATGTTTTCAATTACATTCAAAAGTGTAACAAATTCTGCTTTTTGTATTAAGCATTAGACACTTGTATATGTATTTTAAGATAAATGTGGGCTTTTAGCTTCTATCAGCCTTGCTATTACTAGCTATAACATGTACATGGAATATATACAAACCAATTTAAAAACTCCAAGATTTAATATCCACTTACATTTGCCTGCTTAATTTGTATGTATGGCTATTGCTTTTCTAAAAGTATTCCTGGACTATTTGTAGGAACACGTACCATTCAAAATTGTCTCAGAAAAACTAGCTGGAAAATTTACGTGTGTCTACATTGCCTGGAAAACCTTGGCCCTAGTTTTTTAAGACACCATTCCTACAAATCCCGTGATCCATTTTGGATAAGTATAATCTGGATGAGAAGAAGGGCGTTCATCTATTAATATGCTGAAGCATGAGAATGTAATAAGTGGAACAAAAAGGGAGTGGTTGATGATAAAGAGGGAGGGTTAGAGGTGGGGAATTGTTATTATATGAATTCAAGCTCTCAAGAACAAACTGGTTTAGCAAGCAGCCGTAAAAGCTTCAGTAGACAATTTTGAATAAAGGCAGGCTGGTAAAGGCAAACGCTAAGATGTTGATCATAAGTCAAGCTCTTGTAGCAGTGGCTGCATTTCTTCTAATTGCGCAGTTTTTAAAGTTGCAGCGAGTGCGGAGACGGTTTCCTCCTGGACCAGTCCCTCTCCCAGTCCTTGGGACACTGATACAGCTGAACTTTCAGTTTAATCGCGATCTCCTCATGAAGGTACTTATTTTCAGATACTCCTAATTGTCTAAAAGTCTTTATGATTTCTCCTTTCTCATGTCTGCTGTGTGAAAACATCCTCTCCCAAAACTACATTGGTAGTATTGTAACTATTAACTGGCCACTGTGATATCACACTTGGTTTGGTTCAGAACTGCAGGTTTGTTTGGTAAAATAAGGAAAAGATATTGCAGTGTAAAGTAGTTTGCCAAGCTAAAAAATCTGGTATTGGAATTTCTGAATGTGTGAAGATCATTCTGGTGTTTAAACCTATCCCCTTTTAACACTGATTTTCACTGAAATTCATGTGAAACTTGATATCCCTCTATCACCCCATGCCACTAAATTTGATGAATTCATGTGAAAATGGATATAATTTAGGATTAAATACCTTTAGGGATGATATAACAGATTTGGAATTAGGGAAAAAAATACTATTAAAAAAAACTTTCACAACATGGATTTGTAGCTTTCTGAGCACTGTCACTCTCCGGTTTGAGCAGTAAATAGATATTTCTCTGCACTCTGTGTGTATGAGCTTGTTTGTACTGACAGGATCAAAAACAGGTGGTAAGAAAGAAGAAAGCAACTGGTTCAGTCTCTACAAGCTGGTTACTCCTCTGACAGCTCTGTGTTCTTTTGTGCTACTTTAGTTGTATAAATTATAGAAGCCCTCCTGAAATAAATTAATGAATAGAAAATACTCTTTATCACACGAATCATTGTGAACTGAGCCTTGGTTTATATACAGTAATAACAGGTACATAATGTTTCTTGACATAGTCCTGTGGCTCTGAAAAGTGGGAGTACACAGGTGTTTCCAACAGTGAATGCTGGAAAAGACACTCACTGTGTCCTTTCTCAGTGATAATTGTAGTGTGGTGGGAAAGATGGAGAACATCACTCCACCTTAGGGCTGGTCTGGTAATCGGTGCAAAAACAGGTTCATCCTCCGCTTGCAGTGTGTGGGATTTCATCTGTCCTTTTCTGGCTTCTCTCCCATCTCTAGCTGGCAAAAATTCATGGCAACGTATTCACCTTATGGTTTGGATGGGCCCCAGTGGTCATACTGAATGGATTTCAAGCAGTGAAGGATGGCATGACCACTCACCCTGAAGATGTTTCTGGGAGGCTGGTGTCTCCTTTCTTCAGAGCAATGGCCAAAGGAAAGGGTGAGAATTTCCTAACATAAATAGTGCACAGAAGTGTCATCTTGACAAATTGCAGCTCTTTTGTAGCTTGTGACCACTTTCAGAGGTACCACAGAGGCAGGGTTTGTCTGTGAGGAATGACTGCCAGGTGACCTGCAAGGTACAGAGAGGTGAAATAGCTTTTGGAGAGTAGCAGGAGTAAAATGCTAGCAAGAGGAAAAGGATTCATAATACCTTCTATGGAATACTCACTGGGGCAGATTCAGAGGTGATGAGACGAGGCAATGGTAAGTTGTGCCACAGAGAAATGGAGGAAAAGCAGGAAACAGCCCAATTCCTTGTCCTGGACAAGCTGCTTCCCACTATGACATTTTCCTCTGAAGAGTGAGCTTGATGGTGGGATCTTCCCATTCCCTTCCTTCTGTGAATATCTTCCTGCTGGCACAATTGCACCAAGAAGTTCAGTGTGCTTCTGTTTCAATCTTGCTGTAGGTTTCATACCACCAACCACACTAGAAATTCCCAAAGCCTGTCACAAAGCCTAAATACTGAACTTTCCTGCCCTGCAGACAGGAACTTTTCTCCCTGACTGTGGACAGTCAGAACTCTTTCCCCTTCTCCCTTCATGAGAATCTTTATCCTGATTCAGGTGAGCTTCAGGCATAGCAGAGAGTGTGAGACAAGCACTGCAAAGGGCATATAGAGAAGCAGCTGAGATATCCTGAGGTATCTGGTTGTCTGGGATCAAACTTAATCCTGCAAGTCGTCTTATTACCCAGCTGAGTTTGCCCATTTCAGCCCTGCCAACATGATTACAGGTCACAGCTGTTCCTTTGTGCCTTTGTGTTTGCAGGCAATGCAACAGTTTAGTTACGTTCTGTGGCTTACTAAATCCTTTAATGTAGTCTCTGTCTATGATTAATATTAGCATTATAAAGAGCTCCTCCTTTAATGGATGCAGGAATTATGTTGGCAACCGGTCACACCTGGAAGCAGCAGAGAAGGTTTGCTCTCAGGACTTTACGCAACCTTGGTCTGGGGAAAAGAGGTCTGGAGCACCGAGTTCAAGAGGAAGCCCACTACCTGGTAGACTTCTTTGCAAGTATGAAAGGTATCTCTACAATAAATATCAATACATTTTTGTCATTATTCTGATGTCTTTAGCGTATTAATTTCTCTGTCCTGTCCTGAAACTGAGGGCAGCTTTTGTTCCACAAGAGAGTGCGCACGGTCTTACAGTGTCTGTAAGACACTGAAAATGCAAAGCCCCGAGTCCCTCTTGTGTTTTCAAGGAGACTATTCTTGCTCAAAATTATTTACAAAACTACTAAAATTGAGAAGAAAAACTGGAGCATATCTATTATTTACGTTATAGAACACCCTAAGTGGAAATGGATCGCTGAAGATGGTCTAGTCTAACCCCCTAATCAAAGAAGGGTCAACCTGAGCAGGTTTCTTAGGGCTGAGTTGTAAATATCTGCAGCAATGGAGACTCCACCACTTCTCTGGGTAACCAGTTCCACTGTTCAGTGAGCCCTCTAGTAAAAACGTTTCTTGTGTTTACACAGAATTTAATGTATTTACATTTTTTCCTGTTGCCTCTCTTGATACCACTGAGAAAAGTCTGGTTCTATGTTCTTTATACCCCTCCACCAAGTATTTATACATATTTAGATATCTCCCTAAGGCTTCCCTTCTCCAGACTAAACAGTCCATCTCTCTCAGCCTCTCTTATGTCAGATGCTTCAATTCCTTGATTGTCCTTGTGGCCCTTTGGTCAGCTTGTTCAATATGCTGATGTCTCTCGTACTGGACAGTCTGGAACAGGAATCTGCACTTCAGCTGGTTCTTGTCAGTGCTGATCAGAGGGGAAGGATCACCTCCCTTGGCCTGCCAGCAATCCGTTTCCTAATGCAGCCCAGGATAATGTTGTCCTTTGCCTCAAGGGCACATTTTTGGCTCATATATGGTGCTGGTGCATAAAGTTAAGAGACAAAATCAGTGCTGATGAATTAAGCCTTGTAATGCCATTTGCACACACTCTGTAAAGCACTGACTAGAATCTCGTCCTCATTACATTCTACCCTGATCAACCTAGTTAGGATCATGTGAGTTGGATTTCCCAATACTGATCATTATGCAAAGGCACAGTAAATCAGGACATGCAGTGGCTAGCAGTGTATCAACTAAAAATAATTAGATTGAGCCAAATCCCATGGTTTAAGAGCTAGGAGAGATTTAGATGTGGCCACGTGTGCAGGGAAAAAAGCCCAGAACAGTAAGTTGCTAATCAGAATCGTGCCTTGGCTGCTGGGCAGTTGCATCAATACATACACAAATAGAGTTTTTTATGGTCATATATTCCAGAGTCACAAAATAGTTTTCTTGGGATTAGGTTTCAAATAACTGCTTTAAAATTAGTTATTATATTGTTGACACAATTGGTTGAGAGGAGTTTACAACCTTTTATCTTACTGGAGGTTGTATGTCTCCAGCAAGGTCAGACAAAACACAGTAGCCTTGGATGCCTCTGTGTCCTTGCTGAATAAAGCTGCCTCTCTTTTTGCTTTTCTACCCTCAGGTTCCCTTTGTCCATAGCGTCCTCAGTCATTCCCATGTTTGATTTTGCCAGAAAGCGAATTTGCATAGAGTTTTTTTCCTTACCTCTATATTTGCTCTATCACATGATGCAGTATTTTACACATCTGGCATTTCTTTAGGGTGCCACACATTCCTGGGTTTATGGGATTGCAATATGGTTGTGAGGAATCACTTTGATACTACAATTTTGAAAGAATATTGCTACTTCTCTGTGAAATGCAATACTTTCTTGAAAGTTCTGTGGGTACCCTAGAACATTCTCCGATTTCACTAAAACAGGAGACATTTACAGTGACATTTATTATTATGGTTGCAGGGAAACCTGTGGATCCTTCTTTCCCTCTAGTCCATTCTGTCTCAAATGTAATTTGTGCTGTCGTGTTTGGACATCGTTTCTCCAGAGAGGATGAGACCTTTCACGAGCTGATTAAAGCTACAGAATATCTCTTCAAATTTGGGGGCAGCTTTATTCATCATGTAAGTGAATGATTGTTGTTGTTGTATTTTTCTGAATAAGACAGAGAGTGAGAAATGCAGATCCAAGAGCTGTCTGTCAGGCAAAAGTTTTAGAATGGGTGAGTGGTGCCCCACGCAGTTTTTCTGGGCAGTGCACTTTCTCGAAGTGTGATGGGGAAGCTCCACATGCCAGCCTTGGGCATTTGTGTTCACTGTCCTGTGTTTGGGTACTGTGGTAATTTGCCCCTAAATCTTTGCAATAAGGCACAGGTTCATGGACTTCTCCTGGGTCATGTTTGTTACTTGGTTTCTCAACCTGTGTGCACCACAGGTTCCTGCATTTGACATCATGATTCCTAAATATTAAATGTCAGTTTTGAAAGTGTGATTCATGTGCCAAGTTTAGACACTGTTCTATATACAGTCAACAGAGAGAGGAATCAGTCAAATACCAAAGTGTTTTGCCTGTGGCTACTTATCTCCATTTCTTCTGTAAGACAGACTTGAAGACTTCCCAGAGAAATTCCACTCGTTCACCCTGAGTGAGGAGCAGCTCCAGGCACAGGCAGCAGAAGGCAGGAAATGCAAAGATAGCAAATATAACTGCAAGCTTGGCAATCAAACAATCTGGGAGTCAAGGATCCATCTGACTCTAGAGGCCTGCTTTGCAAAGAAGTAATTAAAAATTTTCTGGGAGTTCTGGTTCTGGTTCCACTGCTGGAGTTGTCCCATATATCTTATGAGTAACTCTTTAACATAGACTACACAAGCAATCCCCGGAACACAGATTTCTCCCCACATCCCATGGAGCATCCTTCTCACTGAGTTATGGTCGGGTTCCCTTTTGCTTAGTTTGGCTTTGGTCCTGTAAGTTGGATGTAGTGGTGGCAGGTGAGACCTGCTTTTAGGACAGAGAACATACCTCCTTTTCTTCTCTGTTTCGTATCCTGGCTTTGATTTGATTTAGTCCAGTGAATAAGATACTGTTAGGGAAATAAGAACAGGGGTTCAAACCATTCCAGAGGGATGGCCACCATCCTCCCACCTCCCAGATGCAAAGAGTACTCAGTATTATGCAAAAAAGTGGATATTGCCACATCCACTTTTCTTATCTGGATCTCATGCTGTCAGGCACTGAACAGGGGGACACTGTGATTGGGGCTCTCCAGAAATGGAGGAGCAGTTTTAACAGGACTGGTACCCAGGAAGGTGGATGGACTCAGTTCCTGTCTTGAATGCTGACAGCTAAATTCCACTTACAGTTAGAATGCCAGAGTAGCTGGAGATGGCAGACATTTGGGAGTAGGAATGCCTGTAATCTGGGCGACTTTATGTGATTAGTCAGACCACAGTTGGATCTAAGGCTTCTGAACACATTTTGCAAGTAAAAAAATAACAGAGATGAAACTAACCAAAAAGGATATGAAGTTCTATGTGAATTTACCAAGAGCTGGACTAGTAATTTTTTTTTTTTTTATGATAAGCCAATCGTGAATTGATAATTGGATGACTGACAATGAGAATTGGTTTCCCAAGAAGGCACAAGTATAGTCTATCTAATTCAGGCACACTCCAGGGAACACCTAATGATGTTCTTTCTGTGGTGTGGTTAAGAGAGTACAAGAAGAACTCAGCAAAATGAAGGCTGAGAAAGGATAAAAATTTTGCTGATAAATAAACAATGGAATTACATTTTGAACAGAAAAGAACTATTAAGAGAACCTTGCATCTTGCGGATACAAGAATATACAAATTACCCAGGCATAAATGTAGGCTGGAAACCAGAATTGACTTTCTAGATATAAGAATAGGTAGAAATCAGCTATTTCTTAGGCCAGATTTTCCCAAATGGTAAAACAGAAGGAAAAAATAATCTGGCTGTGTCAGCTAACCCTTTCTTTCTTTCTAGAGGAGAGCACTCAGAATTGTCAGGTAGGTGTTCCTTAGCTTTTCTGGGTTTCAGAATTTGAAATTTCATGGAGGAACCTTGAGAGCTCAATTGGTAGAGAGTACTTTGGGGGTTACTCAGCCTGTAAAGCAGCCACGGGGAGCCAGCCCTTGCTTTGGGTTTCTCAGCATGCTGGTGAGGAATTTCCAATTTTTGCTTCTCCCTTCCCGGTATTCTCCACTGGAGGGCAGGAGCTCACTTTTAAGATGCCTGAATGCAGTTCATAGCAATTGAAGACATGACTAACTGTGTGGATGAACCCGGTTCATTCTAGTTACAATAATTCTAATTTGGCTTGTGATTGAGCTGAAAGCCTGTGGAACTCTGAATCTTACCATCAACACTAGAAATTATATAGTTTACTTTTCACAGCTTGAAAGCGTAAGTGGAGTCTTTGTCAGGATATTTTACTATGAGACCGTAATTCCAAGCTAACATCAATATTACCTCTCTTTGTAGTAGGCCTTCCTAGTGCGTTTTCTTATGATAGAGACTTTGCAGTACCTCTTGTGTGTCACTCCCACAGCTCTATGAAATCTTCCCCTGGCTGATGAGCCATCTCCCTGGGCCTCATAAGAAGGCGTTGGCTTGTTATGATGTCCTGAGCAACTTTACCCGGAGAGAGATCCAAATGCACACGGAGCGTGGGATACCAGAGGAACTGCAGGATTTCATTGACTTCTACCAGGATCACATTGAAAAGGTAAGTTTGTTCTGCCCAATCATACATTCGTGGGGGAAAAGGTCAACACGGACCATTGAATCGACCCAATCACTTGAAATCATCACAGTTTCTTACCTTCCTAGACATTGTAATGTGACTCCAACAACCAGGACCTTCCTAAATCCTTTCTGATCATTGATATGTCACAGCACCTTGCAATCCTTTCATTGAAGGGCAGGTTAATACACTGCATTTTTTTCATTGGCACAAGTTGCAAAATGATTGAAGGTCTCCAGGAAAGAATACTGAATTATTACATGAACAACAAGAGAACTGGGAAGGCCTTTGGAAGACAGAGTGGGATGTTCTGGATACGATATTTGGCTGGTAAAGGTTTGCCAAGAGAATTTGCAAGAGGACAGTTGGATTTTGAGAACATTTCATGGAGAAATAACCTAGGAGTCAGCAACATTTCTGAGAAGGATGGAGAAGAGGAGTGTGCCAGGGTCAGTGAAGTGTCAAGCAGACAAAGGAATTGGGACAAATAAGGGCCTTAGAGCCAGGCAGGCATAGTAGAGGTAGATGGGAATCCATAGAGCTTTGAAGGGCTGCAGGAGCCGTGCACAAGATCTCTCCCTTTTCTAGACCATACCAAGATCACTTTGTACAAATCTCTTGGGAACTGCATCACAGCCCTGATCCCTGGACTAGCAGCTGCCCACCCCCTCTGTGGCTCCTATCTCCAATTAATCACTTTTCCTTTCTCCTCTCCTCTGCTGCAACAGGGTATTTTCCTCCTCCTCTTCTGCTTGGTGACAGGAAGAAAAAGGAGAAAGGGGAGGAAGTGGCAAGACGAGACTGGTGTGATTTTGGGATGGCAAGGAAAAGGATGGCCCAGAGAGCCAAAGCCCCGGGGAAGGGGGCAGTGACTGTTGCTCCTGGTGGCAGTGCTGTCCTGCAGGGACAGCCAGTGTCCCCTTCACCGCTGTCATGTGCTGGTAGCAGCAACAGAGGTGGCCACAACCTGTTGGGCTGCAGGCACTCACCTACCTCTCCCTGATAATTCTTTATTGATCAATTCTCACATCAGCTGCTATATTCTTATGTCCGGTGTGAATGTCAGCCTAAATGGCTTCTAGCTCCTTGGATCCTCTTGTTTTAAATTTTTCCCATACCAGCATAGTAACACACCTTGCCTTCCAAAGCATTTGACTGCTTCTAAAGCCTTTCATTGCTGTTCTAGGATTTATGAGACTTGAACATCAGTATACCAGAAATTGTTTCAGTGAGCTCTTCTGGGACTCTGCTGGGTGGAAATCATCCAAGTTTGTTTATTAAAAAAATTGAACTGTCTGTAATAGATGAACAGGGGCAATAAAAAAAGATTAGATAATATTACAGCAGGGAGAAACACCCCTCCTTCTTTTCAATTGCTCCATTGGCAAGAGAAAGGTTCAACACCCCTGAGCATAGCCTCCCTAAATATAGACAATGAATTCCACCAAACCATAACCATGTTCTTTTATAATTTCAGTGTATACATACACATCCTCACGCTCCTAATTGAAAACTGTAAAACCCCAGAGCAGCTACACGTGAGTCACTGTGCCTTTGTTGTGTAGGAGAAACCTGAATGCCACAGGTTAAGAACTTTACACAGCCCGGTGTTCACTGCCTGGTCACTCTATTGCTTGGTAGAACAACTGAGCGGTGGACTATGACTTGAGACATGAAGAATGACACACTGGTACCCATCTTCAGAGGAAGATTTACTTATGAAACATTCTAAATTAACCACTATTTGCACATTAAGCCAATAATCTTTTTTTTTTTTTCTTTTTTTTTTTTTTGAGAACATGTGATTTACCGTCATTATTAAGAGTGGAATAAACACAGCTTATCTGGCTGTAAAATGTTAATTTTTGTGTTGATAGTCATCTGTGGTGTCTAACATTCCTTAGCAGTCTTTCTGTATTGTCCTATAAGGAGAAGACAGCAGCTTGGAACCAGTTATAAAATCACATTTAATTCTATTCAGTCTTTTCTAACTTTCATGTATAAGTCTCTAACTTTTCATATCATTTGCAGTCCAAAGATGAACCCAAGTCAACATACAATGAAGAGAACATGGTTTATTCTATAAATGACCTTTTCCTGGGTGGATCAGAGACATCAAGCACTACTTTGAACTGGGGCCTGCTCTATATGGTGGCAAATCCAGACATCCAAGGTGAATAGATAAACTCATCACAAATACCTTTCATAACACAGAAAAACCAAGTCATGACATTTTCATGGATCAGAGATTATGCCTAGGTACTGATACATGCCTAATGGCACATGTACCTTTTTGTACTTGTAGGTCTGCCCTAGGCAGCATCAGTTGATCCAGGGATTAAATTAAGTCCATGATGTATTTGAGTTTCTTGTCACAGAAATTATTCAAGTCAGGAGAGGAAACAGATGGCTCTTCTGTTACATCTATGTGTATTGAAGAAGTTTGGTTTTAAGTCTAGTTTTTAAATAACCACCAATCCCATTCATAGAGCACTGAATAAAAACCAAAGGAAGAAGGATGTTTAATGATGGGTAACAGAAATCTCACTGTTAGGTTGCAGAATATGTGCAAATACCCAGAGGAGAACAGGATTTTACATGGAGGAAAGAGATGAAAATAAAAAAATATGCTGAACTTGTAGCTGTCAGACAAGAAATTCTGCTTAATCTCATGTTATCACATGTTTTGTTATCACTTACTCTAATTAAGGTTATGAAAGCACTGACTCACCTGTATAATTTTATTTAGTTAAATATGATGCCTTGCACCTGTTTGGGAAAGCAGAGTATGGGCAGAGTGATTCTTCCCAGGCTTCTTGAGTAATACATTACATCAAGGCTCTCAGAAGGAGCTCACACCACTATATCTGTCCTCATTTAATTAATTGGTGGCTTCTTTTTGAACCCTTTCATACTTTGCCTGTGTTGACATCCAGTGAAAACGTTCCACTCTGTACCATAAGGAGAAGTTTGGCCTTTTGCCTCATCACTGAATTGGGAATAGAAATGTGTGTTTATATTATGCAGTGATTGATTACTTCCAACTACTGGATTCTCAAGTAGTCATGTGCTTCTGCAAGATAGTTCTTCATAGAAGGAAGTTTACTTTAAAATGTTTCTGAATATACGTTTTAAATTCTGTAAGGTGCTTAAATCTCTTTAGTGAAGGATTGCTGGCAGACACAGGGCAGGCTTGATGTGAGTGGGCACAGACTGATCAATGCAGAATGGACTTCCCTGCATCTTACTATTGCTTCAAAAGGCCTGGAAAAAGACAGGATCATTTATTAAAAATCTAAGGTATTTTTATTAGCTGTGTACTGTCTCTCTCGAAGCTTATAAATCAAAGGTTTTGTTTTTGTTAATGCTCCCAAGACTCCTGCGCAATAAGTAATTTAAAACATGCTGTTCTTGATTAAAAGGAAGATGCCAAGCAGTAGATCCATTTTAAAATAGTATTTGGACCTTGTTCTAGTTGGCATGGCTTCATTTAACAGACGCCCTATGTAAGAACCATTTCCTTTTAACAGGAATTAGACTTTTAAGGCTCAGAATCAGCTGGCATAAATTTCAGAGCTGTGAGCCTAATGTTCTAACTGGCTGTAGGTGTTTGAGGCACCTAGGCAAAAGAAAACCCAAACTGTTATCTCTTGGATTTGTGGTAGTAAGGTAACACTTAGTTTTAAATTTTTGAGCAACAAATGTCTTTTCTTAATCTACGATCAAATAACTTCTGACCCAGAAGCAGAGTTCTCATATGTTTAAGCTGTTGGAACATCCTGCTACTTTAATTTTCTTAATAAAAAGTTACTTACTTTTCTATATTAGTTATGGTGTTGTTCTTATAGTTCTAAATGAGAAATGTCTTCGAAAGCAAAATTATTGAAAATACTTGATATGTTTTTCCACCTGAATCAGTGAATATTTTCCACAGAGAAAGTGCAGAAGGAGCTGGATGCTGTTCTGGGTCCTTCCCAGTTAATTTGCTATGAGGATCGGAGAAAACTGCCCTACACAAACGCTGTGGTTCATGAGATCCAACGCTTCAGCAACATTATCTCAGTTGGCATGCCCCGGGTGTGTGTGAGGAACACAACCTTGCTTGGCTTTCCCCTCAAAAAGGTACAGACACAGTTTTTCAGTTGCTATAGACCATTCCTGCATCAGTAGAACAAGGTGTGGATTAAAATCTGTTTGTGCTAGGATTTTCTCCTCAATCGAAGTGGGGCTTGATGCCTTTAGGTCACAGTCTGAATGTGAACAAGGAACAGAATGGATGTTTTTCACCTTTCAGGGCACCATAGTTCTTCCAAATATTGCTTCATCTTTGTATGACCCAGAGCAGTGGGAAACACCTCGACAGTTCAACCCTGGTCACTTCTTGGATAAGGATGGAAACTTTGTGGCCCAAGAAGCATTTTTACCATTCTCAATAGGTAAGTGGGCTGCAGCACAAACATCAACAGTTTGGATTGGGATTGTAGAATGAAGATGTCTATTAAAAACCTATTAGTTGTCTATTCTAAAGCTTTTTGTGGAAAACAATGCTTAAATCAACATGATTATTTTCAGTAACATTCTGCTGAACAAATAATAACATGGAAAGTCAGAGGTGTCCTGACAAACCTACACATCTGACTTTCCCTATTTTTGGAAGAAAAGTCTCTGCTAATGATTGTGACTACTGATTTTGGGCAATCATTTCATACCAGACATATATATGGAAAGCACTTTCAAGCAGCCCTCTTGATTCTTTATGCATTCAACACCAGAACATGACATCTCCCAGGTCCTTATTCTTCATTTACATGATGGAATGAATTCCTTTAAAGTTGTCAGTCAAATGAAAATGAGGCTTTTGAGACAATTGGAGGGAGCAGAAGGGGTACAAGGTTATCTATAGCTGCAGATAAAACTCTTTGAAGGAAGAATTACATGAAGATTTGTGTCATTGATTGCATTAAGTCCTACAGAAATTCTGGACTTGGCAAAAATACGTTTGCACTGTGTGAGGATGAATACAGTTGCTGTTGGCTCAGGGTTATTTACTCACTGTCCTTCCCCTCTTCCCCCTGCAGGGCACCGGGTGTGTTTGGGGGAGCACCTGGCGAGGACCGAGCTCTTCATTTTCTTTGCCAACCTGCTGCGGGCGTTCACCTTCCGGCTCCCTGAGGGAGAGACCAAGATCACCACTGAGCCCATCTTTGGGGGCACACTGCAGCCCCACCCCTACAGGGTTTGTGCCATTCCACGCTAGGCTGGACATGTGCAGTGTGTCGCAAACCATCTATGAAACATCTTTCTTATTTTTCTGAATGTATATCTTGAGACTATATAATGCTTTCTGTCTTGGATTTGAATTCCTAGTCCAAAAGCCACCTTTTGACTACAATAGATAATTTCATTTAGACTCTGTTACCTGCACATGAAGGTGATCTTTTTTGTGGTAAAAGTTCTTTTGATCTGTAAGACACCATCATTCTCAGCCCTAAAGGCATCTTGCAGTTGCTGTCTGGCGTGGCAGGTATAAATCTGTGACACCGCTGAACAAATGACAAAATTGACTACCAGACTTCAAAAATTAATTCATTCATTATCTCTGATAATGAATTCATTCATTATGCTGTTTCCAAAAGCAAGCTGGGAAAACATACCTGGAAAATTGTGCCTCTTGATGTCACTGTCATCAATAGCAACATTTCAGTCAACTTTTTGTTGATGGTCACTAATAAAAGATATGAAGGAAAAATTAACAACTGGTTTTATTTATAGATGACTTGCAGCTCACTAAGAATTTCTAGATTTGATGCAGCAGAACATGTGCAAGGCATCTTTAAACCTGGCAGATAATTACTAAGTCCGGTAGTGAAAATGTGGAGGCTGGAAGTTGGTGAAGAGTGAAGATACAGAGAGAAGATTTCTTTTAGGGCACATACTTTTAACATTTTAAAAGTCTGACAAGTCAGTTTTCGGAAAGTCTTTTCTAACAGAGTAACTGTTTACTCCCATGCCTGACTCCTGTTAGGATCAGCACTGGGAGGCTGCTACACCAGTGCAGGGACTTCCCAAGGGGCAGTTTGGGTGAGGAACCTGCTTTGGTTAGAGATGATCGTAAATTGAAAAACGTTAATGGAAAATGCCGAAGATACTTTTTAAACAGCTCAGCAGATCAGCTTCCTGAAGCACAACGGTTTGCCATAGACACAAATACTAATCAAAGGCAGTTAAAGAGTCTATAATTAGCAGAAAAGGAAATAATTGGTTCCTATCTTAAGTATTTATATTTTCTGGAAAAGTCTTGTAAAGTGTAAGTGAACTTGTCCTTCATTAATGTTCCTGTTTCTGTGAGAGAGGACAGGACAGCTGAATAGATGATCATCTGCTAAATCAGTTATCACTGTATGATTGAGGTTAGTTCAAGCAGCTCACCATGAATCACAAATTTAGACCTGTCTCATTATTTCTAATCCAATAGCTGATGGGACACAGCATCAAAATAGTAACCGCTTGATATTTAGCTGTTATTAAATTAAATGGCGGGACAGCACTGGTGAAATATGGAAGATCACATCCTGACATTTTACGTGGCAGAAAACTGTGCCCTGGTAAAAACTGATGTCAAAGTCTGCATGGATTTGCATGTGTGCATGGGAAGATAAGGCCAAAGCCACTGTGATTTAGGGATGTTGGAGATGTCATTGCTGCGTAGAAATGAAGCTGGAAACATCAGTAGCACTACAAGCATTAACATCACTGCTTTGTGATGCTGTGGCTCCTGATGGCCATGTGCTTCCCCAGATATCCTTCCAAAAGGGAAGCTCATAAAAGAGCCTGGGATGGAATCATGGCCAGGACAGCCTGTTTGCATCCTGAGCAGATTGAGTTGCCTGAACCCATGGGAATGGCACAGCCCAAAACCGGGGGCATGAACACCTCTTGTGCAGGTGTGCAAGAGGAGACACACAGGGTGCTTCAGAGGGAAACTGCACGTGGTATTTGGGCAGGTTATTGGTGCCTGTCTGTGACAGGAGCTGCTCGTGGGTGGTTTCTATAGCATTGTGCAGAAATGTCCAGGGGATGAGAGCCCAGCACATGAGCCATGGCAGCAGCAGGATGTCAGAGGGAAGCTCACAGCACCAAGACGGGAGAGCTGTGCTTTTCAGAGCCTTTGCATTTCTGTTCCTGCCTGACCTATTTTAAAAGTGAGTCACTTTAGCTCATCTTCTAATAAAGCCTGGTCTTTTTAAGCTTTTAAAAGCCTTTCTAAAACCTGGCTGATGTTGCCACAGAAGGCCAACGAAGCTGAGAGCAGATTTGAGAGAAGCCCAGCTCCCACTCATGAAGTATGTGCCAACCCTCTCAGCTTTGGCTGTGGGGTGTCACCTCCAATCAGGCTGCTGAGCTTTAAGGGGTGTCTTGAAGACACCCCCCCCCCCCCCCCCACACATCCTTCATTCCTCTCTCTTATATTCTTCATTGCTTCTATGCTATTTCTCATGTCTTCCCCAGTCTCCATTTTTGTAGTGGTGTTTGCACCTGCTCAAGCCTACAGGGGAAGATCTGGCTATAAAGGAAAATACAGAAAATGTAGAGAGGCAAATCTGAAGATTTTGGATTCATGTAGCTCTTGGAGAGGCTCAGAGCCTTATGAATCTGTGATGCTCATCTGACACCCTTTTCACTGAAAGTTTATACACAAAGCAAATATAACTAGTAAAGAAAAAGTTCTGTATTTCAAGTAGTATAACAAGGAAAAAGAAAACTGGTGGTTTCTCAAAACTGTGGTAAATCAGGAAGGCTCTCTGGCAGATGGGAAACTTAATGGCTTTTTTGGCTTTTATTGTCAATGAAAATGGGCAATGCATTCAACAGCACTGGTGTTCAGGGAAGATTTCTGTCTAGGTTAGGAAGGAGAAGTCAGAAAATAGCTAGATAAACATGATGTTTTCAAATTGGCTGAGCTGATTCATCCCAGGGCACTTAGGGGAACAGTATCAACCTCAGAGCTATCAGCAATTATCTGTGAAAACTTGTGGGGGATGGGAAAAGGTCAGACATTTCCTTGTCTTCAGAAGGTAAGAGAAGTTGCAGTGTCATAAATCAGCCAGCCTTGATTGCACTTCTCAGAATATCCTGCAAATAATCAAATTGTAAGTGCTGGGAGGAAAACAGAGTCAGTGCTCACCAAATAATGTCAAAGTTACTTAATTCTGTTTGATGACATTGCTAGAGGTCTGTTTTCAGGAGAGAAGCTGTTAATGTAATTTACTGCTCTTTAATGTGGCTTTGACACTATCTCATGAACTCTGTGGAAATGTGGGTATCTGAAGCTTGATAAAACTTCATGGAAAAGTCAGGAAATGCATATGAATAGTACCATGTCAAACTGGAAAGATACATTGAATAGGATTCTGTTCTGCATCTGGTACTATTCAACATTTAATCGAGGACCTTGATAGTTAGTGAAAGCACCAGACCTGGATAAGACCTAATTTCTTGATCCCACCAGATCCAAACTGATGTCTGCAGCAGAGGTATTCCCAAACTTGTTTAAATTCAAAAAACTTAAATGCAGGACTATTTTATTTGGATTTATTACCTTTTTCAAAGTGTGAAGGTGCTGTAACAAGGATATTTCTCCTTAGGAGTTTTAATGTCACATAGCTGAAGGGGTGAGAGAGACCCTATTCCAGCAGCTCTCATTATTCCCCCCTTCCTTTCTTCCTGGAGTCACAGTTTTCTCTGGGCAATTTCTCTGGGATTTTTTTCTTGATCATTATGGTTTCCACAGAGCAGTAAGATGCAGCAGAAGGATACATTTTAGTTTTGCAGTGACTCAAAATGCCTCTAAAAGCTATAGAATTCAAACTCAAGTTTGCTGTCCTGAGGTAAAATATTTTCTTCGGATATTCTTGAATAAAAGACTTAGTGGTAAAATCAGGAACTTTTCATTAGGAACTTCTGAGACAGGTTATTTAAAACTGTATTAATCCACTGAAATCATTGGACTAAAACATCCCAATGAACTGTTTAATTTGACGGAAGATTTCACCTGAGTTTGGGATATCTTTTGCTTAGTGAAAAGCTCATGAACCGCTCCTAATATCTGCAAAGAAATCCCAGCCTGTGGTATTTTTAGCCGAACTCTCCAAGAACTATTTATTTGCTGTCCTGCAATGTGAGATCCTAATGTTAAAGGAATAACAATAACAAACTTGCAGTCCTTTCCCCGTACAGTTTACGAGATACAGCAAGTGAGACTAGAGATGAGCTAATATTATGAATATATTCTGTGGTCAGCTGATGATATGATAGTATTCTACAAAGCTGCATTTTAAGGAGCATTACAGAGAAAAAAAAATTGGAGTGTTTTATATTATTTTCTTTTGAAGTAACTTTTTTGAGCAGTATAAAAGTGCTTATTTCAGTGGTGCAGTCACACGAGCATCAGCTCTGCCTTGTAAATTCGGGTTGGACTGACAACTACAAGCTACGGGTGACTCTGGTTTCTCAGGTAAGACAGGCAGCTTCCCTTAGCCTTCGTGTGGGTAGTTTTGGGAAGGGACAAATGTCACCACCCACCCCTAATATTGAGGGTATCAGTAGTTTCAGCACTCACAGAGAGCAACCAAAATCCTAGAGAAATTCAGGCCATTATGGGACCTGCAGGCAGAGGTACGTGGGATTCCAGGCTTGCCACCCTCTGACACTGTTGTGGCATTGGCCTGTCCTGGCAGAACTGGGCCCAGCTCTGTGGGAGCTCCCTATTTAGGGATCTCCCCTGTTTAGGGATCTAGTCCTGACACGTGTGTTGGGTCTGATGCTGCAGCTAAGGGGAAGCTGTCTGTCCTTACGCAGAACACCAAGAGCTGTCAGGAAGCGTGCTGGCTTAATTCAGCATGGATCGAGCGGGAATTCCACAGCACAGAATGATCCCGTGTTGATATTTCAGCTGCTCCGAGGCACCAGGCAGAGGGCAGCAGAGGCCGTCAGCTGCTGAGCAGGCGATGCCCTTAAACACCCGCGTTTGCAGGGGACGCTGGAGTTCACCACACCTTCATTTGCCGACAGCATGGGACTGGCTGAGGATGAGATCCAAATGCTACAATACAGTGTCCTTAATAGATTTCTTGGACCTTTTGGTGGAACAGTGTCTGCACGGTTTCTTGGTTACATGGATATTATTCACCATGACCGTGCTCTTTTGCTCTCTGATCAAGCTAAAAGGTTCACGATTTTCTCTGTACTCAGTCTCTCCCACATAAGGGAACAGTACACCAGGGAAGCTCCCAAACGAATTACTGTGAGCCTTGCACTAACTAGCATTTTCTCTAGGTTAGATAGTGGCATTTGACCAGGCCCAGATGTTGGAAAAACAAAGTAATTATACAATTTGAAGTATGGGAATCACATCCATGAGGCTCAGAAGCAGAATATTTATTTCATTTGCCCTGCCTCTCTCCTTTCCTTCCAGTTAAGCACTGCCAAGAGAAAAGAGAAAACTTTGAGATAATTAAAACAAACAAACAAACAAACCCATACCAACACCAAACATCCCACCCCTGCCCAAAAAAACCAAAACCAAAACAAACCAAGAAATATTGAACAAAATATTTACGGCTATTCTCCATCTCCAAATTTTAGCTTGTTGTTGGTCTTTATCCAGGTTGAGCTTCTGCAGTAGGGGAGTTAAGACTAAAATTGCCTTTTATCTTTATGATGTGTTTGACAGGATGCTTTACACAGAGCTGACCAAAATTATTCTCCTTGAACAATGCCATCCTCTGATCAAAGAAAGCCCTGTAATTCATGAATCTGAGCAGCACAAAACGTCTCCCTACTTTTCTCTAATTATAGAATTATAGATCTGTTTAGGTTGGAAAAGTGCTCTTAGACCATTGAGTCCAACCATTACCCCAGCACTGCCAAGTCCACCAGTAAACCATGTGCCAAGTGCCAAATCTACACATCTTTTAACTACCTCCAGGCATGATGACTCCACCACTTCCCTGGGCAGCCTGTGCCAGGGCTTGGCAACCTTTTGAGTGCAGAAATTTTTCCTAATGTCCAATTTAAACTGTCCCTAACACAACTTGAGGCCATTTGCTCCTGTCCTGCACTTGATACTTTGGAGAAGAGGCCAATCCCCACCTGGCTACAACCTCATTTCAGGGAGTTGTAGAGAGTGAGAAGGTCCCTCCTGTCCCTCCTTTTCTCCGGGCTGAATAATCCCAGTTTCCTCAGCTGTTCCTCATCAGACTTGTGCTACAGACACCCCACCAGCTCCATTTCCCTTCTCCAGACACGCTCCAGCACCTCAACATCTTTCTTGACAACTGTACAAGAGTTCTGCAGCCTCTGAGGGTGCCTCTTTTATCCTCTGTCCCCAGGTCCAGAACTGTGACCCTGTGCTGTCCCATGTGCATTTGACATCCCCACTCTTTTCCATAAATCCCCACTTCAGCTGTCACACACAACCAGAGGATGCAGAGAAGCTGACAGGGACAATAGGTAAAAGTGATGGATCTTTAGGAGGATACAGATTGTTTTCTATGGTAGAAGATGGCTTTCCTGGTTTATGTGAGAAACTCAGAGGTGTCTCTCAGAAATATTAGTGCAAGGAATAAAATTTCTTGCAGAATATTATCTACAGGAGGAATAACAGTTTTGACCTCAGGTAGTATTTCTCAATCCCTTTTATCACAACACTCATGGAATATTTTCTGGGGAAAAGGACCTTTCTGGACATTGCAAATGTATTGCACAAGCAATAATATCATAATTGCAACAATAAATAAAAATTTGGTAATTCTTTTCATACATTTTCTTGCTTAATTTTGAGGATGTGTCTAGGTACTGCAGTTATTTCATGTGCAATCAGTTGTGAAACTTGTGTCTAAAGGCCTGCATTGCCTTTGCCAGTACCAGCTGCTAATCCCTAGATACTGTGTAACAAATTAATATGCAGTCACTGCCACCCAACTTGCCCTTTGATCCATAAGTAATTGTCAAATGCTGAAAGCTGCTGAGTGTGCTTGCCATCTTTCTTGAAAGTCACACTAGTACAGTCGCCATAGGTGCTGGGAGTTATTTCACAATGCTGTGAGCAGCATTGTCCGAATGCTTTCTTCCATAGGAGATTCAGATAAATGTGGAGGGGCACTGGTTATATGTGTCCCTCCCTCCCTCAGGGAACTGGTAGAAAAGCAACAAAGAGCCAGCAGAGAGGCAGATGTTGAGAGAGGCCAGATTAACAGGGCCTGTCAGGGCACAGTCCCAGCTTTAAGTTAAATTGTGAAGGGAATTTCTTGCCACACACAGTGGGTAACTCTAAACCCCCCTGTTCCCTTCATATTAGCACTATTGCAGTGCAAGTCTCCATCATTCAGCTTTCCTTGGAAGTGAAGAAGAAAAAGCTTCCCTGGACAGGGAAGAAAGGCATGAATCAGACTTCTGGCCCCTGCACTTTATGCATGGCTAATTGTCACTTTGCCACTTTAATAAAACAGATGTTCTCTGTTAGCAGCCTAATGCAATTACTGTAATACTTCAAAGAGCTGCTGCCCCTGCCACCATGCTGGAGATTGAGGAGTGTGTGATGGAGGGTTATTAACCTTCTGTGCTACTGCTTGCGTTTTTTCCTACTTAAGCTATAGAAAATCAGACACAGAAATGTCCCCTAAATCTTTCTCCAAAGTATTTTCAGAAGCTTATTTAGGTTGCTAAATCAACCTCTCAAATCTAAAATGTTACAGAAAAGAGCTATGCCTGAGAAAAAGCCTGTGAGGAGTGATGGTGTAATTGAAGACTGAGCTGCCAATCACAGTTTTGGCCAGAGGATGTGTTACCTCCTCTGGGTTATGAGGGTTATCCTGACCCTCCATAATGTCCATGTGGCTGCTTCTATTTCAGTCTTCCCTTGGTTTTTGCCTCCTGTTGTTTGACTCTTTGCTACACCCTAGTTAAAGACTTTGAAGAGTTGAAAATACCTGGCTGCAAAGGATTACAATGGGAAGTGTGAGGTGGAGAGAGGTAATAGAGTCGGTACACCTCCATTTATATTAATCTGGGATAATGCATTGCTACAAGTTGAGGGTAGTAATTAGAATACATTATTGAGTTGTGCTGGTTCTGCCTTTCATGTTTTGCATTTAAATTCCTACAATGTAAATTTAGGAGTATTAATACTTGCCTGATTAGAAAGTCTGCTCCGTTACACATTTTAATTATAAAAAATCCTGCAGTGCTGTGTAATTTCTTGCCTTCATATGTAGAAATAGATATCTTTGCCTTGACAAACTTCAAATGTATTTAATAATGATAAAGCACCCTGAGATACTTGCTGGAGTGGAAACTAAAGAAGGGAAATCATTGCTTAGTTTTAGTATTGTATAAAGTATCTCGGAGTTCTAGGTCAGTGCTTATATCTTGACCTTTTTAAACCCTGGTTTCATTGAATAGACATTGTAAGCTCCTGGATATTGACATGTTGTTCCTATGAATTGTTTGATGACAATCAAAGACAGAGTGGGGATCATGCTGGTATTTCAACCTTTATCTATTACCTTGTTCATTCACTATTGTACATTATTGCAACCTTCTCAGCTTTTCCTTGTCTCCGAGTCTTCTCCAGTTTGAAAAGCTGCTTCTCACTTTGCAGCCACTGGTACAAACACCTGCAACCCTTTAAAACTGTGTTTGTTCCCTTGTGCTTATAATTGCTAAGCTCACAATCTGCAGCCAACATGGGGAAGAACACGCCAAGAGAGAAGCACTCATCTGCAGTGCTCCCTGCTGGGAACACTTACTGTCCTAAGAAAAATCGTAAGTAAATCAAGATCTATCTCAAATATTATTGGCGTTTTTTGTGCTGAAAAGATGTAACTACATTGAGTCAATCCCCAGAGCTGATGCCTTCAGTTGAGAATGACTCTCTCTGCAATGTGTCTATTCTGAACACAAAGGCAGATTGACCAAGTAATTTCAGACTTCTGGGACCTGAGTGGAAGTGCAACACAATCCTCAGAGCCATCCTCTGTATCTGAGGCTATTTTGAGGTCAATATCTTTATCCTGGAGAATACCCATTGTTCTGCTGCAGAGTTTGTTTTGTCCCTAATGTGTCTGAACACACTTCTGATCTCCTGGTCAGCCATGCCAAGGTGAATTTCCTCCAAACGCTCTTTTACTCCTTCATTCCGCAAGATTGACAGTGGCACTCCTGAGTCTCTGGCCAGTTTGTAGCTGAGGCAGGTTTGGTGCCAAGACTTCTGCACTTCTCAGTGCAGAGCTCAAGGAGATTGCATCTAACTCTCTGTCTTCCCACTGCCCTTGGGACAAAGTGCTTCATGTTGTGTGGCTTTACATCTGACTGCATTGCCCCAGATGCAATGGTTGCCACCTCTGTCAGTGATCTGGTTCCTGAGTTTCACTCTTCTCTCAGTCATGAAATTTGCAAGCTTTGTAAACAGCATTTTAAATTTTCTTAAACAGTTTAAAGTTATCAAAGATAGTTTTTAGTAATGTAACTTTGATGCTGTTGTTTTATCAGCCAAGTTTGTAGTATTTTCAAATTTTAAAAATCCAAGTAACTTTTATCTGTTTTATCACACAGATTGTTTTCTCTATTCTGTGAAATTTTAAGGCTGTGGAATGATTAAATAATGCTTTATTTGGATATCCTTGGGGTGAAAAACATGGGCAGTCAGCTACTGGTCTTTCTCTAACTTTGCCTTGACCAGTTCCTGGCCTATGTTCAGTAATAGTTTCACTGTTTTCTCAGCCATTCTCTCTTTGATTGCAACTCTCCTGGATCTCAAATTAGATGTATTTTTTGTGACACACTCTTACGACACACACTTTTGGGTGCTTAATTTCTGTCAGACTTTGTGGGAGTCTCTCACATAGTTTGTTTATTTAGCTTGACTTAAAAGTGCTCTGCCGTCACTGTCCTGTCATTGTGCTTTTCCTTTTCTTGGCAGTCATCTCTTGTGCTCTGAGGAAACCACTGATAGAGACTGAGATGATAAACTGCTCCAGTTTATAATGTCAGCATTGTATTTTACAGTTTTTTGCCATGTTTTTGCTGGTGCTTCTCTCAGATGTTTCTGAAAAGATGGTATTTGTGGACTTTGAACTTCTATGTTTACCCCACAGGTCTGTACATCCTCCCTAACTCACTAGCAGCACTAACACAGTGCTGTTGCCCTACAAAAAGGATCCTAATGTAAAAATATTGATTTCAGCTTCTTTTTGAGAACACAGAAACCAGTTCTTTATGTCAGGCTTGAAAATGTATCCTCTAACATCTTTTTACTGTCTTTTCTTGTTGATTTTCTTAACCCTTTGAGGGATTTTGTTTGCATCCTCAAGATCGTTATGCAGAAATTATGGGGATTATCTCAGGTGCTTTGCATCTTCCAGCATTATGAAAAACTCATCCAGCTAAACCTTACCTAGAGGTATCATGCAGTTCCCAGTAATCTATCGAGAGAACATCAAGTTACCCTTCTCTTAGGCAAACTCTCTGTGACAAAAGGTCTTGCAGCAACTAGGATCAGGGGTGCCAGTCCGATTTCTGCTGCTTTTCTCATTTGTATTTTGGATATTAATATTGATGATATTGTTTTTTCTCACTCTTTGTGCCACCTGAATTGCAGACTCAACGCTCCCAGGTTTTAGACTCTTTCCACCTTGTGAATTTTGCAAGTTTCTGAAGAAAATTGTGGGTGAGGATTTAAAAAGCGTAGCAATGTATCGTGCAATTTCCACTTCTAAATATTATTTATTTGAAGACTCACTCAAGGCAATTGGCTGCTTCTTTGTGCCCAGTGTATGAACAGTTCCTGTGCTTCAGAGATCCTAATTCCTATCTGACATTCCCTCTTGCCAAATGTGTTATAGTTTATTCTTTGTATTGAAATATTGATGTCCTAGAGCTGAAATTAAACCTTTGCTTGCTCAAGTGTTTCAGGACCATGCTTGTTTGATTGTCACATCGCCTGCACAGCTTTACTTTTGCAATCATTGTACTAATCTTCCTGAGATGTTATTCACACTGTGCTTTTAAGTCCACTAAAAATTGTAACTTTAGCTTCCTGATAACTCATTAAAACTTGCTGGTTTTGCCTCTGCGTCCACTTCTTTGGACTGCCCTTTTCTTGGCTTACCATCTTTTAGGAAAGCTGAGTTTTCTGCCAAAAATACAAACCCAACAAATATTGCTGATAGCCTGTCCAGAAGAGGAAGAGTATCAGACAGGAACAGGTCCATGTCAACACCAAATCCTGATTTTGTTTCCAGTGCAGCCCATCCAGTGACATCTGGCACTGACAGAAGTAACTGCTCATGCGCCTGGTTTCAGACGGTTGGGGAAGTTTAAAAACAGTGGAAAAGGTAACGGTAACATCTGGAAGGATAAATTGCTGGCTGGCTCATTTGGCTTCATCCTGCTTCTGACACTGGTGATTTGACTCCAGTTAAACCTGACCCATGTTCTGAAAGAAGTGAATTGATTTACTGATATCGAAATATTAATACAATACCAACATGAAACATCTGAAATTAAGCAATGGAATCTGAACTAAACAGAGAAGAGATGAACATGGTTGCATTTAGCCTAGTCACAAAATTTATGTAATTTCTTCTGGCTTCAGTTGTCTGCACACAGAACTATCTTTCTTCCTTTTTTTCAAAATTTTTCAAAATTTGAAACGGATATTTTTGTTTGAAGAAACAAATTGTTCTCATTTTGTTTTGCTGATTTCAGCCTCATAATGGGCAATGGTACCTGATTCACACTGTTTTCAGCAAAGCAGCGGAGCCCACCTCAGCCTAATTCCCACCATGTTGCCCACAACATGAACAGGTAAGATGATAAAAGATACTTGTCCGTGTTGCCTTCACCGTATAACACAGGCACGTGTGTACCCACAAAGCCGCAAAGCTTGGCCAGCTGAAGGAGATGGATTGCTATCTCTGAGTCACATTACTTTCTTCATGCTGCCAGGTTTGCAAAATGCCACATTTATGTCAGCATTGGAGGGCACAGCAATTTCTTGTTCAGACTCGTACTCATTTTTTGTGAAGACACTTTCTCTTTGCTATGCAAGATTGAATCCTCTGGTAACTGGTGCACAGTGCTTTCCCCCTGTGCTTCAAACTCGGTGTGAATCACTTCATTATCAGAGGACAGATTTTTGATGTGTCCTGTAAACTTATTGAGAACTGGTAGTAATAGCCAGGATTCTGAAACTGACTAAAAAAAGTAGAAAATAAACCAAAGTACATGAAGCTTGCAATTAGGTTACATTAAAAAAAGTACAAAAATAATTGGAATTTGATATTTAATTTATTTTTGAATATAAAAACTGTAATGGTGTGATTTAAAAAAAATATTTAATTGTAATATGAGTTTCTAAGCACGGTGTCATTAGTGCTCACTTGGTGAAATGCTTATTTTTTCCATTTACTGGAGAAAAAAAGTTTGACTGAACACTCAAGGCCAATTTTTCAGAAATCACATGTTGCAATCTCATCTTCTAATTGCATCTTTAGTCTGTAACTATGCTTGTTTTTGCCTTTATGAACTGTGTGTACTGGCAGGCAAATTTGAATTTACAACCACATTTAAATAATGCTTGTGACTAAAACACATGGAAAATCTGACGTACGGTAAGTACATACTATATATCCAACCTAACTTATTGTAAATATATACTCTATACTATTGTAACAAGATTCTATGTAACTATGTAGTCTAACGTATATGTAACACTCATAATCTGAATTCAGTGATTCCCAGATGAATCACTATGTATGTTTTTAAAGTTCCCAAAGCAGATGAAACTGAGTTTCACTCGTCTCATGTCCAGTGGTCAGCAAGGGCTCCCACCTGGTGTCACTCCAATCCAGATCTCCCAATAGACACCAGCAGTTCCCTGACACAAGCTTCAGGAAAAATACCTTGAGTGCAAGTGATTCCACATTTCCATACTGAGGCTTGCTGTAAGCAGAGAGATGTGCTTTTGATCATGGATCAGTTTGATACATCTCAGTATGGCAAATAGATGGGGTGCAGGAAAAGGGCAGGCACTGACGAAGAGGGAGGGACAGAGGGAGGGAAAGGAACTGAGACTTTGGCGAACTCAGTCTGTAGACAAAACTGGTGGAACAAGAAGCAAGATTACTTTTTCCCAGCTCCAGTACCTCCTTTTTGAGAGAGACAGCCATAAATCAGCTGATACATCAGTTCAGAAATGCTAACAATAACTCAAGGTTTTATAGCCCTGATCATTTTTTTGTTAATTGTTGAGTTTTTCAGGCTGAGAAAAGCTTGCAAGCAATTCCCTCCTGGACCAACTCCTCTCCCATTGCTTGGAAACTTGGTGCACTTGAACTTTCAGTTTCATCGGGATCTTCTGATGGAGGTATTTCTTTTAAGATGCTCTTAATTGGTTATTTTGAGGCATGACTTTAAAAAGTGTGATTAACTGAAGGTTTTAAGTCTGTGAAAGTTACAGACAAGGTGCGGACATATAAAGATCAGTTTGATTCCTACATCTGAGTCACCTTCTCATGAGGAATATGTCACCTTCATGAGAAACTTAATGCCCTTTAGAATCAAGTAAACTTGGGGACAGGGTTTATGACTTGTTGTTAAAGTTGGAGAATACCAATAATCTAAAAGATGCTTCTGCACTGGTAAGAGTGATGCTGTATCCACTATAGTGACATCTGCATCTGCTATCCCTACGTGATACTTCTTAAAATTCTCACTGGCATTGCCTAATTTGACCACAAAGTGGGTAATACAGTGCACGTATGCTTGTAGTACAGGAAGGGCTTTCACTCCTCATCTTCCTACAGCTCCTGAAAACTGTTGGCCACTTGTTTTTAGCGACAGCTGCAGTAATTCCTCTAATGGTTTGCAGGTGACCTCTAGTTCAGGTGGATGCCTGAGAGCACACAGGGGCCAATGAGTGCAGGGCAGATTCAGGCTGTGCTCTAGCAGGGAGAAGAAAGCCAGAGTCTAAGAAATATGAGGAGAAGCAAGTGTCTGGTGTGATCAACTGGATGTAATTTTTGTGGCACCTTAGGCACTGTCTACCACCTCTTTTGTATCACGGTGTGTGTGCTGGAGCAGAGTCCATACTTGTACAAAGCTTTTTTCATGCATGATTGGAGTTCCTCTGCCATATACCCACCCCTGCTTGGATACCTCTGCCGTGTCCAATGGTAAGTGCTCTCCTCAGTACTGTGAGGAAACTCTGGACTCAAATGTAGCCCACTGGCACTTCATGGCCATTGCCTAATTTCTGTGTCCCTGTCCTCTCCTGGAGCACACAGATGGTGCAGGTTTTATCAGCTTATTTCATTTTGCAAAGGAAGGACTCCTGGAGGCACAGAGCCCCAGAGTGGTGCAGAGTGTGGCTGTTCAATTAACAAAGTACCAATAAATGTTGGGTTTGGATGTGATGCAACATAAAAGTACAAAATTTTCTTTCTTTTGCTGTGGAGTTACTGCAGAATGTGCTTTGAAAAGAAAATCACTTCCCCCCGGGGTAAATAAAATTGGCTGCTGAAAGCCTTGTTCTCAGCAAAACAACAGCTTCTTCCTGCTTCTAGCTACAATTATATGCATGGGGATGATGTTTTCAGCACAAAACTGTCCACTGGGCTGGTGAATAACAGGTGCAGTGTCTGTTCGAGATGTATATAAGGGGATTCACCTGTTCTTTTTCTGACACCTTTTCCACTTACAGCTGGCAAAAACTCATGGTAACATGTACACTCTGTGGTTTGGGTGGGTCCCAGTGATCATACTGAATGGATTCGAAGCAGTGAAGGATGGCATGACCACACACCCCGAAGATGTTTCTGGGAGGCTGCTGTCACCTTTCTTCAGAGCATTGGCCAAAGGCAAAGGTGAGATTTTCCTGCCATTAATAGTGCACAGGAATGCAAAGGTGAGATTTTCCTGCCATTAATAGTGCACAGGAATGCTGACTCAAAAACTACTCTGCCTTGTTAGACTCTGCCCTCCCATTCAGAATAATCTTCCATCAGATACTGTTCGAGTCCTCCATTGGCTCTTGAGAATATCTTACCGTTTGCCTTGGTGCCTTTTGTTCTGAGCTGTCTCCAGACTGGGAAACACTGCAGATTGTTTCTAGGTGACTTTTTTTCTATATTCAAGATGTATGAATGTAGGCAATCCAGCTCAGAACCCAGCAATCTTGTCCTCATCGCAGATTAATCCATTTTGGTACACATGATTTTGCTGTACATCACATGAATGCAATGCTTGTTTGGTAGCTGTATACATTACGGTTGCCAAACACTTTCTATCATGAGCAAGTGACCTATAAAACCCTCCTTCAGTATTCACATTGCTGTACTTGCAGACACTCCCAAACATTTTCTGAATACCCTTTGGTTGTGAGAATGCCTCCAACACAGAAAAACCCACTTCTTCTTAGAGTATTCCAGCAGTTTGCAGTCTTTTTTCCCTGCCCCTGCATTTGCTAGACCAAAACAGACACAGGTTGTTTAAAGCTGGGTGAAACCTCACCTTCACAGCAGCAGTTCAGGGCTCTTCAGGTGACCAGGAGTTCTGTCTAACAATTAATGGAGTGTTGTCTCTTCGAGGGTAGAAACAGAGACCAAATGTCACTTATCTTTTACCTTCATCACCTCAACCTACAACCATCACATTAATTGATCTACATCTCCACAAACATACCCTGCCCTGTACTCTACTCTGTGGAAGTTCATCCAGTTATTCCTGTCTTGAGCATCATCACTTGAGTATGGCGAAAGCAGATCTCCTAAAATGGCATTTTAAGGTGTTTCGGGGTTTTTTAAGACATGAAGAAATAGAGCAGTCAGAAAATCCTTCGATTGCTCTATTCAATGATTAACTACATTCAATATTAAGAATACGTGGTCTGGTTATAGTTTGGGTATGTTTGGCTATGATTTTTGGTTACCAATAATTTCACCTAAAGATACTTGTATCACAATGTATTCCCCGATTTACTCCATGTATTTTATAATATATATTTAAATGAATTGTTCATGTCTATGGCAAATATTAACACACCAAGGACCACCTTCAGGTATTATACTGGCAAGTGGTCGCTCCTGGAAGCAGCAGAGACGCTTTGGAATAATGACTCTACGCAATTTGGGAATGGGGAAAAAAGGCCTGGAGCATCGAGTGCAAGAGGAGGCCTCTCACCTGGTGGAGTTTTTTGTGAATCTAAAAGGTATCTTACCTGCTAAGAAATCAGGCACTTTTCAGTCTGGATATGGATTCATATCTTCAGAATGCAAACTTACCTACCCCTTCTAGGGTCAGGGTAAATCCATGGTGGTGTATCCAAACTTACCAAAGCACAAGAGCAGACAGAGCATAGAATCACAAGTATTTCTTTCTTATTTAGCTCTTCATACATCTAGTGAAGCTGGGAACTTCTGAAATTCCACCTCCATAGGCTGATAATTTGTCTATGATACATTGTACAATGACATGATGCTGCTGAACTGCACAGCCAAACCATTCTCAGGCTGCCTGCCATGGGTAACTGAAGAGTACTGCAGAGTTTGGGAATTCCCTTAAATTTCAATGACATTGGGTGCCCTGGATATTTCAGTGTCTGTCTGGCTAAGTAACTATCGGCAAGAGAAACAAAGAAAGTGGGAGATGGGAGGGAACTTCAGTGGATTATCAGGTTAATCCTAGAGTCCAAGACAGGATCATTTCTATCCAAATCACTTTTTATGGCTATCTCTCTCATAACTTTGGAAAAAAATCATCAGACAGGGATACGACCTACTGCTCACAGCTGAGACTGTAATAATTTCATTCTATTTACTTTGCAGTTCCTGTCCATCTATTTTTCTTCTTAAACCATCCCACATTCCTTCAGGTTTCCTTGTAATTAGTTTTTTACATTTGTGAACATGCCTGTCACTGACTTCCCTTAGTTCATCTCCAGTGGCACTGCTTCCTTCTCACATTCTCACTTGTCTTCCTCCTCACAGCTGAGGACAGCAGATTTGATGTGATACCCTGGAATAGATCTTAGCTGTATAACATTATTGCACAGGAAGGGCTGTGAGATTGTTTTAGAGCTATGAGGAAACAAAGTGTCCTTTGTTCTAAGACAGTATTTTATTTTCATTAATTCATATTAGTGCCACATTTCTGTCCTCATTCATGCCCCAGCTGGATAAAGAGAACATTTTATGTAATCTTTTATAACATCTAGTCCTATCTGTATAAGGATCACATGAAGAAAACACTGAGAATGAATTCCAGTTACTGTGTTTGCAGGAAGACCTGTGGATCCTTATTTCCCTCTTTTCCATTCTATTTCAAATGTAATTTGTGCTGTGGTTTTTGGATATCACTTCTCTGATGAGGACAAAACCTTCCATGAACTGATCCGTGCTACAGAGAAAATATTCAGATTTGCAGGCAGCTTTGTTCATCAGGTGAGTAAATCATATGCTGTTTTTTTTCTGAAATAGGTAGAAAGTGAAAGAGCAGATACAAAAATGGGTCTTCACTAAATACAGAACAACAGGCAAATGCAGGCTGTTAGCTAAGAAGTGTCCTTGGGGAGGGACCTTATTACCGCCTCCTTGGTTTTGAGGCCATTTTTAAGAACTCTCTTGGTTTTTGTCCAAGGTTAGGGGCTTTAAATCCTTTGGTATTTCTGAGACTATTAACAGAAACCTCTAAATTGAATTTGAGACTGGAGTTGGTAATACATTTGAATTCTGCAGTGCTGCTCCTCCCACTTCTATTTACTTCTCTCCTCCAAAAATGGGTATCATTGAATCCACTCTTCTGCTTTTTATCACTCTGCAAATCATATGCTGGAAATTTTCTTTTTTTCCCTACCTCACAAATGATAAAATATTCATTATGAATCTCGCCCTTACTTCGTTATAGCTCACCTTTCACACATTGCAAAAACAATACATACATTCTCTGACAGTCTCATAATTCAGGTTCTGTCAGAGATATTTTTGTAGCTCCTTCCCACAAAACACCATAAAGACCAACTTTGCACTTGAAGCATCTTGAAGGGCACTTGAAGAATTCCTCATTAATTAGACTTTGTGGTTTAGACCCTTAAAGAGGGACAAGCTGTGTGTAATGGGGAATGTGGATGGCATAGCAAATTTAATTGGCATTTGAGTTTTATAGGAAAAGGCAAACTAAAATGCTGATGTGGCAGTAAAGCTATTCAACAAATCTGTCATATGAGACTAACACTATACAACTTTTCCATAGTTAAAAATACAAAGGCAGATTAAATTTGTGGATAATCAAAACCAGGAGACCCTAACATCTAGAGAAGGTTCAGGATATCCTGCTGCAAGAGCTTCTAAGCACTGTGGATTGGAGTTATGAGAATGGAACAAATTGTAATAGTACAAAATGAAATTATGAAACGTTCTAGGAATTAATGAGATTAATTAATAGGATTAATTATTCTAAGCTCACTTGCTATGAGTTTAGAACATTTCAGTGCAAAGGTTAAGAGGAAAGGGATTGGTGTAAACTAACAGGTAACAGGATGAAAAAGGCAAACAGAATCTTAGGGTATTTCCAGCACTATTTTCCTTTCAGATACAGTGAAGTGTTACAGTAGGTTCTGCAGTGTAACGATCTGTAAGACATATTCTAGGGTCTTGGACATCTTTTGTTGTGATTCTGAAGGGAAACAAAGGTGGAGAAGTAGTAATGGAGTGACCTTCAAACTTAAAATTAGAGAGACTTTGCTTGTTAGGTCTGAAAGAACAAGGAGAGGAGATAGAGCTGCTCTTTGCTGGGCAGGGTGGAATGGCAGATGCTACACAGACAGAGCTAAGATAGAGGAGAATATTTTGAGCTGAAAAATGTGTGTGTAAATACAGTCAGCAGTCTGAGGATGTAATATTTTTAACCATCAGAACAATTATTTCTCCTTAGCAGTCATAAGGACTCTGACTAGGAAAATTAAATTAGCCCTTATCCTACAGTGACACCCAGACCATAATTCCTTTTGTGAGCTCCAAAAATTCCAACAGTTACTAGAGGCTGCAGACCTGCTAATGGTAGTAGCCCCATGGTATCCGGAAAGGATGTCCTTACATTTTGAATGTGTGGGAGCTGGGATCTCCAGCTGTGCAGGAGTGAGGTCATATAGTGATCTTCATTAATCAAGTACACTTAGAGGCATGAGCAGAGTGTTGTCAGAGCTGCCTCGACTCTTGAATTGTGTCAAACTACTATTAAAGCTTTACCACATGACGGCAAAAATCTGCTCAAAGCAATGCTAATTTGTTTATTCCACTATCAGCATTTCTGGGCAGGACAATTCAGCCTTTTGGTGTGTCTAAAAGCAGCTTTGCCAGTGACAGAAAACTCATGGTACCTCTTGTGTGTCACTGCTGCAGATGTATGAAATCCTGCCCTGGCTTCTGTGTCGCCTCCCTGGGCCTCATAAGAAGGTGTTGGCTTGCTATGATGTCCTGAGTTCTTTTGCAAGGAAGGAGATCAGAAGACATGTAGAGAGAGGGATACCAGCTGAACCACAGGATTTCATTGACTTTTACCTGGCTGAGATTGAGAAAGTAAGTGTTTGTTCCAGCTGATCACGCTGTTATGAAGTATAAGGCCAAACAGACCATTAAATCACCCAGTGTGACCCTTCCACCATAGCTTCTTAAATTTCATAAGCTTCTTAACATGAATACAATATCTTGAGACTTACTAACCCATGTCTCTTAGAAAGGCATCCAGTTTTGCATTTTGGTTACATGAATGAATATCCATGAGTATATTTCAATCCTGTAATAAATATGAGACAGTTTATTCCTGTAGGTTACATAACTTTGGTAGACCACCTCATCTTCTACAGCAAGGCTCTTGTTTACAGTGGGATTAAATACACATGCACAAGTCACTGCGTTGAAATAGCAGCATGCTTCTTCAGGGTCAAGTGTGTGCTCCAACACTGGCTGTCCTTGCGCCACATAACTGTCTGGTTCCTCCCTTGGCAGGGAATAATTATCCCTACGTTACCTCTAATTTCCCCACAGTTTAGGGCATGGATGGCTTGGCACCTATATTCAAATTCAAAGCCTAGAAAACAATTTCATAAACAATGAATCAGCATCAATCTTCTTCCCTGTCCAGGCTATTATTTTCCATAATAGGAAGTGACTCTGAGCCAGGGAGGCTCTGCTAAGAGCACTAGGGTTTCTGCTTCAAACTTTTCAGGAGGTGAAAGAAGCATCTCTTTCCTAGGGTAGATGAAGTTTACATAGCTTCTACCTCTGGTCAAAAGCTTTCAGCTAGTCAGGCTGCTATGTCCTCACAGTGTTGGCTCACGGGCTCTGAAAGGAGCTGATATATCATCTTACACTTAATATCTCAGTATGAGAAGATATATTAAAATAAGCATTTTAGAGGCAAAGATGCAGCTTTCCCTGGTGTCAGGGGTGCAATTTATTGCTGTCTATTTGTTTGAAAATAGTTTTGCCTAATGTATTTTCTCTAATTGTATTTTTATTTTACTCCCCTATTATTCAGAAGGAAATACTTGGATACCTCTCTCCCATCAGTTCACATTTATCCTAAACTGAGAAAAGAAATTACTCTCAAAATGTTCTGTTGAAAACTTTTTATTTATATACGTTTTCCTTTGGTATTTCCTACCACCATTAGATACCAAGGCCAAGGAGTGACACATTGTAGGGTGCTTGTTTATAAGTACATTCTAGGCTAACTGCAAACTTGTAGTGTGCTTTGAAGTTTTTGTGGTTAAGTCATCAGGCATAGAATTGCCTTTCTTTAATGAAAGAATAATCCACCTCATGAAAAACAGCAATGCAGACTTACTGTGCCTATTTGGGAAACTGCTAAACTCTTAGTACTCATCAAAAAACTGTAATTTTGACTATTCTTTGTGCACATGCCAGCTGTGGAAGTCTCACAGGACTCACACAGAGGGCATACAGGATGGCATAATTTTTATGCTTTAACTTCAACTTTTTATCACCATCTACAGTCTAAAGAGGGGGCCAAGCCCAAGTATGATGAAGAGAATTTGGTATATGTCATAAATGATCTTTTCCTTGGTGGATCAGAGACCTCAAGCACTACATTGTACTGGGGACTGCTCTATATGGTGGTGAACCCAGACATCCAAGGTGAGAGCGGTGGGGTTTTCCTGTTTATTTTTATTATCTTATACTAAACTCAGGCATTAAATAATATTAAATCACAGGGTATAAACCTAATGTACTATGCTGGAATAATACGTTTTTCTGTTGCTATAAGAAAAGTGACCAGTTAAAGTATTTTATGCATTTTTCTCCCCTGAAGTGGTGAACATTTCTCCACAGAGAAAGTGCAGAAGGAGCTGGATGCTGTTCTGGGTCCTTCCCAGTTAATTTGCTATGAGGATCGGAGAAAACTGCCCTACACAAACGCTGTGGTTCACGAGATTCAGCGCTTCAGCAACATTGTCTTTGTTGGCGTCCCCAGATTGTGTGTGAGGAACACGACACTGCTGGGATTCCCTGTCAAAAAGGTACAGACACATTTTCAGCTTCTCTTCTTCAGCAGAGAGACATTTTGGCTTTGGAACCTGTTTTCCGTCTATAAACTACTCTCCATTAAACTCAGGAATGTGGTGCCTGGGGAAGAGTTACTATTTGTGGCTCCAGGAATGAAAGAAGTCTTTTACTTAGCATATAGGTGCTCACGCTGCTGATAAGGCCTCTGCCTGGGAAGTCTCAAGCTCCTGCCCATCATCACAACAAGCTCTGCTTGGCAGGGGATGGACTGAGAGGAAAAACTGGTTTGCCAAAGCACTGGTTAAAGACACCCCTGCGCAGCTTGGCACTTGCCCAAATGCCAACAAGCAACAGTTTTATACATCAGGCATAAACTGATGGGTGACAGGCACTAGTAGCTGGAACTGAATCGACAGTTTCTTCTTTGCAGGGCACCATTGTTATACCAAATATAGCATCTGTTCTGTATGACCCTGAGCAGTGGGAGACACCTCGACAGTTCAACCCTAGCCATTTTCTGGATAAAGAAGGAAACTTTATACCTCGAGAAGCTTTCTTACCATTCTCAGCAGGTAAATGCACTGACGGTTTGAACTGACCCAACAGATGAGATGATGAATATGGAAGTATGAGATTAGGATATTTCTTCAGGTAACATCTTGTATCTATGCTGTTTGCTGCTTTTAAAGAATATTCCTGGCTTGTTTATGCCAAAGGAGAGGCTTCTGTGCTGACAGACCCCAAACTGTGGGGGTCCAATGTTCTTAGGACATTGTGGTGGGAATCCCACTCAAACTCCCAAACCTCTTGGGCTGGCTGTATGTTGCAGACATAGACAGGTTTTGTCTGTAATGTTCTTTACATGTAGCTATTTTCCTGAGAAGTAATTTGTCTTGTGTGCTCCGGAGTTAATTGCAATCCCTTTTAAAGAAACAAACTGAAAGGAAAGCAGAAGGCATCCTGATAAACAAAGCATTAAGTTCTTGCTTACAGAACTGAAAATCCAGTTGCAAAAGAAGGAAACAAGGTAACAGTACACAGACAGTTAGTAGTCATACGTAGCAGTAAACTTCCTGCTGATAATTTTGTTTTAGTTTGTTGATAGTCACTTAACTGTCCATACAGAAATGGTTTCTTAATTCAAATGGCTTCTTCTTTCCTTGTATTTGTCTACTGTCTGGAAATGTGAATGTAATATTCGCCTTTTCTGCTCACACCATTGGAGCCAAGGAAGGGAATCCTAGGAAATGAACACTAGGCCTCATGCTTTGCCTATAAAGTGACCAAGTCTCTGTTCAACTGCAAATGCCATTACTAAGTAATTTTGCTCTGCTAATGTTGACTCACTAAAGCATGTGCAAACAGCTGGCAGATTTTTTGTGTGTAGTCCTGAAGTTCAACATCTTCTGTGAAAGCAAAATAATTTTCTGTCAGGTCAAGAAAGAAATTATGTTGGCACCTCACAGATTTTCATTGAATTTTCATTTTGTGTCTCCTAACCTGGGACATTGGATGGGATCTTTTTGAGAACGACTTCACATAGTTTTAGCTCTGTGGCTTTCATGATCCTGCTCTTGAACGAAACAAAACTTACCTCTGCTTTCTACAGGAATAATCTAAGTGATTATGAAACTGAAAAATTCCTAGATACTCACTGTCCTTCCCCTCTTCCCCCTGCAGGGCACCGGGTGTGTTTGGGGGAGCACCTGGCGAGGACCGAGCTCTTCATTTTCTTTGCCAACCTGCTGCGGGCGTTCACCTTCCGGCTCCCTGAGGGAGAGACCAAGATCACCACTGAGCCCATCTTTGGGGGCACACTGCAGCCCCACCCCTACAGGGTTTGTGCCATTCCACGCTAGGCTGCAGCAGTCACAGGCCAGCATGAGACAGCCACCTTTACCTCTGTGAATTTCCTCTCAAGTGTACAAACCTCCTTCTGGCTATTGATATTAGCCTATCCCAGAGCTCCTCAGAAAGTGGATGCAAGCCAAGATCCAGACTAACAGTATTTTTTTGGTCTGGTCTTTGTGAAAGTCACGGATATTCTCACTGGGATCTTGACCATATTCTCCTCTCTGAGAACACTTGAAGCCAGATGCTGTGGTTCCCAGCTGAAGCCATGCTGTGGCCCCTTGCCCTAGCCAAGCAAAACCATCCTCATGCTCAGTCCTGAGCAAACCTCAGGAAAATTCAACAGAGTATCTTAGCAAGAGCTCAGCAGGTGCCATTTTTGTGAGCGGCCTGATGATCTCCAGTAACATGAGTGCAGAAAGCGCACTTTTAAAGCTCTGTTTTGGTTTTGTTGTCCTGAACTTAGCCACTTTAATTTGTCAACAGGTTGCAAAAAAACCCCAAACCAAACCAACACCCAAATCACAGGAAACGTATTTGAATGAGTGTGCCTTCATGTGTGAATTTGATGTTAAGTATCTCCCATATACTAGGTAAAAAGTCATTCTAAAGTTGAAGAAAGAAACTTAAATTTGGTGTTTACTATCAATGTGAATGTGTGAATTTGCAACCTGATTATAGTTATACTATATTGTCAAGTTGTTAGGTTTTTTTTTTTTTTTTGTTTGTTTTATTTTTAATGATTTAGAATCACACCCATTATCAGTCCTGTTTGGATGAGGCATTGAATGTGAGATGAGTGAGTCACTTTGCCTCTAAGTTTCACTGCTAATTCCATGACAGAGGAAGGTAGAGGCTTTGAAAGGCAGCCTCTAGAGGCTATCTTAACACTCAGATATTCTTCACTTTCTCTGTGCCCTTTACTTTTCTCATTACAACCCATACCACACTTCCTGGTCTCCACTCAATTTCTTTCAGATCTCCCTTGCCCTCTTTCGCTTCCTGCTCCCACCTACCCTTTACCCATGTAACCTCCATTTCAGGATTCACCTTGATGTGATGACATCAAGCTTCTCTCTCCATTTTTTTCTGCACAACTATGAGTAGAGGAATCCATGTAGAGCTGAAAACAGTCACCAGTGTGTTTTCAGGAGGGAGCTTGGAAAATCTCATTTATTTGTTCTTTAAGGTTCCAGATTATGGAAAGAAGAGCACAGTAACTATGGAGGGCACACTAGGGGTGACTTAGTGTAAGAAAAGACAAAAATGACAATGTGATGCAGGAATTCTAAAGTGTCTGTTACAGTGCTGCTCATTGGCACTGATTCAACTCGAGACAGTTTGAGCACACAGCTGGAAGTGACAGCTGAGTTCAGCTGTAACTTTGTTAAAGTGAAGTGCTGGAGAATTCTTGTATGCAAATCGCTTTTGGAAAGGATTCAAATGTTAGAGTTGAGTAGAGCTGCCTGTAAACTCTACTGTAAACTTAGCATCATACTTGTATTGAGGACCAAAACCACTTTTATGTTGGTATATAAAGTATTTATAATTAAATCATTGTGGTGCGTCTGAACTTCCTGAATTTAAAATGGAGAATGTTACTACAGAGAAGTGGGAACTGACCAGATCCTGGCATGCCTTGTAGCGCTGGCAGTGGTCTGCTCCAGCAGAACCCAGCACTGGCAGGCTTGCTGGGCTAGAAGGGAAATTAGGACAGCAAGGGCTTTCACAAAGCAATGGCTGTAATAAATAATCCAACCTGTTACTCCACACAGCATATCAAAGAATGTTCCAGAGCCTACACACTCCTGCTTCTCCTCCACCCTATCCACCCACACCTGCTCCTTTCCAATAACCCTGGGTCTTGGTTTAAAACACAGGTGTTTTCCAAGGAAGGCAGGAACCTTTCTGGGAATGGAAAATATGACCCCCTTCTCTCCACATTATTATAACTCTGAAATTACGGGGCTTTCAGACAAAGATATGGGAAAAGGAATAACAGTTCTTGACCAACAAGACAAACAAACAACAACAACGGCAGCAACAACAAACAAAACCAGGAACCCAGTAACAGCCCTCTCTCCACTGCAGGCACTTTCCCCTTCGGTGTAGTTACGGTCACAGCTGGCAGGAGCGGTGTTGGCAGAGGGTCACCTACAGTAAGGAGAAGCAGTGAAGGACATAACTCCGCAGTGGCAATGAATCTTCTGGGCAGCAGCAGTCTGGCACTAAAACCACAACCATCTCTCCTCCGATCCCTGAGAGAGACAGAGCGAGAGAGGGGCTGAGCCCAGCCCCTGACCCCCAGCCACATCTCATGGTATCTCTGCACTTCCCAAGAGAAAACCCCCCAGCTAAGAGACTACAACCAACTAACCCCCTCCTCCCCGTCCCAGCCACATCTTTTGCCCCTTAAGTATCATCATTCATTGTCTCTTAGGCAACAAATGGGAGAAAAATTCCTTGGAAGAAAAAAAAAGAGGAAAAAAATCTAACCTGCAGCACCTGTATCTCCCTAATGGGAGCTTGGGGGATTTGCATAGATGGGATCTCACTCCCCTTGGCATTGGTGGCACCCATAAATGCAGCACCAAAGGAGAGCAGGACCTCATCTGAGTTAAGAGGTAAAGTAATATGTCCTTTGAGACAGGAATTAATTTGTTATTTAACATTGCTTTTATATCACCCCTGGTGGTGTCTGCTCAGCACCAGCCCCATTTTAAAGCAACCCCATCCCCAACTCTCTCGGAACAGAATGAAGTTGTTTTTTTAAAAGAAACCTTCAATTTAAACCCTATCAGCATTGATGTCTGTTGTCTATGAATTTTAAAAACAAATCATTCTTGCCCTGGCTATCACAGAATGTTGGTCCTCTGTGCTTGACTTTGGAGGGACTTTGTGATGCCAATTTGTGGCTTTTATCAAACCCCTGCAAATGATGCTTTCATCTCTAACTTGTCCTAAATAACACAGGCCCAGCAGGCCAGGCTGATGGGGAAATTATAAAGCAGTTCTCAAAATGAAAACAGGGGTTACCTGAGGTCACAGGGGTTACTAGAGGTCATGGAACAGTAAATCTATTGGGACTGTGCTCAATCCCACTGATAGATGGCTTCCCCGTGACCAGGAAGGTCTCAGGAGTGGCATGAGGTGGAAAGAACTGGTAATGTGCTGTCACTCCGGGACCCCGGCCACCAGCCCCTACCAGGCAGTACAAAGAAGCACATTTGCTTTTGAAGAGCCTACTAAAAATTTGCCTGAAGAGCAGGAGACCCCCAGCTTTCCCTTTTGGAGACTGAGTTTCCAGACAGTCTTGCACAACAGTTTTGCTGTTCCTGAGCAGGGGAGCCAGTGTGGTGTGTGCAGCCTCCTTTATGAATTAGTCCATGTGGGTCAAGCAGCCAAACTGGGCTAGTGACATGGGTCTGGAAACTTATAGCACCACTTTAGACCCGTGTATTCGACAAGGATTTGAAGCTGGATGATGGAGGAAGACAAACTCGGGTAATCCAATAAAATTAACTCTGCTCTTCCTGCACTCCTTTGGGAAGTTTGGGAGGGCTTCCAGTGTGGAAAACAATGCTGTTTCACCTCCTAGAGATCTTTCAGTAACTGTTCAGTTGTATACCTCCAGCTTTTGAAGAGACTGACCTCTGGCAGTGGAGAAATTTGCAGGTTATGGGGAAACAGTTGAAGTGATCCCAGGGCAGTGGTGAGGGATGACAGCAGACTTATCTCTGGTGGACTCAACTGATTCCCTAGTTCCCTGTCCACAGCTCTTCCCATTGCTTTCTGGCCCTTTCAAGTGCTGTTTTCCCTCCTGATCATCATCTGTCATCACTTGGCTGCCCACAGGTGCAAGCCCCATGGCACGGGTCTGCCTTACGCCATCAAAGAGCTGCCAGGCTCAAAGGTGCACGCCCTGCTGCTGATGGCTGTGGTGGCGTAACTTCTTTTAATTGCTGTGATTAACCCTCCACCCCATCTTTTTCTTTATTTTATAACTAGTGTCAGCCACAGCCTCAGGTCTCTGAGTTAAGGTAGGACTGTCATCTGTAATAATATGGTTTAGAATGTTTTGAAATCAGGTTGCAGGTGTCTATTCCAGGAAAAGATGTGCAACTGGGTGTATTACTTTTTAAACCACTGTGATTCCTTAGGGTAGAAGTGAGTTTATGTCACAGAACTGCAGAAGTGCTGCTTTGTTTCGTATTTGCAGGATAGCAGGAGTGTGTGAATCCAGAAAGCCTAAAATATTTAATTTTGATGGATATGAATGAGCTGCCTAACATTATATGGTGCTCAGCTCTCCTAAGCCACAGTTCAGGAAAGCACTGGCAAGTTGCCTGCCATTCAGATCCTCTGCTAATTTTTTTCTTGTGCTTTTCTTTCTCTTTCATGGTGGGGCTCTCCTGGGTAGCAATATTAGTGCAAAAGCCATAAGCAGACTATATGCCAAACTCCAGGGAAGCTATTTACCCTGGCAAGAGGAGAAAGCAGGCATTGGAGACAAAGACAGCCTTGTGTAAAAGTCTGTAGATTCTGCATCCCTCCAGAGATTAAAAGCATCAGTTGATTTTTTTCACTTCTGTTCAAATAAGTTGTTTGGGAAACCATTTTGTTTCAAAGGCCCAGGCTAAACTGTCCCTGCGGATGCTTCATGGTGTGACCCAGTGAATCAATGGTGTATAGTGGGGGAACCTGACCTCTATGGGATCACATTTTGAAAAAAAAGAAATTATCTGTTGCACCAGCATATGCATTTGGGGATACCACTTCTGTACTTTTGAGGAAGTCTAGAAACTCTTGGACAAACAGGAGGCGAAAGAACAGTAAATTTTTGGTGTCTCTCCAGTGGAAGATCTGGCAAGTATCAAATGCAAGAAAAAGGGAGATGGGCCAAAAGAGCCAGAGGGCATTGCACTGCACATGCTGTGTTGGTAATCTGAGCCTCATCACAGGACTGATCTAAACATCTCTTTCTGTTCAAAAAGCAACTGGATATATCTTCAGCAGGAAAATTACTTTAGGGTTGTTTAATAACAATAAAGTGTTGGGCATTTGTACTGTTCTTACAAACTTTTCTAAGGTATCTGCAATCATGTGCTGTCAGAAACAGGACATGAGACTGGCTGAGCTTTCACCTGACACACCAGGGCTGTTTGAGTTCTGTAACACTCAGAATTAAAATAGTTTCATATTAATCTGGAGCATTTATTGTCATTATTACGTCACATTCTTATATTTTCCATTTGAATAACTTCATCTTACTTTCAGGCAGTGCCCTGACCAAGTGCCTGCTGAGACATAGCTTGGGAAACTAGAAAAAGATGCACATCCAAGCAATCGTAATCCTGGAGTATGAGCCAAAATGCACTAAATGCTATTCACTTCCCTTTGATTAAAAGTTTTGCCTCTGGCATTTTTCAAAGCTTAATTAATTCATTTGCCAAATGCCTTCGGGTAAGAAAAACGCACTGTGAACAGGAAATCTGATTTTCTTCAGTACTAAAATGAAATTTCATGTTTAAAAAAGATAATATGGTAATTGAATTGGTGTTACACACACTTCCTTTAACACATTGTTAAGAAGACATTTGTCATTGTGTGTGAGATCTGCATTTAAGTCCATGCTATAAGGGCAGCCTTGAACTGGGAACAGTGGGTAACCCAAGACAAGGAAACCCCTCCCCATAAAATCCTTGGGCTGAAATGTTGTTATCTGCTCACTTCTTTTTTATCTTCAATATCTCCATTATATTTATAATTGTGAAATGTTACATTAGTAACATTTGCAGCTGAATTAAATTGAAAGTAACAACAAACTTGAGGGTCACATAAGAACAGGTCCATGTAACTCACCAGTGTAACCATTAACAAACTGCCAATTTTTCTGTCTTCATTTATCCTTCCGATAGGACAGCCTTAACTTTTTGATCCCATTCTCCACACCCAGCAGGGGTATCAGAGAGCTTAAGTTTAAGTGTTTACAGGTACATTTGGCCAGAGAAGGGAGATGGGGTAGCTGGTTCTTAAAAAGGTGTTGTACCACAGCCTGAGGGGGAAGTCTGCTTTCAGACCACTGTCTGCTACAAGTACCCTCCTGGCATCTAGACCCTCCTCCTGTACTGTGTTCAGTGCTCTGGCCAGCTATGTGCTGGCTATTGTGTAACATTCTGTACATGTGTGTGGAAAATTAACTTCAGTTAATCTCAGTAAAACTCACAGCCACATCTGGATCCTTGCAGAACGAGGTAAGGTATATTTGCAGGGATGGTACAAAGGGATCTAGCATTAGGCTTGGCTTGATTTACCATCCTTGCTGGTGATTAAGAAGAGTTGAAGAGTAGAACATGCTTTGCAATGTCATGTTTTAAAACGATTCTAAACTCCTTGCAGAACTCTTAGAGGAAAAAAGGGGTTTATGGGTCTGGCTGAAAGTAAAAATGAAGACACAATGTAGAAAATAATTCATAGAATACAGCATAGACAAATGTGGGCATAATAAAACACAGGAAAAATAGTCCTAAATTATCTGGGTCATTCTCCAGGATGCTCTGAGGAGCCACTATAAATCTGTATGAATTATCTGTTAAGGTGGTTTCACAGAGCTCATATTAGCTGGAGCAAATCAATGGCTTTATATGCACATGGAAACATACAGAAATATATAAAAAATTGTGGGTTTCACTATAGATTTCTCCTTGCTTCAGAGACATCCACAGGAAATAAAGCAATCAAAAAAACACAGCAGCTATGAACCCTGTCTTTTAGACTGAATCAAAAGGATTTAAATTTTTTTTTCCATCCATGTACTGAGGGGAATAATAATTTAGATGAAATTTCCATTCAAAATAGCTTTTACAATTTCTCCCTCAGGGAAAGAGGGAAGTCTCAGTAGGAGCTGAGAGACTACAGTGCTCTAGGTGAGAAATAGCTGGTGGACAGTGTCATATATTAAACAAATTTCATCTCAGTGGCCCCTGCCCTGCTGAAGGTTCCAGAAAAGAAAAATTACAAGGAGTGAAGTGAAATGGTGGGAAGAAGAAAAACCTCTTTCCTACTGCTGGAGTAAAAGGAGTTCAGCTTTTGTCCTGATAAGCACTGAGGACAGATGGGGAGCAGCAAGGAGTCAAGGGAGCATTCAGCAGCTCCTGTTTTAATTTCCTCAGCAGCAGTGTCACAGCTGTGCTGAGAAAAAGAGACCAGACCCGCTGAGCCAGCTCCTCTCCCCACCACTGAAAAGAGGCTATGCTGGCTTCAGATAGCACCACAACCAACGTGACATCTGCAGGAGCTTATACAATTTGGATATTTAAAGTAGCTAGCAGATAAATGATAACATAATCTAAAGATGCCATGTAAATAAGGGGTGTTATATGTGGAGTAATGCTGTATCTGTAGCTTACTCTTGCGAATATAAACCTCACTGCCAGAGCCTATGGAAAAAAGCGTGGATTTAGGGGAACCTTCTAAGCCTGAGAGGGAATGAAAATGGAATGTTTGTGACCCAGCCAAAAGCCAGATAAGAAAGCAGTATTTTCACCCTCGGGGAACAATTAAGTCAATTTGAAAACCTTTAGTTTATTGCTGCAAGCAGAGGCAGGCTAATGGGGAGATTTCCAAGTTCAAAAAAAGTTACAGAGATAATGTAGTATGATATTTAGCAGTACTGAACTTCCAAAGAAATCCATGTTGGATTTATATATTAATATATTTTTTGATTATTAATCCAAATATGGATTTATTTAAACCACTCTCCTTAAAAAATACCAACCTAAATCATGCCAACCGACCTACCTTTATTTTGTCATATTTGATGGTAACCCATCAATGTACACTCACTGGTACATTTCAGTGATGGTCTCGCCCTTCCACAGCCCATTATTCCTTAAGACCTATCACTCTCTAGTGTGATCTTACGAGTAAGAAATTTTCTTCAGAATGAGAAAAAATGAGACAGATGACTTCAGGATTTCATGGAGTGGCCTGGATACTCAAACTGGTACAGCAGAGGAAAAAGACTGGCAACTTCAGCATTTAACAAGTGTGTTTCATCTTCAAGGACACAATCCAGCACCTTGAGTCAGACAGTCAGGGGTGTTTCACAGATCATATTTTCTCTAATGCAAATGTTGCTAGTTTGCAAACACTATGAAGACCTTTAGAGGGAAAGTCATATCATCTGGAAGAGGGGCCATATCATCCTGGGAGAGGAGAAATCAGATTACCCAGAACTGAATGATTCTCTAATGAGGAAGACGGTTCCCAGGGAAAGAAATGAACATGCCACAGGGGATGTGCATGTCCTAGAAAAATACAGACAAGGGGGTTTTTTTGTAGTCACACAGTTTAGGTGTTTTGGTTGTTTCTTAATGGTGCTTTAGCCACATATTTCTAAATGTTGCTAATCAATGTCCTGAAACTGAACCATCATCATGGTGTCAAAACATATCTCTTGGAAAAATTAAGTAGTAGATCTTACAGCCGAAATATATCTTGGATATTTCAATATGGAGAGATCTTCACAAGAAGGTTTTCATTTGTCAGGAGCTTGCATGTTTTGCACATTCTTTGGTAAAGAAGGAACACACAACTGCTGCATTTTCTGGGGTCACCAAGGGTTCTCTCCTGCAGGATGGCACAGGAGGACAGTGGTGAGGGAACGGGACTCTACGAACTTGTCCTAAAGCTTTCACTGATATAAGAAAATCCCATGAAGTGTTCTGAATTCAGCAGATCAACAGATCTCTAAAAGAAACATCTGCCATTGAAAAACTTCCAGCTTGATCCTTTGCTATCATTCAAAACACTTTTTAACACTGCCTGTGAGATAAGGTGCTTTTTCAGACATGAAGAGACAGAAACTTATAAGACACTACTACTTTCTACTGCTCTTCACATTTATTTGGTTTGGAAAATCAGAAATTCTGCAAACTATTGTTTGCTGAAGTCATCTGGAGTTGATGACTATATGTTGTAATGTTGGCTGTACTCCAAACTCACCCCTCTCCTGCCTGAAGATTAAAGGCAACCCCAGCTCTGCAATATGACGAAGACAACCTGGTCTGGGTTCTCCACGACCTCTTTTTGGCAGGAACAGAAACCACAGCGGCCACTTTGCACTGGGCACTGCTCCATATTTTGACTTATTCCAGAAAAGATGGGAGACTAATGAGGTCACATGCAAAACCGCTTGGATTGTGCTTTCTCAGAGAACACACCAAGGTCAGCACAAAGGTGAATAGTTGTAAAACTGCATCCAGTTGGAAATTCATACTCTCTGTGAGCTGACAAACACACCTGATTTATTGAGAATCATGGGCTCACCCAGGCCCCTTAGCTTCATCTTGCTGCCTTGCACCTTCGCAAGAAGTACTCACTCTTTCTTCCTTTCTGTGAGTCAGGATGAAAGCAGAGGGAGCCGGGCACATAACAAGCCTGTGTTAAGATAACTGAAGAGTACAATGTCTCTGCAACTGTGCTGTGAGCTCAACCAGTTCCCCAGGCCTCTCCCAGGGTGGTCCTGAAGAGACAACAGAGTTGACAAATTGCACATTCACTGAGAGAGGGGAAACTCCCATCTTTAACATACAGCTGCAACACAAGATGAAAGGAATACCTTCCTCACAGGCCACCACCGGCCTTCACCAGTACAGCCTGTTCCAAGCAGTGGCAGACTCCCTGAATGTCCTTCAGATTCCTGATGCTGAAAATTCTCGCTTAGAGAAAGGTTTCATTCAGGGGAGAAAACAGTACTGGCAGCTCCTGGGCTCTTGAGAAGTATTTTGCAATGCTTCATTGCCTTTCACAATGTTTCGGAGGAATAACAAATTCATTAGATTTGTTTTCAGTCTCCATAAAGTTCTCCCATTATTATGTCTCTCCATTCCTGAGCCATCTGTACACTTTATACCTGCAAAATCATATTAGGGCATTAGCTGAGGATGTTTTAGTGCATTAGAAGGAAACAATCACCAGAGAGTGTAATATAATTTCTGTACAGGGTAGTTCTCTGTTTACTGTCACTGGAGCGGTTAACTGGGAATGTATTTGTGACAGCAGCAGCCCAGGGCTCCGTGCTGCAGCTAAAATGATCAGTGTGTCTGCCGAAAGGGGTGGTCCTGCCCACTTTTGTCCTTGGCCGTGTTCTCACTCGGCTCAGTGAGGCAGCAGCCAACAGGTGAGTGTGTTCAGACTACTGAGCCAGCAGAAAACTATTACTGCAACTAAAATTGAAAGGCTTTCCACCAGATCAGCCAAATGAATCCAGGCACTTTATAGCTCTGTGTCGCTGGATCCAACTCCGGTGAAAGGGAAAATGAGGGGATGGGACTCTGTTTTCAGGGCATCTTGCTTACAGGTAGATTACAGACTGACTACAACTTGAAACTACCTGAAACACCTTGTCCAGGATCACAGAGGAGATCTGTAGCACAGCGGGGAAGTGAATCAGATCTTTAAAGTTTAAGCTAATGTCCAGAGCAGGGCACCAGCCTTGTTCTCACTGTGGGAGCTGAAAAGGGCCCCACCTCAGTTCACTTGATCCATTCTCCTGCTCACTCTGAGCACAGTGGAAGGGACACACTCCATTGCTGCCCAGATGCCTTTGCTTGGGACTAGACATGGTTAATTTCCTGGGCTGTCCAAGTGCTCCAACACTGCTAATGCCTGTGGGAGTGTGGATCTGGGGGCTGCAGGATCTGGGGCTAGCAGGTCACAGCTGAGTGAGGTGGGACATGAGAACAGCCATGTTTTCTATAAGTCAACTTTTCATGTGTGTTTTTGTTCTTCTCTGTATCTGGATTTCTCCGATATTCTTGAACATCCAGAGGGCCTAAAGGAAGCTGCCTCCAAGACTGACACCTATCTCCTTAACCAGCTGTGGACACTGGACTTCCAAACTCACCATGAAACACTCCTGAAGGTATTGGTGTTATTTATAGTTTAATGACTATTTCAGCTGCAGACTCCTAATGTATCCTTGGCTAGAATGTAAAAGCACCTTTTTGCTCCTTTCTGGCTTCAGTATGAACTATGAGCTTTCCAGGCAGAACTCAAGCCCTGTGTCTCCTTGATGGACTTTAGAGAGCTAGTAATGAGTGGAATGGGCCAGTAGCAACAGTTGGAAGTGGTGTAAAGCACTGATCAGTCACCTGGCCAAAAATAATGTCTGAAGATTATTACGGCACAAGTTACAAGGAGGAAGGAAAAGAAACACGAAGAATCTGCAACACTCCTCAAAGAGAAGTAGAAAGCAAAGTTTATTTGCTTAAGGACTTAATTCTGTAGCCCTTATTTTGGCAGTTCTGCTGGTTGTGTCTTGGCACAACAAGGCCATGGAATGTTCCTTGGCAGCCACCTGGCCTGGCCAGTGCAGAAGCAGCAAAGCAGGTGAGACTACAGCTCACTAGAGGTGTTACTGCTCCAGGCCAGTCCTTGCTGTTGAGAAGAGGAATGAAGGCAAAAGGATTAAGAAAAGTGATGTTACCTGGGGTGTTATGATATTGAAGTCGTGTTGAGAAAAAATTTCCTCTTCCCCAGAGTTCTGCTGGGTTTGGGAGGGTGTTGCAAGTGTCAGTAATCACCAGAGCCACTGTGCACCGCAAAACAACCAAGTGGATGGATTAAAGTCTTAATCCATTTAACTGCATAAGTGAGCAGCTGCACAGACCTGCAGCCAGGAGACATTGTCTGTACTCTTTGGTAGGGTAGGGTATCAACACACTGCTTTTCTGGCTTTTTTTTTGTTTGTTTGACAGTGTAGAAGCACATTAATAATACTACTGACAATATGGTCTACACACTGCATCTGCCAAGATGAGCCAGGAAGGATTCATGCTCAGGATTCAGGCTATGCCCCCATCTCTGTCTGTCCTGGGAAATATACCTATAATGATAAAGAGTCAAGTTCCTAAGCCTAGGATATGTGTGAGACAAACTGCATTTTTGAGGCTTCCTATTTTCCTGTGTGTACAAAAGGAAAAACAGGCTCTGCTGTTTCTTCAGATACCAGCTGGAATCCAGTTCAGGGATTCAGGCACTTGTTTCTTCTTCCCCTTCCACCTTACTTGGGCTATTAAGGTAAAAGACTGGACTTCAACTGCTGTGAAAACCATCCTTCAAATTACTTTCCCTTACGGAAAACAGCCATTGCTCCTAGCAAGTGACATCAACCAGGTGCCCAATCATATTTGCATTCATTTTCAGTACGGTCAGCATATTCCAGAATCCCTGGCTATATATTTGTTTCCAAAAATTGCAAAGGAGGAGGCCTGCATATACATGTAGAGAGATCCAGTCCTGTTTATAGATGTTCTGAGTTCAGCAACACATTACCGGTGGATTCCTAAGAGCAAGCTGCAGAACACAAGTGTTGAAACTGCTCAAACTCTTAACAGCTTAACAAATGCCACGTTTTCACCAGTTTCCTGAATATCCCTGGAGCAAAGAGTTGCCTTTTCATCTTTAAAGTGTCCAGCATATATTATCAAAGTGCTGCAACTGCTCAGAAAAAGGTCACATTTTATAGTTACATAAATATGTATATAGTTGCATATGGTGCAGGGACAATCTTTATTCATTCCTCTGTTTTATACTTTAAAATTCCTAAAACATATGTTCAGAAATCCTTACCTCCTATCCCATACAGTCACAGGCTAGCTGATGTTGTTCCTATCTGAAATCCCACATCTTTGTGCAAGGTAACACTGTCTTGTCTTCCCTGCCTCTGTGCAATTAGGTCTTTCTCAACAACCCAGTTCAAAGAGTTTAAAATTGGTCTCTAATTTATAGTTGCCAGAGACTTGATTTGCAGAACTACTGAAAACCCAAACTCTGCTGGCAGTCAGAAGGATCTGTAGGAGTTAAATACTTCCCAGACTGTGGGTACTCAACACATCTCCAAAGAGAAACTCCAGATCAATGACTGATTGAAAAGTTTGCCCCACCGGCCTCACCAGATCCTCCAGCACAGCAGTGAGCGAACATTACCATCTAATGGCTGCGCCTGCTAATTACAGCTATAATTCCTACTTTAACGGTGGAGGCTGTTCCTTGTGTAAGTACTGATACACTGAAAAGGCTGTAGGTTTGGAAAACAAATAATCGTGGAAAGATAATAGAAGCAGTATTTATGATTTTGCAGTATCCATCAATCACCTCCGGCGGGCAATGTGAATGGAAGAACCCTGCTAAAACGTTTCTGGGTAACACGTCACAGTTGCTGCACTGATGGCTACACGAGCTGTAGGCACATGAATAATGACCACCATAAATAATAATGCAATGCATTAGTAACTGTGAAAGCCTTTTAAGATTCTAATAGTGAAACATGATTCCGGCCTCTGGTTTTTTTCCTGACAGCAGGATGAAATTTCTCCCATCCCTTCCCTGGCCAACACCATGGGTTGCACCAGTCTCAAGCTTCTCCCCAGTCCTTCTCCATTTTGTTGCAGGCATCATCTTTGCCAGTGGGCACATCTAGAAGCAGCAGAGATGATTCAGGCTGATGACTGAGAAAGCTAGGACTAGGAAAGAAAATCCTGGAAGCCTGGGTCCAGGACGAAGCTTGCTGCTTCACTGACCTCTTCATCAGAGGAAGAGGTGACGTATAGATCAGTGTGCGCTCATGACATAGACTTGTTCTCCTTATTTCCAGTCCTGCTTTTTCTGCTGGAAGTTGCAATTTCTGCACTAGGTTCGATGAGAGGTTTACACAGCTGATGCTTTCACAATGGAGCCTGGAACGTCGCACCTGACTCACTGCTCTCCTGCTATGGGAGAAAGTGACAGATGAGACCCTATTTGGGAGAAAGTGACAGATGAGAGGCTCCCAAATTGGGCTGATTCTGCACTTTCCTGTAGGATGATTTCTTTTAAACTTTCCCACTCATTATAAAGGTGCTGGAAGAACAACCCCCCAGTTTGTTTCTTGATTCCTATAGTCTCAGCTATTTGTGTAATCCCATACAAATCAAGAGCTCAGCGTAACAAAGGGTCAGAGCCTGTAACAGAAGTTAATTATGCAGTTTGCTCTATTTGTAGGCATGGATCTCTCTGTTCCACTCCCTTCTGCCATCAAATGGATGTGCTTTTTGGACTTTGCTTCACTACAGAGGCTGTGCCAGAGGCTGCTCAGAGGCTCCCAGGCCATGGCAGAATTCCATGGCACCTCCTGGCCTCAGGTGAGAAAGGGCTTCCCCATGATTATATCAAAGCCTGGCAGCATTCCTCAGTGAGCTGTGGCATGGAATGCTTGTTCTTTGCCAATGCACAGAGAGGAAGAAGAGCTCTTAAATAAACACTGAACTCTGCTACAGCCAGCACTCGCTGCTGTCCCCTTCTTTCTCAGTAATGATCCCTCTGCAACCATTCCTGGCTTGCTATGCCTACAGACCCTTGAATCTCCTGTAACATCTCTCTTCAGAGAGACTGGCCTGACTTTACATATATAACATGCAGCATCAAATTTGCCATGGGGCCAGAACCAGGTTTTTCCTCTTAGCTTGTACCTTGGAGGGTTTTGTAATAACCCTGATTTCTTGTGTTAGACTGGGCTGCAGGAACCATCCAGAATAAACAGGACAAGCTAACACGAATATGGCTTTGAGATAAGTGTTGACTTGAAATTTAGGAAGGCACAGGTCATTTGGGAAAGTCTTCACTTAGAAAACTTAAGAAAAATTGTACTCAAGGGCATTTAAATCTGCCAGATCTGAAAGCTACCAGTGGAAAGCAGGCAATCCAGAAATGTATGGTAATGGTCATCCTTAACACACTTCCCTACAAGATAATTTTAAAAATAATTAAGTGGTCACACATTTCCTATAGTCAGACCAGTAACAAATCTGGATCATTGCAATGGTTAGGCACAGCACAGCTCTGAACATTCAGCCTGTAAATGCTCTGTAAAGCCAAGATGTTCATGGCATTCCCCTGCTTGTATTTCCAGGTACAGCTCCAGGACACTTTCCCATCATTGCTGAGGCCCTTGGGCACTTTGTTGATGAGAAGGCTGGTGGCAGTGACACACTTCAGGATCTATGAGCTCTTACTAAGGCTGAGGTCAGGTACCACCAGAAGAGCTGGGTGCCTGCACAGCCACAGGAGTTCATTGCCGCATGGCTGAATGAGATGTTAAAGGTAACTAGTAATTACCTCTTAGGCAGCTGCTACATATTTCAAATGCTTGTAGTTAAGGTATTTCCAGCAGCACTTCTCCTTCCTCTCCTCCTTTTCTTCCTGAGAGACTGTTGAGCTATTTCCTTCTCTAAATTCAACCTAAAACATAAAGAGAGTGATGTTGTTCCACTCTAGACTGAAAGAAAACTTAATGTGTGCTGTCTTCCTCTTCAGCAAGATCATATTTTTTTAACAGAACAACAAGGCTGCTGTCTTACCAGTTCCATCAACTCAGTATGGATCCTGTGATGAAAAACAGATCTGTTGCTGGGGATTTGCTACGCTGTTAAAACAGTCTTAAATCTCACTGCCTGTCTCCTATCTGCAGGCAGAGGATGACACACTCTCTACATTCAGAGTGCAGTGACCACAGATCTCTTCAGAGCAGGCTCAGACACCACCTTCACTTTATGCTGAGCACTCTATGATGGTGTATCTGGAAGTGCAAGGTGGGAAATGTGTGTAGCTGCACTTAGATGTGTTGTGTCCTTGCTCATGGCTCATGCTGACTCAGCTGCCCTAATCCTGCAGTGTAAGGTGGCTTGGGAATTTTGAGTTTCTGCATAGAATCTGCACATCAACAATTCTTGAATACTCATTATTAGGCCTTTTATTTAAAATTCAGAATGACTCCAAGAAGTGTCAGGTGCGGTCATTTGTCCATCCTGTGGTATTAAATATAAGGACTGAACAACTGTGCCATATGCAAAAGCAGTTCTACAAGAGATTGTGTGTTACAGCAGCATGAGTGAACCCAGGGTTTATGGGGACCCAGGACACCACACTGCAAGGCTTCCCTGTCACTGAGGTCTCTTCAGGCCACCAAGCTTTGCGTACAACCCTTAGACAAAGCAAAGTCAGTCATTATATCCCTCTCGCTGACTTAAAATCACATCTTGTGTTTACATTTTGTCCCAGGCTGCAAAACTACCCAAAGGTGAGTTTGGACAGCTCAAAAGGAACTCTTCATGGGGAACAGGATGCTGGATGTTATCTACAGGCTATAATATGAATAAATCTGTACTCAGTTTCCCTCTTCTGTTGCAGAGATGTTAGCTTTACCATTTTTCCATACAGGATTTCAAGAGTTAGATCAGTGTAGAAAGGTACCAGTATAACAACTTTGGCTTCTTTTAAATTGGTACAAGCCAAATATAAAACCCACAGAAATGTCAGAAAAACACTGCCTGTATATGCAATTTATTGTACCAGTAGAATACTTTAAATCCATATCCAGCCTGATGTAGGTGGTCTTCCCAATAGATAAAACATATGTGGCTTGGGGGAAGGTATCTTTGAGAAAATCAAGATCCAAGTCAGGGGTTTTGATCAGTGTGAAGCCTTCCCTTCAGTGGGGTTTAGTGGTGTTCTTTCTTTTTTAAGTTTGATAACTGTAATTACTGCATCCTCTGGTGCTCTAAAATCAATCTTTAGAATGCTTAGTAATTTCTAAATATGCTATTAAGTAGGAGATAGCAGAGTGTGACCCTGTTTCTCACCCCATAATAATTACTTGGCACTTGCATTGGGCAATTTCGAGAGAGTGACTGATATCTTGGCAATTTAAGTCATTAGCTTTTGATTCTGTGAGAAGGACCTTTGTATGAATAGGCCTCCATAGTGACTTGTATAACACATTCTTTCTGAAATATTTTGGTAAGCTGCCGGTCTTCAGAGCCAACAGATCGCATTTGGGGATCCCTTTTGTTACCAACCAGGAAATTCTTTATGAGTTTTTAAACTATTTCTGCTACTCTTTATTTCTAAATAATGTTCTATGTCTTCTAAGGTAATGAACACAAGTTTGAGCCCATAGGGATGGGAGGGCCAATGGTAAGGATATTTAGCCTAGGACTTGGGGGGGGGGCCTTTTCCCTGTTCTGCCACACTTCTGGGATTTCAGGGGTATTGCTGAGACACCCATTGCCTTTGCTTTCACATAATAAGGTAGGAATACCAGCATTACATTGCTGTGCTTTACAAGGATGAATACACTCACACAGTGTAGGACAGAGGACATGTAGTGCCTTCTATATGCTGAATACCATTTTTTCATGTTCCTGATCAATGGACTGTGGAGAGATATTAGTTGTTTAGCATAAATAAGTTTTAAGTAGACTGAGTTACACAGAGTTATAATATTGTGTGATTTAATATGTTTTTTTGCTTTGCTTTGCTTGCTTAGCATGAGTACCTGGATTACACAGACAACGAATTTTCTGACTCTTTCCACATCACAAATTGATGGAGAAAGAGAAACTATGGCACTCAGAAATCCATTTATTAACTCTGCCAGATAACGGAAATGATTGGTCAGATTTACAAAGCACTATGAGACGATTCTGTGCTCATAGAGTAATCTGGGAACGGATTCATAAAGTCCAAGGAGATGCTGAAGGAAGGACTGTCGCCCTTATCCTCTATGAAGTGTCCATTATCACTTACTTCAGGAGCTTACAGGCTCTTTACTGGGACATTTTTCCCGTTTTCTGTGCCATCCCTCACGGTACATGAAGGAAAGAGCGATGGGGAGGGCGTAGAGCTGGCGTTCTCTGTCGCCACAGGAGGCAAGGTGGGCAAACCCTTTGAAGAGTAACTGTCTGAGTCCTCAAACTACATCTACCGGAGCAAAATTAATTATATGAATAATCTGCAACGCTCTGGCACGGTCGCCGGCGCCAGCCACGCCACACTCAAGATGGCGGCCCCGCCCTCAGGGGCGCGCCTGACGGCGCCTTCCCTTCCCCGCCCGCCGTGCGCATGTTACGGCTCCGGGGGGAAACGCGGGCGGCTATGGCCACACCGCCGGAAGCGGCGGAAGGGTTTCGCGGGCGGACTCAGCAGGGCGGAAGTCGCTGAGGCGAACGGGGGTGGCGGCGGCAGCGAGCGACGATGAACAACAAATTCGACGCGTGAGTGTCACCCCCGAGCCCCCCCGACCGACCCCCGGTGCGGGGCCCGCGCGGCTCCGAGCCCCGCCGGTGCCTCCCGCCGCTGCCCTGGCGCCGGGCGGGCGAGACGCGATGAGTCACGGGGCTACGCACAGCCCCGTCCCTGCAGCCGGGGCCCGGCCCAGCCCCGAGGGGACGCGGGACCGAGGGGTGTGGGCGGTGGGCCGGTGGCAGTCCCGCACCGGGGAGTCTGGGGCCGCCTCGTGGCCCTGCTTGTCTCTCGTCTTTTCCGGCCCTTCGCAGGGAATGGGGCGGGCGGAGAGACCTGTGGGGTGCTGGGTGCTGGCGCGGTGTCTGCTCGCCCGGGGCGCTGCCTCTGCTGTGCTCGGGGGCGTGGGGAGCAGGGTGGGAGAGAGTCAGCAGAGTTACAGTGACAGGTCTTCATGTCGGCCGCCTGAATAGTAGGGAACCCTAACAAGTAACTGAGGCTTCCTGTGGCAGATCAGTATCTAGCACAAACTACTTGAGTTTGTTCCAAAAAGCTGCTTCATGGTTCACTTCGGCTTAAAAGTGTGTGTGCCCAAGATGCCTGTGATGGGCATGAAAGTAGAAGCAGTTTTTGCTGTGGGTTGTCAAGTGTAGATTTCCAAACTCTGGTGGCCCTTGTACCGCGGAGGAGCTTTGGAGCAGAGACTACCTGGGCTTGGTATGAACTGTCTCAGCTGTGTGATGGTTCTCTTTGTTGTTTTTCTTTACCAGATTGAAAGATGATGACAGTGGAGACCATGACCAGAATGAGGAAAATAACACACAGAAAGACAGTGAGAAGGAAAAGAATGATCGTGAGAAACCACAGAGTACTACCAAGAGGAAGGTATGGTGCTGGCATCTGCAATCCACTGCCAGGGCATGGTGTGGCAGTGCTAGGGAGTCAGTCCTCAGTTCAGGGATGAGGAAAGTATGTCTTGGGAGGGCTGTGGTCTCAGTGCATTGTTACTGTTGCAGTGAAGACGGAGGGACTATGTTCGATTTCAATAATTTGATGTAACTTTGGGAGGCCTCTAATCTGAGGGGTGAATGCTGCCTTCACTAACATAGCTAGTACCCTGCCAGGCTTTGGAATGGAAATGATAAATAAAGCTTTATTGTCCTCCAAAAACTAATTTGGAAGAGGGCATGGGGAAAGGACACCCTGTCTGACAGGGCAGTAGTGGCTTGAAGGTGGTTTAGCAGGCAGTGTTTGTGCCACTGTTGAAATAACTTTTTAAGATGTGTCCCTGTTTGTAATGTAGCCTGGTGAAGAAGGCATAAGGCATATATCTCTACTGGTGTTTTTTAGTCTTATGTTTAGGAAAACTGTCTGCTCTGTCTGAAGTAATGCAACCCTTGTAAACTTGCCATGGTCAAGAGGACAGCAGACATTTAAGCCCTGGTAACTCCTGTAACATTATCAAGTAGTACAAGATAAGAGCTGTGATTGGGGTTTTCTCTGTAAGTTTTGACTCCTGGCTAATGAGCTCTCATTAGCCTCCTTTGTGCTCATTAGAAGTCTTTTTAATCAGAAACCAGTGTTTTGGAAATTGGACAGTGATCGCTGCCCACTGCTGGTGATGGGTTTTGCCAAAGCTGACATAACAAGTTCTAAGATTAATCCTCCCAGAGCACTGGGGTGTTGGTTGCTGGAGGCAGTTGGTGTCACCAAAGAGTTTTAATTGCTTTTGAATCATGGTTCATTATAAGTGGAGTTTATCCTTCCCAGAGGAGGAGAGTGTCTTTTTTTTCCTTAATTTGAAAAAGTTAAGGGTCTCACATTGCCCTTTTTAGTTTGTCTTTTTGTTTTCCTTTGAGGCACAGTTATGGACTAAAAAAAATCAGTAATGATGCCTTTGATGGCTTGAATGGTTGCTTTTATATGCTGTAAATGTAATTTTTCCCATTCCCCTTTTTAGAGGAGCATACAAGGGGTAAACAAGCTTTTCTGTTCCGCAGGCTGTGGTCCCGGGGCCTGCTGAGCACCCCTTGCAGTATAACTACACCTTCTGGTACTCCCGACGGACCCCCGGGCGGCCCACCAGCTCCCAGAGTTACGAACAGAACATCAAACAGATTGGCACCTTTGCCTCTGTGAGTACCCCCTGGTGTCCCCGTGTCACTCGGGCACAGCATGGTCCTCGTGGCTCGGTCCCTGTGTGCTGCCTCTGTGCACACACAGGCCGTGCTCATGGTGGCAGGAGCAGAGGGCAGTGAGTGATTTGCCAAGGCAAGTGAGCTCTTGAATTACCTACAGCAGGAGATGTGTCTTTAGCACTTTTCCTCTGCCCTGTGCTAGACCTCTGTGCATGGTGGTAGCTGGAATAATAATAGAAAAATAAGAGCAGTCATGTAGTTCAGTTATGGTTGGAGCAGAACTGGACAGGTCAGCAAGAGAAGAAAGGAACAGCTTTTCTGTAAAGTCCCCCCCCCCACTTCCCTCCACCCACATTCCCACCACAAAGACTGTGTTTGGAATAAGCATTTGGCATGCTGTATTTGCCAGCACCTGGTGGCCTGTTGTCTGTGTGGAAGTGATGGACAAGGTGCAGTTTGGTGTTGCAATCGAGTTCATTAAAAGGCAAATTGCTCTTCCTTTCCCCTTCCACTCTGTGGTGGCTTGTTCCTGGAATAAACTTGAGTGTGTCCTGGAAAGGCGGTGTTGGGTTTTTGTGTGGTGCTGGCAGAGTAAAACCTCCCTCAAGAGCCCAGGATACATAAGCAAAATGAGTCCCCATTACTGTTCTAAAGCCCAGAAAGTCTGTTGGCTGTTTTCTTCCTTTTTCTTTTCAGTCTGGTATTTGCCCAGTTTTTTCAGGGTCTCTTACAAATGCTAATTATGCCTACCAGTATATATCCTCTGTAATATGAGAATTTATAAAAATACCCCTTTATTCTTTCTGGAGGCTGCATAAAAATATGCCACCTAGGTTGTGTTGCTGCATCCACACAGGATAAGGGTGGGAAGAAGAGCCTGTTGTTGTGGGTAGTTACTGCTCCTATTAACATATGTGAGCAAGTACTTCAGGGATGAAAAATGTGGCTGCCACTTGATGATCTGGCGATAACTTTTCAGTCTGATAAATCAGTATGGACTTAACATTGATTTTTAGCTCCTTAGAGGAAAAACATCATGTTGAATATTCTGTTGTCTGCTCTTTGCTACAGAGAATTTGTGGGGGCCGTTGAAGGCTGGAAGTGCTGCAGTTCTGTTAGGATGGAGAGAGATTGGCCAGCATATCTGATGATGTGTTTGGGTCCAAATTCTGTTTAAGGAGATTGAAGAGCAAACTTCAGAAAGAATGGCCTGGGCTAAGTCTGGGTTCAGATTTATTATTGGCTTTTCAGTGGAAAGCTCTAAAAGCTGTGAAATGTGAACCACTAGAGGGCACGTTCCCTCACTGTGGGAGTGTGATTTCCCTACGGATGTTCGGACGTGCCTGACAAAAATAGATTGCTTCTGACCCCTCCTCAGTCTTGGTTCATAATTTTATTGACTATAAAAGCAAATTCCAGCTTGGATGGCAGAGGTCACAGATTGGAGTGGAATTCCAAGTGCTGACCAAGTCATTAAGGTCTCTGATAAAGTACTTGGGGTGGTGTCTGACCCCTCCAGCTGTACTGCTGGTCTGCTTAGTAACTATTGTCTTACTAAGTAGAATCTTCTTAAAATATGGAAATCAGTGTAATCCCTTCCACTGCCTTGTTTTGTTTTAAAGATCCATCCTCTCTCAAACCCGTTCTTACCCAGAGATTCTCAAAGGTTAAATATACTATTTTTAAGAACTGTAAAAGATAAGTCCCCTGCCTTATGGTCAGATTGTCTCAGGCAGACACAGGGGTGCCAGAATGGAACTGGTCAAAGTGAAATTGTCCAAGTATACCATGGCAGATTGTAAAAGAAAGTAAGAGGTATTTAAATAAAAACTCTGAGTAGTGCCTCCCAATCTTAAACCAGCACCAGAGTGTATATTTTGTCTTAAAATCTACATACAGTAAAATTAAATACAAAAAGTATCTAATTTGGAGGCTTCTGCAGTTTCCATGGTCACAGAGAGCAGTGGTTATGCAGGATAGAGAGGCTTGGCTGTAGCTGATGCATTTGACACACATCCAGTGATTGAAAGTTTGGGCAGCAGGATTTACAAGATATGTTTGGAACTGTTCTCCAGAGCAGCTGTTACCTTAGCACAGATTTCTTCAGACAACCACTGAGTGACTTTAGAGGCACCTGTTGAATGTTTCAAGTGGTCACCTGGTAATGGAGCCAGTCAGAAACAGGCACCCAAGCTCTGACACTACTGCTGCCTTTTGTGTTGCCTAATCAACACCCTGGTGACAAGAGAGTAGAACAGAAGAGGGGAAGGTGGCTCTGGAGAGCTGGTGTAAAAATGGAAGCCTGTTTCTGTAGAAATCTTGACTGTGAACAGTTTGAACAGCCTCATTGTGTGGTTTGTGTTGTTGCAGGTGGAACAGTTCTGGCGGTTTTACAGTCACATGGTACGTCCTGGGGACCTGACAGGTCACAGTGACTTCCATCTTTTCAAAGAGGGCATCAAACCCATGTGGGAGGTGAGTTGGAGCTCTTATTTCTGCCTTGATATTTTCCCACAATATTTTGGAGGGAACCTTCTACAGTGGAGGGACTCTTATCATTACATGGCACTCCACTGGATTTTCTTGGGTGAAAAGCTTTTATCTGGGTTTCCTGTAAGCTTGTCTTCAGAACTCTGTCCCATGTAACGTAACAGTCCTGCTGCTAGAGAGGGAAGATGGGGAAGTTGCTGGCTGCACCTCCACAAAAGCTGCTGAACTGCTATTGCCAATGGAGGGGGTACCCCAGCTAAGCTCTGTGCCTCCCAGAGTAGGCACTTGCCTCTTATAGTTGCCTCCAGTGACAGCAGTGCAGGGCTTTCCTCTGGAAGGACTGAACCTCTCCAAGTGGAATTCAACAAAGCTTATAAAAACCAGCCCTCTTTTTTCAGTCGAGGAAGGCAGAGGTGCATATGGTTAAAAGCCTACACGCAGAGCTGGAAATGGAAAAACAACTTAGCCTTTTATTTGCTTTTTTTTTTTTTTTTTTGTTCCAGGGCTTTAGTTTGCTTCTATTTTTATCCAAACCTGTTAAAAAAATTTTTAAAAACTCTTTGCCCAGAAAATCATTCTTCCAGTTCCTGGCCTGCTTCCAGCAATGACCAATAGCATTCACAATATGAGGATTTTATGCGTTTCTCTGAAGTACCTAATTATACTGCTTGGTCCTGAGAAATTTATATGTGACCCTTGTTGGCAATTATTTTAAGCAAGGTGCTTTATAGCCAGTTACTGCAAATACAATTTATATAAAACGTTTAACCCTCTTTGGACTCCTGGTGATCAAGTTCCTCAGACCACATGTCAACCAGAGAGTCCCCAAGTTAATGAGACCAGAATTTCTATAAAGCATTTTCCAGTAGCCATTTTAAGATGTGGGTGGAGAGGCTCTTTGGTATTTTTACTTCTGGCCCTACTTCCTTCTTATATTTCTAGAAGAGGACCTGAGATCTCACTTCTGGCCTTCCACTGCTGCATGCTTTATAGGGCTTTGTTTAGGCTTCTTTCTCTTCCAAACCAATCCTTAGTTACTGTCATTCTTGTAGGCACATATGTGCCTGTTTGTAGCTCTGATCTTTTTCTGCATCCATCTGTGCCTTTTCTGGTAAAGTCAAAAGCACTAAGCATAATATTCCCTGGTGATTTACTGGGCTGCAGATCATTATTATTCTGGTAAAGGAAAATCAAATGCTTGACTGAACAGAAGCTTGTTTAACCTGAAAGAAAACTAACAACAACCATAAGGCACATGATACAGCATCTGCCTCCCAATCACTGCTCTCTGTGGCCTTGAACCTGCTTAAGCCACCTTTGAGATATTTTTAGCAATATCACTGTCTCTTCTGATGCCCATTAGTCATTGTGGAAACTTTGAAGAGTTAAACCCAACTCCCAGTCTAAAGGCTGTGATGTTCACAACTTGGAAAACAAGGGCACTTAACAGAAAGTAGTTTGCTTCTCACAGGAGTCTGCCACATTCCTAGAACTTGTGTTGATTTGGATGGCTCCTGTCATGCTTTGAGGTCTGTCTGGAGCTGACGCCTTACCCTTTCAGTCCAGCACATACTGAAAAGTAGGAGTCAGGTGAATGCTGCTGTTATGCTGAAACTTCCATGTTTCCTCAGGATTGCTTCTTCAGCACTTGCTGTCTCTGAGAGAGCACACAAATGTTTAGTTTTATCTGAGCCCTAGAGAAGCTTTAAGGCTAAAATAAAATTAACTGTATTTCATTAAGAAGGGTTGGGCTGCCTTGCCTGGCATCTTTAAGGTGTGTCCCAGCTTGGCAGAGGGGATTGCTGGGGATTTGGAGAGGGATGTCCTGTTTTGTGCAGTCCCCTCTGAGTCATCCTTTGTTTTCTGTTTCTGTCCTAGACCTGTCTTCCCTTACCCTTCCTAACTGCCACCTCTTTGACTTGTTCCTACCTCTCTGTCTTCAGCTTTGGATGGAATTTGTTCCCCTCTCACCTTGTAAGATTTCCCAGCTACAGTGTTGTACCAGAGAATGCCACAGTGTTCTGCACAGAGGAGGAGCTGCTCTTTGACATAGCTGTGCGTTCTTGGGAGCAGGGGAGGCTGTAGCAGTTTCCAGCTTTTTGTCAGCTTCAAGATACAGAATCACAATATTGAGGTGACAGACTGGGTGCTTAGCATAATTTTTTTCTTTTATTCTCTCCCCTCATTTTGGTTATTTCCCTGGGTCACCACAGTCTGGAGCAAACATTCAGCTGTATGATGTGTGATAATGTCAGTAGTTCTCAGAGAACTACTCTGAGGTGGTCCTTTCTGTGTTAACACAACTTGTGAGCCCATTCCTGGAAATGTGGAAGGAAAATGTTTATCAATTTTTCACTTGCTTTTAAAATACCACTTTGCAGACTCTTTCCTGGCCTTCCATGCTCTATGATGAGGGGGTTCTCCTGTTTTACAGGGATCTTGTTTTACAAGCAGAACTACATACACAGTGGATTAGACAAATGGTGAATGAATCTCAGGTTTAGGAATAGTTTTAAAGTCCTTGCCTCTGGGTCTGTTTGTGCAGATTGGTAGGCTGGTGTTAGTCTTTGTTCATGGGATCAAAACACTAGAACTCAAGTCTTCAGAGCATAGAACTTTTTCTGGGAGGCTGAGTGCCATTGTTTCAAGTACTTTGTATTCAAAATAAGTGGTTTTCCTCTGTCTCTGCTTGTATGGAGGAGAAGTGAAATAAAATGGTTTTGCTTGAAAATACCTCCCTTGCCCCACCCAATCAATATCTGCTCCTGTTTGTGGCTCTGCTGTCTTGTGGGTAGCAGAAAAATAGCTAGGAGAAAACAAATCAATTTATTTCCCCTCTTCCTAGGATGATGCCAACAAAAATGGTGGTAAATGGATTATCCGTCTGCGGAAGGGCTTAGCGTCACGGTGCTGGGAGAATCTTATTCTGGCCATGTTGGGAGAGCAGTTCATGGTGGGGGAAGAAATCTGTGGGGCCGTCGTCTCTGTCCGATTCCAGGTGAGTGCTTTTGAGAACTGGCATGTGCTTCCATGTGGCAGGGCTGTAAAAAGTGCCCCGTGCTTACCCCTCCCTCCCATGCTATTCTGCAGGAGGACATCATCTCCATATGGAACAAGACAGCCAGCGACCAGGCCACGACAGCCCGGATACGCGACACGTTACGAAGAGTGCTCAACCTACCTCCCAACACCATCATGGAATATAAAACCCACACCGATAGCATCAAGTACGTGTGCTGGCCAGGGGGGTGCTGCAGGTTGCATGTGTGCTCAAGCAGCTCAGTGCACGGCGCAGGCGTTGGCAGAAGTGCTCGTGTGCGTTAGGGCTGTTCCCGCAAACTGAAGTGCAAACAGCAGCAGTTGTTGCCAGCACGCTTTGAAAGCCAAATTCCTGTGTTGTTGTCGTGCTGTTGTTAGGGGTGTTTGGTTCTATGAGCAAAACCTTTTTCTTTTCAAGTGTGTGATGCAGGGTTATTTTAACAATCTACCCAGCCTGTCACTCAGGCTACGGGCAGCCCAGGGTGGGACTGAGGCTTGATGTATTCAAAGACAAGATTGCAGTGCGGGGGGGACAATTCATTTGAATAAACAGAGATTCTGGGGAATAAAGTGCGGAAGCTAACGGGGATTTATAGTGCCATTAGACTTATAAATGGTCTTGGGAAAGTGCTGTGTGAATTTACAGTGCTGTACAAATGATTTCTAATCATAATAAACGTCGTATATTAAGTCTTCCAGGCCCTGGTGACAGAGGCTCTTTAACAAGACTAGAAGATCATGGTACACAGAGAGGACAGCTGTATTTTTAAATAAATGTATTATAGCTTACCATATCAGGCCATTCAGGGTGACTTTTATTTCCCACAAAGTGACGAAAAATTGCACACATAGGTATTAGTTAGAGGTGAGTAATATGTTGTTTTTATTTTTTTCTTAAGTGTGTTATAAACCAGTACATTGATTAGGTCATGTTGGTTAAATTAATACTTGAAAAGGTGCACACAGAAAAAGAAGTGAAACAAATGAATAAGACACTGATGGGGCAGAGAGCTTTCTAGTCTTGCCTGTAATGAGAGTGCAAGTGTCTTTCATGACTTTCTTTTATCATGCTGGCTTGTTCTTTCCACGTAATCACCCTGTCATCAGTCTGCTGTCAGTTTGATGGGATCAATCCTGGTTCTAGCAGACAGCTAGCTTCCAATTTTGAGTGTGGGTCACTAGTAATTATACAGAGATCTTGTTGAAACTGCCTGTAGGCATCTAGTGTTCCACGTGGCCCTTCCTCCAGTGTGCATGGGAAAGAGAAGGGAAGGAGATGATTTTTTCCATGATTTTGCCAGTAACGTTTCTCATGCACTTTTTACCATGAGAGGGCACTGCGGACTCTCTGTCCATGCTGGGAAACAGCAACGTGCTCATGTGGACACACAACGGAGTATTTTACTCCTGTTCAGCAGCAGCAGACTGCGGACTGTGGTGATACAGCTTTGTGGTGAGAGCAGGGAGGTGTTTGACTTCTTTCAGTCTCTGTAGGAAAAGCTGTGTATGGAGCCAGCTGTCCTAAGCTGTGGTGGTGGTTCATGTAGCAAGTGTAGAATGGGAATGATGTGGCCTTTCTCTTGTGAGCTATTGCCACCAGCACTTCCTAGCACAGAGAATGCTGCTATAGCAATGTTTGTTCTTGCTCTGGCAGGTGTAAGGCCTTGAGTGATGGTGCATCCAGTAGTGTGGCCTCATTTCCCTAAACCAGTGTAACATGCTGTGCTTGCTGCCCTCTCTTCCTGCATAGCGTCCAAGTTTCATTTTGTGCTGCTGACGTGTGGTGCAAAATGAGCTTGTCTGAGAATAACAGGTGTTGGAGGTATCAAGTTTAGTAGCTCAGATTACAGCTGGGAGCAGTTCTTAAATAGAGGCTGACTGGCTTGTCTCCCACTCATTCTTCTGTGGGTGGGAGGGTTAGTCAGGAATTGCTCCGATGATGTCCCAGTCAGGTAGGTCTAAGTAATTAACCTTCTGCCATGTAGGGCATCATGAAAGCCCCTTTTTTTCCCATTGCCTCGCTTGAGCTGCAGTAGTCTGATTGCAGTGCTCTCCAGCACCTCCTTCCAATGGCACTGGTGTAAATTCAGAGCAGAACTCCTGTTGGTGGAGTTTGTGTAGTGATGCACAGACCAACTTCTTGTGCCTCTCTTGTCTGGTACCAGCAGGCAGCAAGGGGCATCTGCTGCAGAGAGGTGACGGTGGCTGCTTAGTGACAAAGAGCAGCACAGCCCCAGCTTTCAGTCTGACTCTGCTTGGCTTAGCTTCATATCATTAAGGTTCTCCCGCTAATGAAGAATCTCTTGTGTAACTAGTTCTATCCTCCATAAAGTCTGGCTCCTTTTCCTTGCCCATCTATCAAGTCCTGTTGAAATACTGTCCGTCATGAATAAACTCCACTTATGCTGCACATGTACCATGTGATTTATGACTCGGGAGGGCTTTCTAGCCAGCACTCTATATTCACACTCTGGCTGTGTTTCATGAAAAGCTCTAATGGAAGAGCTGTGCTCTAGGCTTTGTCAGGGCTGCCTTTCGAGGGGGGCTTACGGCATTTTTCATTTGTATGGGCTGCATCTCTCCACTACAGCTCTGCTCATGTGTGGGGTTTGATTGGCATTGATTGTGCTTGAGGGAAGGGAGCATGCTTAGCAAGAAAAGAACAGGCGTTTCTCAAAACCTTGGCTTTTAGGTAGTGAATTGACCTGGATTAGCTTTTGACACACTGTAAATGAATGCTTCTGTAGAAATTGCTAGCATGCCTCTCACTGTGGAACCTGAGCCCTGTGTTTCAGGTTTTATATATTCCTTTTGTGATGATGCATTTCATATTAAATCATTTCTAGACACCATTTTTTATGAGTTGTCAGTGAGGCTGCAGCCCGCTTTGTTTCATAAAGTGGTGGTGCTGCCAAGCTGCATCTGAAAAGTACCTGTTGCGTCACAGCAATTCCAAGGAGCTGTTCTGCATTCTGTCCTTCCTGCTCTCACTGGTGGAGCTTGTGCATTTAGCTAGATAAGCAGATCTTTCATTGCAATTTTCCTGTGTTTGTCCTTTCTTTTGCTTGTGATATTGACAAGCTGCCTAAATCCCAGCGAGTAGAAGGGTCAGCATAGTCTGTATGATTTTCCAATCTTGCTAGGAGAGCTAGAACAATCTCTTGGACTCTGCTTAATTCCAGGGGATTTATAGTACCTTAGACATTACAGCGCTGAGCGTCTGAAGAGAACATATGTGACATTTTGTGGGCTACCTCGTTTCAGTAGCTGGAGAGAAATTGCTTCTCTTCGTTCCCTCAGAGGTGCACTGAGAGAGGTGCACTCAGATGCAGTGAACCACTTAATAGGTTCAGTTCATCAGTGTTGTTAACCTTGGAGGTGACATGGTCCAGAAGTGACAGTGGCTTATGGACGGTGGTACTTCCTGTGGCTTGGAATTAAAGGAAAAAAAAAAAACAACCTCTTTTGGGGCTGTAGGAGGTGCACTGAGCTTTTTTTGAAAGCAGATTGTTGCCAACCACAGCCTGGCCATGTCTCAGCAAAGCCACTGAAAATATTCAGGTATCTGTAGTGAGTGAACTGCAGTTGGTAGAGGGGTGAAGGGGAAGTGATCGCTTTCATGTTTGACTTTTGAGCGTTGCAGCATGAAGTTCTTGGCTGCCTTCTGTACACCTTGGCCCTGCTTGCGCTTATCAGCCTTTCTTTTCTGCGCTGGTAACTATGTGGTCAGTGACTATCTCCTTTGTTGAGAGCTCTCACCCCCAACACCGTCTAGGAATCCCAGGCAAATTCAGCAACACTGCTTCCAGTGCCAGGAGAGACCAGAAAAGTGGCTATCAGCAGGTTGCCACTGGGCAGGCTGGTGTGGAAATGTTTTGGTTGCTGTGTGACGTTATGGATTGTCCTGTCAGCTCTAAAGCAAGGCTGCTTTTTTCGAAAACAAAGCTTCGCTTATTCGTGAGTGCCTGCTGCAGTGAGAGCTGAGCAGGGTATAAAACTATCCTTTCCTTTCAAAGTCACCACTGATAACTAATGGGATGGCTCGAGTAAATGAGAAGAATAGTTGATCTTAATAGAGCTGGCACTGGGTTCATTTCACTGCAGGCAGTTGGAGGAAATGGCCTCAAACTGTATTGTAGGTAGGAAACAAGAGGATATCCTATGGAGGGAATAATGCACTGTAAGAAGACTGCAGGGGTGAGGTTCTCAGGACAAAAAGAGAGGAATGGCAAAAAAAGTGAGGAATTAGGAAGAGAAATCCCTGTGGAAGTGGCAGGTGTTGGGCAAGAAGATCAGTGTGAGAAAGTAAGCTGGTGGTGGGGTGCTTGTGAGGTCTCCCTTGTCACAGCAGAGTTCAGCTAATTCTGTAACTATTGTGGTTTTATAGCACTGGTTTCCATTTGCTTGCTAATTTCCAAAACCTTAGGAGAACTCCTCAATGCTGCTCTTCTACTTGTGTCACCTGTGCCTTTGACTGTGTGTTAAATGGTGTGGGCAGGGTGAACCTTGTCTAAAGAGAGATGGTTTGCAGATGGGACCCTCACACATTGTGTGATGCCTGTCAGGGGAAGGCAGATTGCCTTGGGTTTTGCCAGCTCTAGAGCTGCATTGTTTCACCCTCATCCATTCAAGTCTGAGCGCAGGAATAAAATCTAGAGGAGAACAGTGAGGTTCCAGATCTGATAGCTGTCCTCTCATCCTGAGTCTCTGCAATACTGGCTTAATTCATTTATCACTCCATTCTCCAATTCCAGTAATGTTTCCAGGTGCTGCAAGTCTAAGAGCACTTGCATAGACCTGGTCTTTGAATTGATGGATTCATTGATTCATTCTCCATCACCATAATATGTTTTATTCAGAAGTGTCCATGACTTTGTGAAAGGCTTCCTTATCTTGGTGGCATGTCTCTTACCAAAAAAGTGTTTATAACCTATTTATTTCATGTTTTCTTTCAAGGAGGTCAGTTTAGTTGTGTTTATTTAGTTGTGTTATATTGCCTTTGCTACAGGTACTGCCAGACGGGTGAAAGAACTATTTCAGGCTCGACGGCTGTCCTAGATTTTTTTTTTTCAAGCTGTTAGTCACAAAGTTCTTGTCTGGATGTGAACAAATCCCAGGGGTAGCACCCAGAAAGAGGCTGTGCTGCTCTGGACACCTGCAGAATGTAGTGAGTGGTCAGTGTGCTAGGAGGTTCCACGTGGGCTGGCAAGCAAAAGAGACAGACCTTGGTGCCCTTTGTAAGGTACCATAAGTGCACTCTGAGCTCTCTGAATCCTTTCTCAGCTGGGGAAGGAGATGGAAAGGAGCAGGGTTGCACAGAGAAATACTGGAGGCAAACTGCTAGGACTTGAGGATGTTTGTAGAAAACAGCTAGTGCTGCTTGCACAATGATTTGGAAAGTCCCTTGAAGCAGCTAAGACTGCCCTTCCTCTTTTTGCTGGAGTCTTCCTCTTTTTTATCCCTTCCTTTTCTTTTTGGGGCGATAATGGCTTCTTTTCTCATTTTTTTTCCTCCAACTTACTTGCTGGGGCTAAAGGGAGCCCTCTCTGGGTCCTGACCCTGGGCAGTGGGGAAGAAGGTGGGAAGTTTAAACAGTTGTGGGTCAGGAATGAGTGTGGAAGAACAGCTCTGGCTGGCTTTATTTAGCCTGCTAATGTTTCCATTTCCCATCTGTTCAATGGGAATAATCTAAGTGTTGGGGATCAATTCACCGAGTATCTGATCGCTGTGCAGACAGTATGGCAATAAGGTACTAAAAATGTCTATACATAAAAATAACCTCTTAGACTCTCTGGCACTGTGCCTTTGGCATGTCACAGGTCATAAAGATTCTGCCAGATGAAATTAACTGGCAGCCTTGTTCGGTATGGAATGAGAGCAGCTTGCTCTCCTAGCATAGTTTAGGTACATTAGGGCAGACACATCCTGGTGGATTTTTTCAGTCAAGTCAGCAGATAGCTGGAGTCATTAGTACTATAATATATATGAGGGTCTTGAATTAGAAAATCTTGGCTGGAAGAGCTTTTTCTCTCTCTGTCTGTGAGGACAGAGATGAAGGACTGTGTGCATGATGTTATTGGGATGTTGGAACAAGGAAATCCTTCGTTTGAAAGGGGTAATAAATTATCGATTATGTTGACAAATAATCTGCCCTTGTGTTCCTTCTGCTGAGAAGTTACAAGTTTGGGAGAACTATGGAAGAGGAAAGAGAGATGTGATTGTGGGTGATGGGAATGTGTTAGAAATACAAGGGAGGCTGGAGGGAAGACATGAAGGTGGAGACTTCTTGACAAGTCTGGAGATGTGCATTGCTTACCATCTACTAAGAGGGCTTCAGATTCAGAGTTTCTCTTCTCCCTAACTTTCTTCTGGAGAGAGGCTGTTGGACCCTGAGGTCTCTGTGTTTATTTGGGCTATGACTTGCTGGGAAAGAGCATGTGACACCTGAGCTGCTTTTGCAAATGCTATTTGGGAGCTTGACTGAGGCTCAGGTAAGAGCCAGGTTGGTGGTCTGTTTTTGGCACAGGTGCTGACTAACACAGGGTGTCCATTTCTGGACTCTCCTGTTGTGTTGCAGTGGCCTGATGAGGCAATGCACAGAACAAAATGTGAGGTAGCTGAGAAGTACCAGCAAAAAAATCTAGAGGGTGGTCTGAGTTTGATTGACCTGGGTTCCCTTTAAGGTCCCTCCAGCTCCACGGGGCTCTGTGGCATCAGTAAATGGCTTGGCATGTGCTGTAGGCACCAGTACTGTTTTGCTGGGCATGGAGAACTATGAGGTTCTTTGATGTCTCTGATCCCAGAAGATAATAGTCATGCTCACATTAACCTCAGCATCTTTTCCCGGAGAGGGTTTTCACTATGCTGCCTTCGTAAAACCGACAGCAATTTTTCAGTCTGCTGCCTTCATCCGTCGGTAACATTCTCCACCAGGGAATGCAGTGTTAGGCCTGTCCCTCTAACTTATCTAAAAACATTTTCATTTCAAATAGCTGCAATGTTTTTACTGGGTTGTCATTAGCAATGCAAGTTTAAAATAGGAAATGAGACTTCCTAATAATAATTGGATTCTGCTGCCTGATCGAAGAATTTCGTAAGAACTAAGCTGTGTGGCATTAAAAGAAGCCCCTTTTGGGGGGATTACCTGCATATGCAGTATGTGGCAAAGCATGAGGCCAGTAACTGGCTGAGTTTAACCAGCCAAGGAATGCGATAATCCTCCAGAAAGACGTAACATGGGCTATTTTATGAGCAATAGGAAATGGATATTCCATTTGTGACTAGGAAGGTCATACCTGTCTCTGGGTATTAATGTGGCTTTATCACCAGCAGCCAGTGGGAACGCTTCATGTCTGTGCAGAACGCTAAAGCTGCCTTATGCTGTCAGATGTTTGGCTGGATTTTAAGGATGCTTCTATCCACTAGGGCTATCAGAGAATATTGCCTTGCTCTCTGAAGACAAGTGCCTTTCAAACGCCATTGAATGTTTCTGCTCTCGTTAAAAGTTAAGAAGCCTTTGATCTGAAGTGCTATTTTTTGTTTTTTATTTCATTTTTTTTCCCTCTGGCTTGCCAGGGCCTGGGAGGAGTTTCATGGCCTGGTGAACAGCAGTGGCCGCTGATCGAACGCTCCCCCTCCCTCTGTCACACCCAGGGTAGGGCCTCATCTTTCTTCCTACGTGACTTCATGGCATACCTCTCAGCTTCCAACCTTCTTCCCATGGGCTGGCATGTTCTCTTGCCTTATGGGCCTGATGGTGGGCCCATTCTGCTATTAGTTCTTTTCCAAAGGTCAGAATGATTAAAAAAATTTTTTTTTGACCAGACACCAGCATTTTCTGTTGAGGTGCTGTGTGCTCTTTTGCTAATGTGTCCTTCCTCTGTATGAGGCACTTGTATCCCAGACCTGGTCCCAGGAGGCTGAGAGGTATGTCTGCAGCTTGGGTGTGTTGCCTAGGGTTGACTGTATCAGGTATGGAGTGGTAAATCCTAAGCACATCCAGGTGATGGACCCTGAGAGAGGCACCTGGGGCCTGACGCACAGCTCTTTAACAGTGGGCTGGAACAGAATAAATTAGTTGGTCAATAAAAGCTTGTTCAGGAAGGACACCCAGTAGCTACTGTAGGTAGAAATAATAATGTTGTGGCTAATGAGACAACTATCTGCTACTGCTGGTAGTGTCAGCCAAGATGTGCAGAGAAGATAGCCAAGGTGAGCCCAGGGCTGCTGGGAACCTCACAGCTCAGATTGGTTTTTCCCCCCAGTGCCAACTTCCCTGATAGCAGGCCCTTAAGAAGGGCCAGCAAGAGGCCTGGCCATGAGAGTTGGGTTGGTTGTAGCCAAACGGGATCACTGCATTGCTGAGTGCCACAGCAGAGGAATCTACTGGAAGGATGCATTTACATTGCCCAATTCCCATAACTGGGGAGTGAAATGTAGCTGCTCCAACACAGCTGAGCTCTGAGGAGCTGCTGCGGATCCCAAAACCTCCCTCAACAACATTGGGCAAGCAGTGTTCTCATACCTTGCTCTGCAGTCATGGGTGAAAATAATATCTCTCTTTCCTCACAGGTTTGGCTTTTTGTGAGGATCAGTGTTTACAAAATATTACACAGGCACTTGGTAGTGTTGTTATTGTTAGATGACATTCACATGTCCTTCCGGAAGAGGAAGCCAGCTCACTTCATGAAATACCAGGCTCTGAAGGCAGGAAATGTGCCAAGGGTATGGGAAAACAGTGGCAGAGTTCATTTAGCTCTCAGCTGTGTTGGGTGGCCTGTGCTGAGCAGGGATGAGCAGAGGGCCTGGGACACTCCAATAAAGGCAAAAGGAGGGAAAATGTAGCAATCTGTCCAGTAAAGAGCTAACTAAAGTGTGCTGTCCTCCTGAGGCAGATGGCACAGGTGAAAGTCCAGTATGGGATAGAAAGCCAAACCATTGTTGCAAATTAACCAGAATCCAGTTAATGAATCCTGAATCACATTCCCAAATGGTAGCCCAGCCGACTCTTCTGGCAAGTGCAAAGGTGAACCCCAGTCTTCTGCAGATGGCCGCCAGCATGGTTTTTGCTGTCATGCTGTAGCAGAGTAACTTTTTTAACTCTCTAAAAAGTGGTTTTTACTTCCTTCTGCTTTTCCAGTTCTACAGCCCACCTCCTGGAGGTGTTCCAGTCTGTGCTGGTACAGCTGCCATGCAGCTCCTGGCAGCACACAATGATAGCTCAAGGGTTTGAGTGGAATTTCACGTGCCTGCACAGCACCTTGCTGCTGAAGTTGCTGCCTTTGCTGTTCAGCCATTTGGTGTGGTATGTCCTGGGGCATCTTTAAGTGTTTTGGCTTGGGCAACTTATAGCCCTGTCCCTGTTTATGGGAAGAGCTGCCAAACCAATCCTCTCAAAGTAATTGTAATCTCATTTGTTTCCAAAACACCACCTTTCTATTAATGTGGAAATATGCTTTGCCTGTTGCTGCTGCTCACAGGCTGGCAGTAAGCAGTTACAGATTTCTGTAACCTGCCCCATCTTCAATTGCTGCAGTGCCATGAGACTGTACTGAGGGAGGTTGTAGGCCAGCACTCCTTCCTTGGTCAACAGCCCCTGAGGCTTGTGGCTATACTCACATGAGTGAGTAGAAGCTGCTGAAGAAACTCTTCTATTTAAACTTGAGGGAAACACCCTTTTCAGATTAGATATTCTTTTAAGGTAGGAGAGATCAGAGAGCTAAACTTGTTGACAGTATGACTAAATACGAGGGACAGAGGCAGAGGGGAGGTTGGTCAGATGGTATATTTGTGCTCCAAGCAGAATCCCCGAGATAAATTTTTGGTAAGGAAGAGACCTTGCAAGTTGTTTAAACACCAGAATCCATCAGGGAGGTTTCCACACTCTATCATGTGCTTTGCTCACAGGAGATGACAATTTCTTCTTCTCATTGAATGGGGATGAACCAGGATCTCTTTCTGTTTCAAGTGTTCTGGAGTGACAGCTGACTTGTGTGAGAAGTCTGTAGTTAGGAAGCAGATCTGTATAGGAGGTTTAACGAGCGTTGACTTTGAGTGATGTACTGGGATGGCAACACTGGTAGCTGTGGTGGGGAGAATGGGGAGGTGCTGTGATCTGAAGGAATGCACATCTTTAACCACCTTTTTTCTTCCCTCTGTTTTTCAGGGATAATTCAAGCTTTCGAAACACAAAAATCACATTGTGAGAACAAGAGTTGGCACTAAGCTCCTCTCTCCGTGTTGAAAGCACTGAGAGTGCCCTCCGACCTCTGAAGGGACTCATGGGCCACTCTCGCACTCCTCCCTGGGGGAAGGATCCATCAAGCCCTCCAGCAGCGGTGACAATAGAGGCCGATTTTGTCTTACACAAACTTTTTTTTAGCAGTGGGGCGGGAGGCAGCCTTTCAATTAGCGGCGGGCCCTTGGGGCCGCATCTTGCAGCACTTTCCTCTCTTTCTCTACATGGCATGCAGGATCTCTGGGATTCTGCCTCAACATCAGAGCCTTTTGCTGAGGGATACCAGTATTATAAATCTCTCTGCAGCTGGGAGGAGCATCCCAGTTGAGAGTCAGCCCTGTGGTTTTCAAATGCCCCTTTTCAGTTCTGCCAATAAATTATTGGGTCTCTTTGTTTCTTTCAGTCTCTTTTGTTTTTCGGCTCTGTCTGAAATTCGGTGGGGTGGTATTTCTCTAGGTTACTTGTTTTGTCTTTGCCTCTTCTTCATACTCCTAGGTTAGCAGGGCCTTGTACCCACCCCTATTTGTTGTGGAGAGGGATGTGAGCTTCTCTTAAACCAGGACAAAGAGATGTTTGGTGTCAGTTGCCTTCACTCTGTCTGTCTCGGTGGAGAGCCAGCAGCACTGGCTGAATTCAGGGCCAAGCCTGCTCCTGGTGTGCACTGGGCTTTGCAAGTCTCTGGCCACCTGGGAAACTGGGCCCCCAGTGGGTGTAGCAGAAGAGGGCGATGGCCCAGCCTGCCACTCATTGCTGCGTGACAGCTGCGACCAGAAGAGGGGCTGGGAGTGACCCCCTGTCCTCCAGGGTGAGCCTCAGATGATGGGTTGTTGTCTGGAAAGTTAGCATGGCTGCAATTTGGATGCCACGGAAACAATAGGAGCTAATTATTTCCTCTGATTCTGCTTGACTACAACACTAATTGTACTCATTAACAGCTCCAGCCTTTTCTCCTTTTCCTTGGGGAATTGCACAATTGCCTTTCATTTTTAATGGAGCCTTTGCCTTGGGCCCAGGAGGGAGGCTGTGGCCAGCGATGGGGCACATCTCCTGCCCCACGTGCTCTGTGCAGCCCCCCAGGAGAAGGGGCTGCTTGGGCCAATTTGCTCGTGACCGCAGAACCAGCAGCCCATGTCTGGGACAATTACCAGCCTTGGGGCCTGGGAGACCTTCAGCCTCATGACTCCAATTGCAAATTCCTTGTCTTACTATTGGAGTCTAGATTGAAAGCAGCCAGGACTGGCAGAGAAAACAGTTTAAAATATTCAGTCGTCTGAAACGTTTGTTTTCTTCGTTGAGGGTGTCAGTTCTAGGCTGTCTCTAGAGACATTTCTTGCACTGACAGCAATGACTAAGTGCTCCCTATGGTCAGGCAGTTAGCACCTGGCTGGGCAGGGAGCAGGGTTTTCCCCCAAGCTATAGTGGCATCCCTCTCTGTGTTTCTTGAGACCCACAGTCCTGTTCCTGCTTTTGGCACTTGTTTGTCACCAGCTCTCAACCAAATGCTCTTTTCCAGGCATGGTTTGTTTTCCCTGCTGCGAGCAGGTACTACTATGGCTGCTGCTTAAGATTCCTTTTAAATGCAACTCTCCCCTGCTGCTCTCCAGTATTTGTTAGGGGGGATTTAGTTGTAATTACGTTTTGGCAATCTAAGCAAAAATAGCCTTGCAAGGCAGGGCTGAAATATTAGCTGCAGGTTCCTTTCATTCACAGCACATTTAGCTTTTTGCAGATGACATCACTTAGGGCTTTAGTCCTGTTGTTGCGCCCAGCTGTGCATCATGTCCACCTCTGTTATTTGGTGTACTCGCCCACTTCTTGCCTCTGATGCCCCTTGTCTAAGCTGGTGCTGATGAGTGCAGGCTTGCTATTAAATCTGAAAATGCTGCGGTCCTGCTGTGCTCGCCCTCAAATATGCTTTGCAAAGTGATCTGTGGAAGAGCCCTTCCTGCGGAGGCTGTTCTTCTCCTCCCACTGCCCTCATGGTTGAGATTTGGAGGAACTCAGCAGAGGTTCCTCTTGCTCAGCCTTGAAGAGAGTAAGCTGGCTGGGCGTGGAGTTAGTCCTCTTTAAGGCTACTTTTCCTGAGGTCCAGAGAAAAGCAGTGTTTGATCAGTGCCAAGCACCAGGGTCCCTTCTGTGGCCTGGAGAGGGATGGAGCCAGACTGGTTTTTGAGCTGGACTTTTGGATTGTGGCCTGCTGTGTCCTGCTAAAGAGAGTGGTGAAAACACAGGCATGAGGTTGTTTGGGAAGAGAAGGAGCTTCTGTTGTGCTCTAGAAAAAAGTTTCAGATCCTCTTTATTCAGGAAGGAAGCCTGTAGCCATGGGAGCCCCAAATCTGTGGTGAGTCAAGACCTTTCCTGCTTTCCTTATCCCAAAGGCTTTGAACAGCCTTGAACTTCCTTAACTCCCTGCAAAGTTGTTTATGGGGAAACTGGAAGAGCTTTGAGCCCTGGAGCCCAAAGAAGAGCATTCCCTTGGGCTCTTCTTTCCCAAGGGGATGCTGAGCTGTGGTGGGCTCATGGGCCCTGGGTGTGTCTTGCTACAGCTGGTCAAGTGGGGGCTGATGGCTCTTCCCAGCCTACAGAGAGAAAGGAGTTCTCTCTGTGGAGGGGAGCATTTGGAGGAGGATGTTGCCTTGTCTTAGTGCTTCTTGATGGAGTGTGGGCACATGAGGCTGATACTGGGCTGGGGAAGCTTTTCCTCTCTCACTGCACTCCCCCCATAACCTCAGAGGGTGATCTGCAAGGTGTTCCCACACCAGATCCTGCAAGGCAAGTCTACTGCCCAAGATCTGTGACATCCCAGCTCTTGCTTTTGTTCTTGTCTCTGGAATGATAAACAACAGAGATCTCCCGAGGGCTGGTAAAACCACTAGTTGGAGATGGTGAAGAGTGTGGTCTCAGTCATGTTCTGGCAGGCTGGAAGAGCTGATCCATTTCCACTTGTGCTGTATGGACATGCTGGAGCCTGAGCTCACTGGAAGAAGCAGCATCCCTGGAGTGGTAAGAAGTAGGTGACAGTACCAGGCCCTGGAGACTGGCAGCAGGGCAATAGGGAGCCAGTAATCAATGGGAAATGGCCAGGCAAAGACAGACCAGAGCTCATTAATTATGCATCTTGGGGACAGAGTCTGGGGGCTGTGGACATGCCTCATGCTCTGGTTTGGGCAGCTTATGGCAGCTTCTGGCTCTCACAGGGCTGGGGACACCGGGCCAGGAGGTTCTGTCCCTTCAGCCACTGAGAGGACATTGCTGTGGTAGGACAGGAGTACTGCACAGTGCTGTCACTTACCAGCAAGACTGGGGCCAGGAGTACAGTGCCCCAGGACCTGGTCACCTAACCTAGGTCATAGCTGTGGGAGGTGAGCCAGGCAGAGGGCAGGAGCCAGCCAAGGTCCTCTGAGCATCCCTGCCTGCACTGGTAAGCACCATCCCCACGTCCTTCAAGGCACCAGCTGGGAGCTCCATATTCACCTGGTGTTGATGCTGTGGGCACTACACATCTCGTAGGGATAGGGCAGGAAAAGCCACCTTGCAGAGAGCACAGGCAGACTGGCACAGCCCTGAGTGGTTTCAGGCCGTGACCAGGCTGCAGACGTCCCAAGAAGTGATGTCTCAGCTGCTGTGTGTTTTCCTCCCTCCTCTATCCATGCCCACAGTGCCCTCACCTCTGGCAGGCAGTGCCAGGGGCGGTTGTGGGCAGTAACCAACTGGTTTTCTCCTAGCAGCAACAGAGGCAGCCGGTGCTGGGACTGTGAGGCTGATGCATGTCCTGGAGCCAGGTGCAGGTGGCATAAGCTGGATCACAGAGGAGCAGATGCTGCTTGCCACCATTCCCAGGCTGACCTCTCTCATCTCCCCTGCCAGCAGGGATAAAGCCAGGGGGCCCCAGAGGTCAGTGAGGGGCACAGGGGGATGCAACACTGCTGGGATGGGGGGAAGGGGCTGTGCTTGACAGAGATGATCCCATAGGGCAAGGAAGGCTGGTGGGGGAGGGAGTTGTGCTGAATATTCCCAGCAGGATGGATGCCATGGGGCACACATCCCTGGGGGTGTTTGGGTGCCTGGTGGCCCAGAGTCTTTCCATCTCAAGCTGCTTCCTAGGGATCAAGGACAGTACTTCAGCTCTCCCCAGGAGCCACAGTCAGGGCATAAATGGAGGGAAGAATTAGCTCCCACTAATCCCATCCATGGCTCCATTGTTGCCTCAGAATGGCCGGCTGCAGCTGTGATTCCTGCCCCACTGCCATGACAGGGATGACAGTGTTCCCATTTGTCCTGGGCTTGAATTTGTAAATTTGCAGTGGGGTGATGTGGCTCTTGCTGCCAGCACTGCTGCATGGCCTGTTAGATGTCTGACTCTGCTCCAGTTTCCCCGTGTCTCGTCTCACAGGACTGTGCAGCTTAGAGGTGCGTGGCCAGCCTGCATGGGGTGCACATCCAGCCTCTGAGGCGGGTCGGCATGGAGCAGAGATGCCATGGATGCTTGCAAGACTTGGAGGCTTTATTTCCACGTTCAGCACAGCACGAGCACCCCATATTCCCCCTTCCCCCATCTCCACCACTGGGCTGGTGGGCACCTGTGAGCATCACTGTGGCAGGTACTGCTTGGGGTCCCCAGGAAAGGGCAGGGCGGGTGCCTGGTTGAAGTGAGCCACGAGGAAGATTCCAATGGTGCCACACACAAAGAGAGAGGCCATGATGAAGAAGCAAACACGGTCAATGACCTGTCCCACCATCATCCACTCTTCGCTCTCCTGCCAATGGCACAAGAAGGGTGAGGGCTGCCTCCACTGCCCCCTATGCAGATCCCTCTCCCCCCAGTCCTGACTCACGTTGCTGAAGTCATTCTGCTCCCGTGTGGCATTGGCGATGTAGTTGCAGGCATCCACGCAGGCACGGATCTCGGGACCTGCCTCCTCCAGGCTCTGGCAGAAGTCCTGGGTACTGCCACTCTCCAGACCACGTCCTATGAGCAACAGAGCCAGCACAGCGGGCACCAGCAAGCACTCAGCTACCTATCACAAAGCCCAACTGCACAGAGAGGTGCCAACCCCCTGGGGTCACTCACCAATCTTCTCCAGCACGGTTTTCATCAGCCCATCTCTTTCCTTTTGCTTCTCAAAGAGCAGCTCGGTCCGGGCTTTCCAGAGCATGTACTCATCAGCTTTCACCATGAGCCCCAGGGAGCTGCGTCTGCGGATGGCTTGCGGTGGCCCTGGGGTCTCCTCTGGCATGGCCATGCCCAGGTAGCGGGGCAGGAGGTGCAGGAACACCTGGGGACAGTGTCACCTGTGGGGATGTCCCCCTCACGCCACCCAGAGCACCCAGTGGGTGTGACTGGTTTCCCTGGCATTGCCTGGAGCATGGTGCTATTGGGATGTTGGCACCTGCTGCTCCCAGTGTTGGCAGTGGCTTGGTGGCACAGTGTGGTCCATTGGGGACATCCGGGGCCTTCTCTTTGTGCCAGGACTTTCACTCACATGAAGGCATGCCTGGCACCTTGCTCTGCAAGGGACATGGCCTTGATCCCCAAATACCCATCCCATTCCCCCTGTATAAAAGGTAGGGAGATGCTGGCAGGTACCTGGCGCACTCTCTGGGACATGGAGTGAGTGTTGGGCGTTCTCAGGGAGACGTTGAGGACAATGACAGCATTCACCACAATCACCACTGTCACCACCATGAGGAAGGTCAGGTATCTGGGGAGGGGGCACAGAGCCTCAGTGGGGCTGCTGGGTCACAAGCTATGGTCATGCAAGATCCTTCTCAGTGCCCTCATGGGTTACCAAGTGGTGACCAACAGTGAAACATGGGCAAGTGGTAGGCCTGTGTCAGCCCCATCTGGGCTGAGGGTTATTTTTGTACCAGGGTCCTGTCCCTGGGCACTGGCTGCCCTACAGCACCTGAAACCCTGCTGGCACAGTGTGACAAGAGGGCTGGCACCCTGATCCCAGTGTGTCACTTACTTTCCGATGAGAGGCACAGCCTGGGAAGTCTCAGGCACCTTCTGGGCAATGAGGAAGAGGAAGACAGTCTGGGCCAGGAGAACATTGATGGAGACAGTGCATTTCTGCCCACCCGCTGCCAAGGAGGGGGAAAGGCAGAGTTTGGCACAGGGCAGTGCTGTGGGCATTGGCCTCCTAAGGCAAAAAAACCCCACCCAAAAGCTGAATTAGACAAGTCCTCCCTTGAGGTTTTAACTATGAGATACCTGGAAATTTACACGCTCCCTGCCATCCAATACCACAGGAGTGAGTGAGAGATGATACTGATGGTCCCCAAGCACAGAGGGGATGAGGAGCCCTTCCTGGAGTGTTGCTGTCCCCTTGCACATCCCCCTGCCCGCAGTGGGCACAGTCTCCGTGTACCTTTGGCGGGCAGGAAGTAGACGAGCACGGCCATGGCGGAGATGAGGACACAGGGCACAATGATGTTGATGATGTAGAAGAGTGGCTTGCGCTGGATGATGAGGTAGAAGATGACCTGCTGGTACTGGATGTCATCTGGGGTGAAGTGCTCTGAGTTGATGATCTTCCGAGCGGGGCGGTGCTTGATGGCCCATTCGCCATTTTCTGCATCGTGATGGTGCCAGGTGAATCCCACTGTCCCCATGGGAGCACTGGGGCTCCAGCTTCCCAGTCCAGGGAGGAAGGGGAGGACTGGTGATTGGCATGGGCCCCACAGGGCACTCAGGCTGCGCACAGTGCTAGAGCCTCTCGTGAGGGAGATGAGCACTGTGGAACATGCCATGGTGCCTAGCAAAAATACCCCAAAAAGCAGCTGGATGGGGCAGCTGGGCACATATGGGGCACCCTGAACCCCTTGGGGGCTTCCAGGGCTACAGGGGGGTCCCCCCATCTCCCCATTTCCACAGTGCCACAGAGGGAAGCCAAGCATGACACTGGGTGACAGCGCACTGCTCTCCCCTGCTCTCCGCGGGAGCAATAGATTTTTTCCCAGTCAAGATCGCAACTCAGGCCGGTAATGAAAAAATAAATCTCGCTGCCCGAAAAGCATTTTGTTCCTTCAATATGCAATTAAAATGTGATGGAAAACGTCATTGTTTGGCCATGACAGCTACGTTCCCAGCATCAATCAAGCTTGCAGGAGCGGTGCTCTCCGGGAGCAGCTGCCAGGCTGAGAGAGCCCCAAGCCGGGGAGGGTTAGAAAAACAAATCTCTCCCACACTCCCGCTTCCACTAATAACTTAAGTGCCCATGTAATGGTGGGAGCTGCTAATAGTCCCTCCAGCCCTGCTTTTGGCAGCCACCAGTGTAGCAGCAGAGCTGTTGGATGTCCCCTTGTGCCATGGGTGTGGCTGCAGTGTTACCTGTGAAAGCCTCGGGGTCGATGAAGATCCACTCCACGGTCTGGCCTTCCTCCACTGTCAGCAGCAGGTTGATTTCATTGGCACTGTACGTCTGGGACCTGGGGAGGGACGAGGTGGTGGCACAGGCTGGCATGCAGCAGGCTGGATGGGCAAAGGGTGCCAGTGTGGCACCAGGTCATGCTGGCCACCTCCAGCTCTGCTTTGGGATGCTTGGCTTGTCCATGGTGCCTCCTGCCAAGTGGCAGGGGACAGGTAGGTGGCCCTTATCCACCCAGGGGCAAAGGTGGGCATCCCACGCTAATCCCTATGTCCCAGGAAGAGCTGCCATGGTGCCCATGCTCACTGGAAGACCATGGTGCAGTTCTGCCAGTCGAAGGGGAAGTAGGTGACGTGGATGACGCAGACACTGCGGTAGATGGCGGGGGGCAGCCAGTAGATGCTGCCATCAGGGGACACCAGCACGTTGGTGTAGAGGGTGATTTCAAACGTCCCGTCGATGCTGGGGGGAAAAGGATGGGCTCAGCCCCAAACTACGCCTGGGTGGGCAGCTGCCAGCCCAGGGGACATGTCCCCATTGCCCTGTCACCTACTTGTTCTCCAGGACGATGTCGGGCAGCCAGACCATGGTGGACGGCACCCGCAGCAGCTGGATGTTGTCGTATTTCTCAGGGTCCCAGCGCAGGCGATAATCAATCCATTGCTGGTAGAAGGAGAGAAAAGGAGGAGGGATCATGTAGCTCCCCAAGATGAAGGAGATTGTTAGCTGCCTGTGCTATGCTGCCCACAAAATGGGCTCATTTTGGGGTGCCCACAAAAGAGGGTACAGGTTACAGTGCCAGCCCCCCATGGGGTGCCACCCCGGTGTGCAAACATAGCTGGGCGTGATCCTGCCTAGAGGGGAGGGGTCTCACCATCTCAATCCAGACGTTGGTGGTGAGGGTCTCCTCCCGTTCATTCTGGTGGGGAAGGAAGGAGGGAGATGGCTTTAGTGCCCTGCCTTCTGCCCCACATATGGGGGCACATTCTGTCCCACTGGGGGTACCTGGGGGTTCTCTCACCAGGGAGATGAGGTTGGTGAGGGTGAGCTTGAGGGAGACATCGATGACCTCATCCCCCCGCAGGGCCGGGCGCAGTTGCCGATTGTAGTTGGACATGAGTTCCTGGAGCAGCTTCTCCTCCTGGTTCCTGCAGTCCACACCTGGGAGGGCACACGCCGTGGGGACACACCGGGGGGAAGACAGTGGGGTCACTGATGCCCCCAAGACCTGATACGCGGAGGGGGGAGGCACAGGGGTGTGTTCGTGGGGAGGGGATGCCCAGGCGTGTGTTCCTGCGGGTGTGTGCGCTCTGCTCCATGATCCTGACAGTCCCGTCAGTGCCCCCCGTGCAAGCAGGGGGTGTGTCCCCACCACGCCCTCGCCAAGCTCACCCGAGGACTTGGTCAGGGCAGGACCCGGAGGCAGTGAGCTGCCAGCACAGGGACAGCCCGGTGGGGCGGTGCCCGGCGCTGTACTCCCAGGGGTGACAAACCCCCAAGTGCAAAGGCGGGGGGGGGGCATGTGCCCCCCAGGCCTCTCCTGGGAGGGCAGATCTTACCTGCCAGGGTGCAGAGGACGAGGAGGAGGCCGTGGCCACGCATGGCGGTACCGTAGGGCTCAGGGGCTGGGGCTCCGCTTGGCCGCCTGCGCCGAGGTGTTCTGGGCCTGGCGCCCGCTGGGACAGGACAGCTGTCCCCTGCCACCGTCAGCTGTTCCCAACAGCCACGGGGGCCCGGGAGGGACGGGTGACCACCCACTTCCCCCGCTGGTGGGGCGATGCCAGTTTGCTGGGAAGCTCCTCCGGCATTTTGTGCCGGAGGGATTGGAATTGGCGCAAGGCGCAAAATGAGCTCCTTGCCTTGGGTTCTCCATGTCTCCCACAAAGGAATGCATCTCCTCGCAGTGTGCAGGTGCCCACAGGTTATGGGAAAGGGGTGCCCCCCTGCCAGCACATCCTGTCCCTGCCATGGTAGTGGCTGTCCCCAGAATATAGGGTGGGGAAGGGGCAGGCAAGTCCCACCACATAAGCCTGGGGAATTATGCCCTCCCTGGGGGGTCCGGATCCTTCCAGCCCCTGTATAGGAGGGTCACGGGGAGGGGGGGTTGGGGGTGCAGTGAGATTCCTAGCTCAGTGGAGAGGATGTGACAGCTGTCCTGGGCCACTGCCGGTGGGGGAACGTCAGCTGTGTCCCCTGAAACCAGAGCCCTGGCATCCCACTGCTGGGGGAAGGAGACACCTCTCTGGGCCCCCAGCCTTGCACTGTGGGATGGTGTGTGCTGGGGGGACACTGGGTGTGGCTGGGGGACCATGGGGGCAGGGGGGAAATGTGGGCACTGATGACATCTCTGCCAACTGCAGTGGGTCTGCAGGGGATGGTGCCATGCTGGGGGGGCCAACTCCTTCCCCAGCCCATCCTGCCCCAAGTGCCCAGCCCGCGGGGGTAGCAGGGCCAGTACCACCATATCCCCTCTGAGAATCACCCCTTCCAGCCACAGCTGAGGTCCACCACACTCAGGACACCCAACAACACCCATTCCCTGGGCAGGCATCACCCTCCCCAGCACACACACAGTGGTCAGATTGGGCATCATGCCCAGTGGCACACACTAAGGGCAGCCACCAGTTCAGTGCCCCATGGCAACAAGTACCCAGCTTTATTTTCCCAAACCAAGACAGGTAGGGGAGAGGCTGGCACATGGGATCCCCACATGCCCCTAGACGAAGCGCTTGTTCTCCTCCCGGTAGTCGTAGGGGTCTCCGGCAAAGGGCAGTGGCGGTGGGTGGTTGTAGATGCCCATGAGAAAGATCCAGAGGGTGCCCACCACCAGCGTGGGGGTGATGAGGAAGAAGCACAGGCGGTCCAGGGTCCGGGCCACACGGTTCCAGTTGTCAATCTCCTGTGGAGAGAGCCAGGAGCCAGGCAGTGTGGGTGCACAGTCGGCACAGGGAGCTCCCCTGCCCTCCAGTGCCCATGGCCCCACCTCATTGTAGCTGTTTTCGTCCCTCATGTGCTTGACAATGTAGTTGGCATTGTCAATGACGGGTTTGATGTGCTCGTAGGGCTGCTCCTCGCCTGAGTCCGTGCTCACTGGCGCCAAACCTGGGGACAAGAAGGGGCGGTGAGATGGGCTCTGAAGGGCTGTCAGCCCTGGACACCCCAACCCCACCACCCTTCCCTGTGTCCCTGCAGAGGGGCTGTGGCTCACGGGCAGGGGTGATGCGGCTGGTCAGCCCGTGCCGCTCCGACTGCTTCTCGAACATGAGCTCGCTGCGGGACTTGACGCTGAAGTATTCCTCCGCCTTGGCGATGTAGCCGGCTGAGCTGCAACGCCGGATGCACGGGGCACCTGCTGGGCTCTCGGACGGCTGTGTCATGCCCAGCAGCCGGGGCAGGCTCTCCAGGAAGACCTGGGACACAAAAGGGGGTGTCATGTCCCTTGGCCACCTCCCCAGTATGTTGCTACCTTGTCCCCACTTTTTTCCTGCAAACTCCATGTGGCACAGATGCAATGCCAGGGCTGTGCTGTCCCATGCCCTCTGTGGGGCACAGTGTGACCCTTGTGCCCACCAGTGCACCCACCCCAGCCCACACCCCACTCACCTCTTTGACCCAGTCAGACATGACGTGGGTGCTGGGGGTGCGGAAGTGGAAGTTGAGGACCACGACAGAGATGATCACCACGGCCGTCACCAGAAGCATGATAAAAAGCAGATACCTGGTAGGGACCATGGTCTTGGGGCCAGCATTGCCACAGGGACTGGGCACAGGCAGAGCTGCCCTCTGGCCACAGGGGACTCCACAATGTCTCCACTGCACCCAGCGGTGCCCAGGACTCACTTGCCAATGAGGGGGATGGCATGGGAAGTCGCAGGCAGGCGCTGGGAGATCAGCAGGAGGAAGACAGACTGGGCCAGGAGCACTGAGATTACCAGGGTCATCTTCTCACCACCTGGAGAACAGGTGAGCTCAGGGCAATCATTGCCCCAGGTACCTTTACCAGAGCCCCAAGTGCCGGGGTTCCCCTTCCGGTGTCCCATGATACGGTGCCCCATTTAGGAGTTTTCTGTTATGGGAGTACCCTGGGGTCCTGCATGGGGTATCCTGTGCCCAAATGCGCCTCTGCCAGGATGCCTGGCTGGGGTGATGATGCCCTACATGGGGATATTCCAGTCCCAGGATGTCCTCATGTTGGGCATTGCGGTGTTGCCGTGCCCCAAGACCTGGTGCAGGTGGGGGACATGGAGGTGCCCCATGGATGTGACTCCCATTCCTGGCACACGTGCCACAGGGCTCACTCACTGTCAGCGGGCAGGTAGAAGACGAGGATGACCATGAAGGCAATGAGGATGCAGGGCGTGACGATATTGATGACGTAGAAGAGCGGCTTGCGCTTGATGATGAGGTAGAAGGTGATGTCCTGGTGCTCGCTGGTGTCCAGGGGAATGTCAGGGTAGATGTTCTTGCGGGCTGGGCGATGGATGATTTCCCATTCCCCATTCTCTGCCAGGGCACAGGGGACAGCACACAGCATGGGGGACACCTGTCATGACCATCCTCACCAGGTCCACTAGCACCAGTCTCCCCCCCAGGATGTGGACAGCATTCCAAGGTGGAATGAGTGGCAGGATGCCAAAGCCCCAGGTAGTGGAGTTTCCCTATGGCAGCGTGCCCCAACTCCAGAGTGCCCCCCTGCTCTTTACAGGGTGTCCCACTGCCACAGGACATGGCAGAGAGCACCAGCGTTACCTGTGAAGCCTTCGGGGTCAATGATGATCCACTCCACTGGGTAAGTCTTCTCCGTGTCTGGGTCAGTGTCCGTCTTCAAGTGCATGTTGATGTCCAGGGCACTGTATGCCAGCGACCTGGACCACAGCCAGGGGAAGAGGCAGTGAGGGGCTGCTGGGTACCTACCACCCAACCCACTCTGACCTCCAGCATGATGGACTTCGGCCACCAAGTCACCTACAGACCCCCACCTTGCTGCACCTGAACAGCAAGGGGAGGTGCTGGCAGCAGCAGGTGCTCAGGGGGACATGCCCACCCTGCTGCCCTGACCCAGCCACTCGGCACCTGAATCTGAGGGAGCAGTTCTGCCAGTCGAAGGGGAAGAAGTCAACGTTGATGAGGCAGGTGCTGCGGAAGATGGCGGGTGGCAGCCAGTAGACGTAGCCCGTGTCGTGAACGAGGGCATTGCAGTAGTAGGCGACCTCGAAGAGCCCGTCGTTGCTGTGCCAGGAGGGAGACAAGGTGATGGCAGGGCTGGGAAGGGGCCAGGGGAGTCCTGGACATGCACTGGGAACAGTTCAGAAGGTCTGGGAGGGGAAATGGAAGCACAGCTCACTTGTTCTCCAGGACTATCTCAGGCAGCCACAGCATGTCTGGCGGCAGGCGGAGCACCTCTATGTCCCCAAACTCAGACTTGTTCCACTGCAGGCGGTAATCGGTCCAGCCCTGGACGGGAGGATCCTCAGGTCACCCCCTCACCATACTGGGGGGCACAACTGATGCTTTGACACCTGTCCCTACTCACGTGCTCGAGCCATACGTTGGTGGTGAGCGTCTCGTCCACCTCTTTCTGCAACAGCAACGTGGGGCAGTGAGATGCCAGGGTGTCCCTCCAGCCCGGGAACCCCAACCCTCACCAGCCAGGGTTGGGACAGCAGCCTCAGGGCTCCCCCCACACAACCAGCCCTGGGGGTGAGGCATGGCTGGGGGACACCCCACAGTGGGGCCTGCCCACTGGGGCTCACCAGTGAGATGAGGTTGGAGAGGGTGAGGGCCAGGTAGACATCCACAACCTCGTCAGTGGAGACCACAGGGCGCAGCTCTTTATCATAGCCCCTCTCATTGAACAGGTGGTGGATGAGCCGCTCCTCATGGTTCACACAGAGCCCACCTGGGGTGTGGGGTGAGGCAAACCAGGGAACTCAGGGATTACTGGGCCAGTGCCACCCCCTAGGGATGCTTGGCAAGGGCAGGGTGGTATAAGAATAGAGGGGAGAGGAACAGGCCAAGACACTGCATGTCTGTGCTGCACAGGAGAACAGACGTGGACATGCAGGAATGACAGACACGTGGGAGCACATGGTCACACATGGTCATGGGACAAGAACGTGGGCACAGACACAGATGGACACACAGATACAAACCCAGCACAGAGAGGGACACAGACACGAGACATTTGGATACAGACATGGTGAAACTGTGCACACAGGTGGCTGTACACACAGAACACACATGGACTCATGGACACGGACCCAGTGTGTGCAGGGACATGTGGTCATAGATTCGGCACAGACGGGCACTTACAGGGACACATGGATACAATGACACTGTGCACTGACAGGACATAGCCCAGGCAGAGACATGGCTGTGGGTGGCACAGCCAGGAAAGAAGCACAAGGGACACGCAGTGAGCAGGCTCTGCCAGGTAATACCCCCAGCCCTGGGGACCCTGGTGTCCAGTTTGGACCCTGCCACCATCCTCCCCCACCAACCCCATCGAGGGGGCCCATAACCCCTTGGGCACCCCATGCAGCAGAGCAACAGGGCACCCCATGACCCAGACCCTGCTCACCCGACAGCATCAGTGTCCCGAGCAGGGCCAGCTGCTGCAGCAGGTTCCCCATGCGGTGCCTGTGGTGCCCTCACGCTGTGCCAGGCCCTGGCTGCTTCCCTGCCTGGCCTGGCTGAGCGGATGTCCGGCTGCCGGAGGGAGTAGGAGATGGATGGTGCCAGGTGCCGAGGGGGAAGGGTACCGGCACGAGAGAGCTGCTCCAACTCCTCTCTTCCAGCACCCCCACGCGCAGGGAAGGGGAGATGGGCAGGCACAGCTGGCCTTGCCGGCCCCACGGGTGTCAGCCCATCACCCTGAGCCTGGGCACCCCAGCACAGGCACTGCTGGGCATGGGGAGGAGCTGTCCCTTCCCTGCTGCTCAGAAGTCCCTGTGATGCTGCTCAGAGTGGCAGGGACCCATAGCAGGGTCCCCAGGGTACCCACTGATGCCCAAGCACAGGGGTGGCACCCACCACTGACCACTGACCCAGGGCATGCTCGGCCCCTGCATCGGGAGGTTTAATGTGGGTCCCTGATGGGGTGTCACCAGGGTGAGCACCAGTGCTGTGCTGTGGGTGCTGTGTGGGCAGGAGGGGTGTCTGACCCCTGGGGAGGGGGCTAGGGAATCTGTGCCAGGGTGAACATAGCAGGAACCAAGGCTGGAGGCATCACTTCAGAATACAGGGGGGATGGGAAGGGGGGCTCAATGGGATGTCATAGCTCCCCTGGAAAGTCCCTCTGCTGTCACCCACTCTGCCAGCACTGTGTGGCACAGCACTCACTTCACATTCGCCAGCTACTGGAAAATAGAGACCTTCTTTATTGAAAAATAAACCTTCTCTGTACAAATAAATAACAGCTCAGGTGCCTGTGGGGAAGATGGGGTGAGGGTGGGCTTGCCAAGGTGGGGGTCCCAGGGGAGAGGAGGACTGTGATTCCTGGCTGAGATTCTTCGGGTACCCAGCAGGGTCCCATTGCCCTCGGGGAGTAAGGAAATGCTAGTGGGAAGAGAGACTGAGGTACAACTGGGGACAAAAGGGTGGAAGAGCCTGAGATGGGGGGTGGAGTGTGTTTTAAGGACATAAGAGACACCTGCCCCAGTGCCCTCTCCCCAAGCTGGCACACTGCCCCAGGGGCACCACTAGGTTTTCAGCGCTTCGAGTGCCAGAGCGACGAGGCCAGGCATGCTGCGGGCCAGTGAGTCACTCTCCAGCCCCACGAGGCCAGTGAAGGCCGTGGGGCGGCCCCCTACAGTGGCCCGAACCTGCGCCCGGTACAGTCCCTTGGTGTTTTTGGAGCCCAAGTCCACCAGGATCTGTGGGGAGACGACAGCACCATGAGTCCCGGGGGAGCCATGGGCAGAGTGGGACAGTGTCGGGCTGGGGGATGGCACTGCCTGGCTGCCAGGGTGTGTGGCTCGGAGTGGCCAGATGGGGCACTCACCTCCTGGAAGGTCATGGCCAGGTCTGCCTCGGGCACCCGCAGCACCCAGGCGTACAGCTCCCGCACCGCGCCCACCCGCGCCGCTGACTCGTTGAGGCCAGGGCAGGCTGCAACCCCGGGGACGGGCAGGAGAGACATGGAGGGGACATCAGGGATCAATCGTGGGGGCACCATGCTGCTGCCCACCACAGGGAGGAGCACCCTTGCTCTGGGGACACCAGGGGAGCATGGGCAGAGGGGGGAATATAGCAAAAGATTGTCCCACTGAAATGGGACAGCCCTGGGAAAAGGGTGCAAGGCTGGGCTTGGCACCGTCCCCATGGTGATGCGTGGCACCCTATAGGGTGTGTGGGAACTTACCTCTGCCCACACCTGCCTCCTCCTCCTCTTCCTCCTCCATCCTGGCCAGCTCCGCGGGCACCAGTTCACGTTTCTCCCTCGGTGCAGACCCTGACATTGAGAGAGGTGTAAAACCCCCAGTGGTCACTGCCTGTGCACAGAGCCAGCCTGCTACCCCATTGCTCTCAGTCCCTCCAGGCTCACGGAGTTCACGGCTTGGCACGGGGGTCCCTGTCAGCTCTCCAGATGCCCATTGTGGCTCCATGGCTTCCATGGTGGTGCCAAGGTCCAACTCTGCCCGCAGCTGGGTGAGGAAGGCTCGTCCCTGTCCCACCATCTCCTCCACCACATCCTCACCCTGCCAAAGGGAAGAGTGGGACAGGATGGGTGATGGGGCACTCACAGGGTACCCGTGGGCACAGCTACGTGCATGGTGGCAGAGTGCAGGGCATGGGTGTGCTGGTGTTAGGGCATTGGTGACATGCAACTGCTTTATGGCTGTGTTGGGTCAGATCTTAAGCTGCAGGGTCAGACCCATGACTGGCTCTGCACTGGCTGGACCTGGGAGCACTGGTTTCAGCCGGGGAGGGTGAGATGTCTCCTCTGTGGCCTCAAAGTGAGAGATGCCACTTCTGTGGCTGCACAGAGGACAATGGACCCAAGGGATGTCAGGAGGGGACACAGGGGAACTGAAGGGGTTTGGTCCCTGGCAGCACAGTCACAAGAGGACAGGGGGTCACCCAGCCTGTCCCTCCCCACATACCTGCAGGAAGAGCTGCATCTCCCCAGGGAGCTGCTCCCTGTCCCATGTTGGCACCAGGTGGCTGCCCCCTGCCATGGTCCTCAGAGCCTCCACCCAGTCCTGCAACTGGGGTCCCACTGCCCCAAAGAGCTCTGCAAAGGGGGGCAGGTTCCTGCCCCCCCACCTGGAAGCACAATGGGACAAGCTCAGATGGGGTGGGCAGTGCCACCCTCTGCACCCTACCTGGGCACGCTGGGGGGATGCCATGGTTGCAGCAGCAACAGGACCCCAATGCTTCAGGCTGTTCCCAAAATGGCATGTCAGTGCCTACCAGCATCTTGACCACCTCCCCAGCCCCTTTGGTCCCTCATGCCATGGCCCACGGTGCCTCACCTGCTGGGGGGTCTCTGGGGTCCCATTGCTGTGGGGCTGGAGTGGCCCCCTGCCGCAGCCAGGCCTGTGGGGACAAGAAAAGGACAGGAAAGACAAGGGATGGAGGAGCGCCATTGGGAAGCCGGGGCAGGCTGCTGGTTCTCCTACCACCAGCATAGGAGAGACTGATGGGACCCCAAGTGGGCATGGGGCGATCCAGCCAGGGAGAGTACCTGAGGCATCCCTGCGGACACGGGGAGGGAAAAAGTGCCCATAGATCTTGCCCAGAAGCTGGGGCAGAGTGCGGGTGAGGAAGGAGAAATCAAACTGGTTTCGGATGAAGTCTCCAGCCCGGCGCAGGAGATCCACCAAGGTCTGGGCATAGGAGTGCAGCTCTGTGGGCGTACAGGGAGAGACGTGGCCCTGGCCCTATGCCAGAAATGGGGTCCCTCCCCACACCCTAGCCCTGGCATGACCCCCAGCTCACCACATCGTCTCGTCCTGGCATGGCAGGTCTCCTCAGCCAGGCGGGCACAGGTGGCCCGGCCCTGAGGTGCCCGGCAGGACCCAGCGTAGAAGGCGCAGAGACGAGCACGCTCGGGGGATCGCTGTTCAGGAGGCAGCTGCGCCAAGGCCAGCAGGTCGAAGCAGCTCGGTTCTCGGCTGCCAGGGGCAGCTGTGAGGGAACCAGTGCTTCCATGAGCGCTGAAAATCCCCTGGGCATCTCCGTCCCCCCCCGCAGTGCAGCCGGTGGCACTCACGGTCCATCTGGAGACTCAGCCAGTCCGTGAAGGCAGTGACACGGGTGTAGACTCCTGGTTTTCCCCGCTCACCACAGCCATCACCCCACGAGGTGATACCATAGAGGACAAAGTTGTGTGAAGCAGGGTCCTGGCACGCCAGCGGGCCCCCTGAGTCACCCTGCAGGGGAATTGCCTGTGCGTTGGGCTGGGCTGGGATCCCAACCATGCTGATGGGCTGTGGTACGTGCCCGGCACTCTGTGCCATGAGGGATTTTTGAAGTGGGGTGCTGACAGTCACTCAGGCACGGTGTTACCTGGCAGGAGTCGATGCCTCCAGACAAATACCCAGCACAGAACATGGCACTGGTGAGCAGGTCCTTGCCCAGGGCACCCCGGCACGTCTCCTGGCTGAGCAGGGGCACCTGCGCCTCCATCACCACGTCGGCTGCTGGTCCCTCTGCCAGGCAAGGCACCCCTTACCGGGTCCCCTGTGCCCGCACATCTCTCTCTCTTTTGCACCCCTCTGCCCTGCCTCAGTGCGCTGGGGCTGGGCACAAGAGAGGGCAAAGAGGGGAACACCCCACGGTGTCTCTTACCTTCGTAGAGGGAGCCCCAGCCCGCGATGTAGCAGGCGGTGCCGGGGCTGGGCTCCGTGGGGCCGCTGGGAAGGCACACGGGGCTGACGGTGAGTGATGGGGCCAGCGGCACTGCCAGCTCCAGCAGCGCTAGGTCGCCGTGAAACGTCTTGGGGTTAAACTGGAAGGAGATGTGGGGGTGTCAGTGGGGGCCCCTGCGGCATGCGCAGGGAGGCGAGGGTGGTGCCCAGCTCCACCGACCTTGGGGTGAGGCAGGATGCGCCGGACGGGCACTGCTCGCTTGCCCGCTCCCGGCTTGCCCAGCTCGTGGTCGCCCACCACCACTGTCCACGCCAGCTCGTTCCGGTTCCTGGCGGGGTGGGGGCAGCCAGTTACAGGGGTGATGGTACCACCCCGTGCCCCCTCTGCAGGGACATCATCCCCGCACTGCCGTGCCCCCACCGTACCCGCCAAAGCAGTGTGCCGCCGTGAGGACCCAGGAGCGCCCCACCAGCACCCCTCCGCACATCAGCTCCCCGTGCAGCCGCACCGACACCAGCCAGGGCCAGGCTCCCCGCGGGGCCACGCTGCCGCCCATGATCCGTCCTCGGGGGGCCGTGGCGTTGGCTTGTGGGCCCCCGCGGCGCCCACAGCTCCCTGAGGGGCGAAGTCGGGGTGAGGGGGATGTCCTGCAGGCCGGATGCTGGGACACCCCGTCTCCCAGGTGGGCACGGGTGGCCGGGGATGGCCGTGGCAGGTGGAGGGGGTGGAGGGTGATGAGGCGCGTCGGGCGCGCTGTCAAGCCTCATCGTGCTCACGGAGGCGAGCGAGCGGAGGGCCGGGGCACCCCGCAGCCCGGCAGCTGCCGACGCTAACCTCTGCCCCCCGGCCCAGCAGGCAGCCGGGGGCCGGGGGCGCCCGCTGGCGTGGTGGGGGGGTGGCGTGGGCACGGCGGGTTCGCCCCGGCTCACCTGGCATTGCCGCCTCCGTTGCTGCTTCAGGACCCGGGGCTGCGGCCACCGTCTCTGCAGGGACAGGCTGTCATGGTATGTGGGGACACTCCCCCCCCGATGTCACCACCACAGCCCTGCTGTCCTCAAATCGCCCCAGTTCCATTCAGTGCCCCCAGACCCCCATCATCCGGAACAAACACCCCTGTACCACCCTAGGGAGTGCTCGTCACCTCCAGTGACTCGGTGTCCCAAATCTCCCCTTACCCACTTCTCCCACCCCAGATTGTCCATCGCTCCTCAATGTCCCAGCCCAGCCCAATTTGCTCATCGCTCTAAATGCCTCCATCCCCCAAATCTCCAATTCTCTTCCCAGGTGCCTCCATCTCTCCCAACCTTCCACCCCACCAGAGATCCCCCATCACTCTATCATACCCGCACCTCCACCATCTCCCCACTCCATCCCAGCGTCCTCTGTCACCCCAACATCCCATATCCCTTCCAAGCATCCCCTGGGGATACCCCGTTTGTTATTGTAGGGTCTCCCATCTCTGGGAGGAGCTGGGGGGGTGCGGGCGCCCACTCACGGCACTCCTGGAGGCGGTGGCGGCAGAGCTGGGCGCTGAGTGGGGCACAGGTGTGCAGGGCCCCCTCAGGTGGGCACAGGCGCTGGTAGGGGGCGCAGGCCTGGCTCAGCGCCCAGTTGCGCTGGGGCAGCTCGGGCAGTGCCTGGGCATCCAGCAGGGCCTGGCAGCTTGGGGGCACGGCGGGGGGCATGGCTGGCGCTGCAAGGACAGCAGGGCTATGGGCATCACCGTGTCCTCCCTGTGCTCCTCTGCCCAGGCCATCCCAGACTGTGCTTTGGGGTGGGTGGGAAGGGCACATGATAGGCTGTGGAGTCAGCATGTTTTGATAGGGTCTTCTGGGTACTGAGGTTTTGGGGTGAATATCTGAAAGGTTCACAAGGGATCAGGCGATGATTTGGATAGGGTTGCAGGTGACTGGGTAAGATCTAGATAAGATGGGAACTGCTTGGGCAGGGTCTCTAGGAGTTAGGGATATGTTTCAGGAGTCTGGGCACTCTTTTGGTAAAAGCCTGTAGGTTAAGCCTGTAGGGGTTGAGTATGGTTTGGGTAGAATCTTGGGGTGTCATTATGATAGGATTTCTGGGGGATGAGGTGGTGCTTTTGTAGGCATCCAAATAAATATTTTGGTTGAGTTTCCAGGCATGGGTGTAGGTTTTGGTAGGATCTTCTGGGCATAGGATGGTGTTTGGATAGGTCCCCTGGGCTGTGTTTGGCTGGGGATCCTGGGGTCTGTTTGGCTAGGGTCTCCTGGGGACAGGGCAGTGGGGGTAATGGGGTCGTGACTCACGTGGGCAGTGGCTGGTGATGTTGGCGCAAGGTGAGAAGAGGCAGGGGGCACAGAGCCCACAGGCGCCCTGCTGCCGCTGCTGCTCGGACAGCGCCCGCTCCAGTGCCAGCAGTGCGCTCCTCAGTGCCGCCTCCAGCACCAGCGTCCCCCGGCTTGACAGTGCTGATGGATACACACAGGGTGCTCAGACCCCCAGAGCCCCCACCACTGCCCCCCACCACAGCCATGGTACCTGTGCCCTGATATCTCCATGGTGGGTGTCAGGCTGGGCATGGCCTGTCACCCACTGACGTTGCCCAGATTGACAGCCACCGGTGTCACCGCCCTGCTGGGCCTGGCACATGGACACCTGGGTGTTTGCCCAGGTCTCTGTGTGCCCGTTGTACATGGAGATAGGGTGTGAGCCCAGGCAGGTATGCCCACATGTGTGCGCACGCTCTGTGCACATCTGTGAGTGCACACTTGTGTGTACCAGGGTCCATGTGCCCGTGTCTGCATGTGCCCACGTGTGTGCAGTCCTGCGCCTGCCCTACATGTGCATCCCCCCGTGTACCCCTACCTGTGACCACCTGTACCCATGCAGAGCCACCTTTCTGCTGGCCATGCCCTGGCAGAGTGTCCCCTGGGACTGGCACAGGTACTAGGGCAAGAGGGAGTGCTGGTGGCTGCAGGGCATGAACCACAGCACTCCCTGGCATCCCCCGTGTCCCCTAGTGCTACTGGCAGCCCTTGGCACCCAGTCCAGGCATGCCCCGGATTCTGGGGGGCTTTGACAGGAACCTGGCCATCCTGCTTGTGCTGCCTCCTTACCTGAGAGTGAGCCCAAGGGTCCCGTCTCCTACAGCCACCCCGTCTGCAGCTAAACTCTCCCGCAAAGACGCCCCCGCCCCTGTGCCCCACTGACCTTGCAGGATGCTGGCCGGCATGGGGTACAGCCCCTGGCCCAGAGGAGCCCCCCCCACCAGCTGCAGCAGCGGCAGCAAAAGCACGGGGGGGACCAGGCGGACCCCGAGAAGAGCGCCCCGTGTCCTCTTCCCTCCTCGCTCCATCCCCGGGCGGGCAAAGGGGGGCAGGCGGGGGGAGCCCCCGAAATGCTCGAGGCAGGCAAGGAGGGATGGATATATACGGTGCCCCCCGGGCGGTGGGAGGAGAGAGGGGCCGGGGGAGCACAAACAGGCGAGTTCATTAATGTCGCGCCAAGATGCCAGCTCGGGGCGGGGGGCGCGGGGGGGGGCGCAGCCGGGGCCTCAATGCCGCCTTTGTTCGACGGGGCCTCCGGGCGGGCAGCATCAGACGGGCGCTGCGCTCCGGCGCNGGGGAGGGGGGTCCCAGCTCTCTGTGCCAGCCCAACCCTGGCCGAACGGGTCCCCCCGCGCAAGGGCACTGCACCCCCGTGCTGAGCACCGGCTGCCCCCGGGGATCGCCCTCCGGTGCCCCCCGCCCTAGTACCCCCTGTCCTGCTTGGGGTGCAGGAAGGAGGACGTGCCGTGGGGAGGACAGGTGGGACCGTGTCACCGGCTGTCCTTCTTGCTTGTTCTCTTCTTCAGCAGCGGGCGCGGGTTGGGGGCAGCTTTGGCCCCAGGGATGGGGGTGGGCTACACCAGCAGCCCAGCTGGACAGTTTACTCCGTGCCTGCCGCTTGGCTGGTCATTGGCACCACATTTTAGGATGCCACCGTCCTGCCCCCATTGCCACCCTTCTGTTCCCACTGGCCCAGCCTCAGCGCCTTTGGTGAAGGAGTGCAGCTGCCTCTCCATCACCCCTTCGGGGTGCAGCAGATGCCCGTGCCCCCACCTCTGTCCCTGTAAAAGGGACTGGGTTTTTTGGGTCCCATGTCGATTTGTGGGGTGCCCATCATTGTTAGGGGGAAGAGATGGGTGCCCGTGTCCAGACCTCTTTCCCTGCTAGGGGCAGGGGGTGCCTGTGTCCTCATGTCCACTGGGGAACGGGGGGTGCCCGTGCTCAAATCTCTGTACTCTGTGGGGGGCACCCTCGCCCTGCCCTCTGTCCCCATTAAGTGCAGGAGGTGCCCGTGTCCCCATACCCATTTCGAGTCCGGGGAGTGCTCGTCCCCATTAGGGGCAGGAGAGGCTCCGTGCCCGCGCTCCCCCCGGTCCTCCCGGCCGCGCTGGTGCCAGCGGGGCGCGGACAATGCCGCTTCAGTGGCACATCAAAGGCGCGGGCTGCCCGCGGCTGGCACGGCGACAGGCCCGCCGCAGATGAAAGCCCCGGCCCCGCGGGCTCCCACCTCGGCCGCGGGGGCACGCTGTGCCTCCGCCCCACGGGAGGCGGCGGGGGCGAGTGGGGGGACACAGCACCACTGCACACCGGGGAGCGGTCTGGCGCCCCGCCCCGGTGTCCCCGCACGGGTCCCCCCACCCGTGACCCGTGGGGGTCCAACCGCTCTTCTGACCGCAACCGGCGCCCACGCGGGTACTTGAGGCCGGAGTGGTGTTCGCCCCCGGCCGCCCCGTGCCCCCCGCTCCCGGCCCCGGTGCCGGTGCCAACCCCATTAACCTAATTGGCGAGGCGCTCGGCCGCCCCGGGCGGCGGCGGCAGTGGGACCCCGGGGCCCGGGCAGATCCCAGCCCCGGCGGCGGGCAGGGGGGGACGGTGCCCCCGGGGCCCCGATTGTCCGGTAATTGGCGCGGGCAGCCGAGCCCGGCCGGCAGCGCCGCGGGGCGGGGGAGCGGGCATCGGCGGGGGCTGTACCGGAGTTCCCGGGGGTGCCCGGGCCGCGGGGCTGCCGGGGTCGGTATCAGGGTGTTGGCCGCTGGGGGGTCGGGGACAGGGGGCGCGTGGCGATGCAGGGGCAGGTTTTGGGGTGCGAGGAGGAGTGGGACGAGTTCGGAGGACGCGAGTCGGGAGACAGTGCCGGGTCCCAGAGTGGAGAGACCCCG
>VZRV01011021.1:555857-570156 GCA_013398115.1 Falcunculus frontatus | reverse complement strand
CCGGGGCCGGGACCGGGACCGGGCGCTTTTCGGGGTGGCGGGGCCCGAGCCGGGCCGGGCCGGGCCATGGCGAGCTCGGAGCGCAGCGCGCTGCTCACGTACCGCCTGTGCGGCGGGTCGGCCGAGGAGGAGCGGGGCCGAGAGCGCGGCCGGGCCGCCGCCGCCCCCCGCAAGCTGCCCACATTCCTGGGCGTTGTGGTGCCCACGCTGCTCTCCATGTTTAGCGTCGTCCTCTTCCTGCGCCTCGGTGAGTGCCGCCGCCCCCGGGGCGCCCCCCTCTCCCGGCCGCGGCCCGGGGCCCCCGAGAGTCACCAGCCCTGCCTGGTACCCCCAGCCCGGTCCCCGTCTAATCCCGGGGCCCCCGCCTCTGGAGCCCCGAGCCGCGCAGTCTGGGTCGCCAGTGCCCTCCCAGTGCCCTCTCCTGAGCCTCCGTCTCTGCTGCAGTCCCAGTGCTCCCCTCCAGTGCTTACCCCAGTGCTCACAGTCTGGGGCCCCCGTGCCCTTCCCTGCTCAGTTTCCTCCCGACCTGGGGTCCCAGTGCTGCGTGTCCCCACCTGACCCCACTAGGCTGGGGGCTCGGGCCTCGGGACTTGGGGACAGGAACCTGCCGGACAGGAACCCAGTTAGGACCTTAGGGACCCCCGTAAGGGACCCTAGTTCAAAACCCTGGTGTCCCTGGAGTACGACTCCTGTGTCTTCCCAATGCCTTCCCTAAACGGGATTCCAGTGCCCTCATGTCCGCCTGTCCCCCAGTGCTGGGACCCCACTGCTTCCCAGGCATCCTCCAGTGCCAGGCTCCAGCACCCCAGTTCTCTCCCGCATCCCACCCAGTGTCCCAGGGGCAGAACCCTGGTGTCCCCCAGCAGACACTAGCTGTCCCTCTGTGTGTGTGCAAAGGGCACACATTGTTTCCCTGTCTGTCCCCAGTTTGGGTTATGAGTCTGTTACTGTGACCCCTGGGAGAAGTAGGGGACCGAATGGGCATGGACTGGGGCAGCTGGCAACCTTTTGGGAGGCTCTGGAGGGGGTAGGTGCCCCAGCATGGCCCGGGGCAGGCAGGGACGGGCGATGTTTGCTCTGGTCCGGGAACGGGAAAAGTTTTTCCTCTTTCACTTTCCGCCCACGGAAAGCCCAGGGCGGGAGTTGGCTGCGTGCCCGGGGGGCCCCGCTGGGCCATGGAGGGGGCCTTGAGACCCTTCCCCTGCCTGGGAAACCCCCTAAGCTGGGGTACGGCCCTCCCCTTTCGTCACTCACCCCCTTCCCACTCCCCTGCTCGGAATCCTCATACAGGCTCTGACCCCCCCGCGGGCACCGGGGTCTCCCTGCCTGATCTGGCCCTCCCCGCCCGGGTCTGTGTTACCCCGGGGACTCCGGGGCTGTAGGGGATGTGTGGGGTGGAGGAGAAGGAAAGCTGCCAGGAAGAGGAACTTTCCCACTGTGGGCTGCCAAGGCTCTCCCCGTCAGCTCCCCGCTTCCCCCACACCTCATATACTCCCCAGATCTCCAGGGTGAGCAGCCCCTCCTACTTATGCCCACAGTGCTTTTGGGGCACCCCTTTATTTCCACCAACACCCCCGCCCACCCTTGCATTTGGCACTCGGGTACCTTCCGGCTCTCTGGGGACCACAGCGGGTGCCCCCAAACCCAGACTCTCGCCCCAAGGGCTCCTTGTGGTGGCGGTGTCCCGGTCACCCCCCCTTGCCTCTCCCGCGGGCACATCCGCGGCCTGGCTTGTGGCCGAGATAGGGCATCGCCCACAGACAGCCGCGGGCATCCCCTTCCTGCCCGTAGTGTCGCCAGCCGGGATTGCTCCTGTCACCCCGGGCAGGGCCTGGGGGGCTCTGGGCCCCGTTTCCTCGGAAACACCCACCCACCCCCCGGGAGCAGTGCCGTGGCTGGCAGGGACACCCAGCCTGCTTCTGTTTCCTGCTGTGTTGTAGGGAAGTGGGGCAGCAACAGGATCCCTGTGGGGAGCTCCTGACTCCCCACGTGTGGGAACAAGGGTGGCAGCAGGGCACAGGGGTCTCAGCAGCAGAGCCCCTTGCCTGTTTGGTTTTTGGGCACACCTGGGCCAGACATGGGTGGAAGATGGAGAAACCCTGCAGGTGGGTGACACTGGTGGGTGCTGCTGTGAGTGGGAGGTGGGAGCATCCTCACCCTGGAAGGGAAGGGGCTGGCAGGTCCTAGGGGAAGCTGTGACCACAGGGATGGGAGTGTCTGCGTGCCTCAGTGGGGTGAGGTCTGTGTGGTGGCAGTGCCCAGGGACTCTGTCCTGCAGGTTGTCCATGCTCAGCTAATGGCCATACCGGCCTCCCTCTTCCTCGGCAGGGTTCGTGGTCGGTCATGCTGGGTTGTACCAGGCCCTGGCCATGTTCGCAGTGGCATATTTCATCATTGGCATGACGGTGCTGTCCGTGTGTGCCATTGCAACCAATGGGGCACTGGATGCCGGAGGAGCCTACTGTATCCTTTGCTGTGGGTGCTGCTGGGTCAGGGCATGTGGGACAAAGCTGGGTGACTACCCAGTGGCCTTGGGGTGCCATGCTGAGGCTGGGACCCCCTTGGCCTGGGAGAGAGGGATGGGAGCATCTGATGGTGGTTTGTGCTGCTGACATCTTCCCTTGACTCGAGCAAGATATGATCAGCCGTGCCTTGGGCCCGGAGTTCGGGGGCAGCATCGGGATCATGTTTTTTCTGGCCAACGTGTGTGGCAGTGCCCTCTATGTGCTGGGGCTGGTGGAGGCAGTGGTGGACAGCTTTGGGATCCCGCCTGGTGAGTACCCCCCTGCTTGGTGGCAGGGGACAGCAGGTGTCCCTTACCCAAGCAGCCCTAGTGCTGTACCAGGCATGCCAAGCACCATGCCCAGCATAGCCAGCATGGCTCACCCAGCCCTCTGGCCAGTGAGTTGGTGCCCATCATGCCTGACACAACACTGGTAGCTCTCAGCTCCCAGTGATGCCCCCTCTGAGCCTTGCTGATCCTGACTTGTCTCTGTCCAGGGCAAGAAGGGGGCACAGGTGTCCACGTCCTGCCCCAGAGCTACTGGTACGAGCTGCTCTATGGCACCGTGCTGCTGGCACTCTGCCTCCTCGTGTGCCTCGTGGGCGCCTCCATCTATGCCAAGGCCACCTTCCTCATCTTCCTTATCGTCGCAGCTGTCCTGGGCACCATCCTTGTCAGCTTCTTCGCCACACGGCCCCTCAAGGTGCCCATCCACTTGCCCCGCTTCAATGGCACTGAGACTGATAACGGCTTCTTCACCGGCTTTTCCCTCGACACTCTGCGAGACAACCTGGGCGGTGAGGAGAGGCTTCCCCCACCCTGCCTGCTGTGCCCACTGCACTGCCACATCACATGGGGCTTGCTGGAGAGTGAGGGCAGCTTGTGGGCACAAAGCAGGTGCTGTAGGGTGGTTTCTCCTGTAGTTTGTGTGGAGGGACATCGAGGAGGGGGCCTCTGGTGGGGCTATGCCACCCTGGACGGCCTGTCACAGCCCCTGCCTGTGTGTCCTGCAGGTGGGTATGCAGTGGACTACACCACTGGGCAGATGATGAGCTTTAGCTCCGTCTTCGCAGTGATGTTCAACGGCTGCACTGGCATCATGGCAGGCTCCAACATGTCAGGTATGGACAGGAGGTGCCTGGAAGGTTGGCACTGGGAATGGGAGCTGAGGCTGGGAGAGATCAGGGGTGTGCTGTACCTGTGGGCAGTAATGCTGCCTGCTCCTGCCCACAGGGGACCTGAAGCGCCCAAGCTACTCCATCCCGCGGGGCACCATCTCTGCTGTGCTCTTCACCTACCTCGTCTACAACCTGCTGGCTTTCCTCATGTGTGCCACCTGCAACAGGTACAGCCACCTGTCCCCATGCCAGAGTGTGCCTGGTGCCAGGGCATGCTGGCCTGGGCTGAGATGGATGCCGGTGTGTCTGTGTCCCCTTCCAGGATCCTCCTGCAGAAAGACTATGGCTTCTTGCGTGACATCAGTATCTTCCCACCGCTGGTCACTGTGGGCATCTATGCTGCCACCCTCTCTGCAGCCATGAGCAACCTCATTGGGGCATCCCGCATCCTGTACGCTCTGGCCCGGGATGATCTCTTTGGTGAGTGCCCAGAGTTCAGTGGCACTTGTTGGAGCCCACTCAGCAGGTTGTCCCTGCTGGGGACCAGCCCTGACACCAGGGAACTCCCTTCTTGGTGTGGGAGTGATGGTTTATGGGTTGGCGTGTTCCCATTTGGATCACCTGCATGCCCTGGAATTTGCCCCTGCCCCAGCACGCAGGGTGGGGACGGGACTCCTGGCTGGTGGCTGGACCTGTGGGTGCCTGCTGGGGTGTCCCAGCTCAACCTCCCTGCTCTGCCTTGCAGGCCGGGCCCTGGCGCTGGCCAAGAAGACATCTGCCAGTGGGAACCCAGTGATGGCAGTGATCATCTCCTGGCTGGTGGTGCAGGTGAGTTTGTCAGTGATGCTCCTTTCCTGGCCTTGCTGGGTCAAGGTGGGTTGTCACCTGGGCTGGGTGTTGTGGAGCCTGGCATGTCCCCCTGCCCCTGGGGATTCCTCCCCCAGGCCCCCTGCCCTGGCTGTCTTGCTGTAGTTGTGCCCTTCCCTTCCTGAGGTGGGAGGTATCCCATAAATTTAGGATAAATCATAAAAAGGGACAGGGATTCCTGTCTATATTCTTACCCATCATACCCCTGGGATGCACCCCAAGTGGACAGGGATGGATGGCTTGGGCACATGCCTGAGGTGCCATCCCAGGGTATGCCTTCACCCTGTGCTCTCTGCAGGTTGTGCTCTTTTCTGGGAAGCTCAACACCATTGCAAGTGTCGTGACCACCTTCTTCCTCCTGGTTTATGCCACTGTCAACCTGGCCTGCCTGGCACTGGAATGGGCCTCGGCCCCCAACTTCAGGTACCCACTGGCACAGGGAAGAGAGGCTGTGCTGAGATGCTTGGCAGGCACCCCTCCCTCCCTTCTAGCTATGATTCCCTTGCCATCCCTGTGCCTGAGATTTATGATAGGATGGTGGGCAGAGATGCTGAACACCCCGCGCCTGGGCATTAGGGAGATGGAGACACCCCCATCCCTGGGGAGGGAGAAGGGGACAGGTCCTGGAATGGCACTGGCTTGGCACGGTTCTCGTGCACTGGCACCGCTTTGCTGAGTGGGTACAGATAAATCCAGCACCACTGGGTACCACCCGCTCCCTCCCCTTAGGCTTTCCAGAGGTAATTTATAGCCTGTGCCCGGCCGGCATCCCCCAGGCAGTTTGCCAAGCAGTGATGGAGCCCACTTTCCATTAGTGCTAATTAAACTAACAGAGAAGGGGGAGGGAGGAAGGGGGATTCTGGGTGGGAGGAGGAGAAAAAATCTTCCAGGAAGAAGGACTATGTGTGGCAGGCAGCCCCAGCCTGGGGCTCAGGGTGTGGGATACTCTGGTGTGAGGGTGGGCTGGTAGGGCTGCCCAAATCAGGGGCCATGGCAGAATGGCCAGGGAGCCTCTCCTGGGTGATGCCCACTGCCCTTGGTGCAGAATGCTGTGACTCCACGGCAGGGAGAGTCCCCCAGGTGGGCAGAGGTGTTGCCCAAGTAGGGCTGGGTGGCACCGACCGGGAGTCCCCCAAAGGCCCCATTCCCAAGGGAGAGCTGTTGCCTGTGCCAGGCTGGGGCTTGGCCCCCATCCACCCTGCCTAGCTGCTCCCTTGACTGGGCATGGATGGGGCAGGATCGGTGCCTGTGGGGAGCCTGCTGGGGTGGGTAGCAACAGGCCCCTTGCCCACCCCCCATCTGGTGCTTTCCCCTCCCATCACTGAGGTCTCCATCAAGCACAGCGGAAAAGGATTTTAATTACCTTTCAGGAAAAACAGCAATTAGAGAAAATAACAGCTTCTCGCCTCCCCGCCTCCGCCTCCCTGCACCAGAATGAGTGGGCACCATGGCTGCCGGCACTGCCACGCGCTGCCCAATACTACCTGGGTGTGCCAGGACACTGCCAGCCCCATGGCTGTCATTGCCCTGTTTGCCTAGGGCTGGCAGCAGTGCCCTGGGAGATACCATCTCCCCTCCATAACTTCTCCTCCAGGCACATGGGGTGCCCAACATGCCCTGGGCTGGCACAGTGGAATCACTGGGGGTGGCTGGTGTGGCCCTTTGGCACAGCACCCCTTGCTGTGCCCTCCTTACAGGCAGCATAGGCACCACATGATAGCAGGTGTCCTTTCTTCCCTGCTCCAGGCCCACTTTCCGGTACTTCACCTGGCACACGTGCCTGCTGGGCATTGCAGGCTGCTGCGTCATGATGTTCCTCATCAGCCCCGTGTCGGCCTCGGCGAGCCTGGGCTTCCTCCTCCTCCTCCTCCTCGCCCTTCACTACCTCTCACCCAGCAGCACCTGGGGCTACATCAGCCAGGCCCTCATCTTTCATCAGGTGAGCCCTGTCCTCCCGTTGTCCCCTTATGGGGTGGAATGCTGGTGTCCCCGTGGCAGCTGAGCTCTGTCCTGGGCAGCATGTCCTCAGGACTGGCATCCCCAGGGGGTGGTTTGGTGAAATCAAAAGGATTCCTGACCTGTTTCCCTTCCTCCGTCCTCCAGGTGCGGAAATACCTGCTGATGCTGGATGTGCGGAAGGACCATGTCAAGTTCTGGCGCCCGCAGATGCTGCTGATGGTGCAGAACCCACGAGGCAGCTCCCGCCTCATCGACTTTGTCAATGACCTCAAGAAGAGTGGCCTCTATGTCCTGGGCCATGTGGAGCTGCAGGACTTGGGTGAGGATCTGCTCTGTCTCCTGTGCTAATGGCCTCTGCACTTTGCTGTGGTGCCTGGGTGCTCCCGGAGTTCTTGGGTTGACGCTGATGCCCAGCTGATGGCAGGAGAATGTTAGCATTTTGGGCACATGTGTGGCACATTGGGCTTGGCTGGTATGAGGGACATCAGTGGGTTGTGTCTGTTTACACACACTTCTGTGTACACACACTTACACATGCATGTGCTTAAGTGTCCATCCCTACACATGCCCACAGGGCTCCTGCATGTGTCGGTGTTGGTGTGTACACATGAAATATGCCACCCAGGTTAGTGCCTGCACATACCCAACACACACGTGGGCACACATTCGGCACAGCCTTGCACACGCATATGCCTGTGTCCATTCTCACCTCATGCCTGCTGCTGTGTGTCCAGGTGCCTCGGGCATGTTTGCACCCTGGTGTGTGTTGGTTTGCACACACGTGCTCTCCCTGGCACACGTCATGGCTGATGCACAGGCTCTGTTCCCCCCTTCCCCGCTGTTGCTGTGGTGACTAATGGCCTGAAACTGGGCAGTGGGGATGGGGCTGCCTGGGGTTTTTTTTATATATTTTTGTATAATTTTGGATCTCTCTCTCTGTAAGTACCTGCATCCCCCTCTCCATCTCATAGGTGCTGGGGTGGGTACAGGGGTTGGCACTGGTTTTGCAGCAGGGGTGGACACCAGGGTTAGCCCCAGTATGGGATATCTGTTCCACTGATGCTGGTTTTGCCCCCTACCCAGACATGCTGCCCTCGGACCCACTGCAGCCCCAGCAGGACTCATGGCTGAGCTTGGTGGACAAACTGAATGTCAAGGCCTTTGTCAGCCTCACCCTTGCACCCTCAGTGCGGCACGGTGTCCGGCAGCTCCTCTTCACCTCTGGCCTTGGTAAGTGGTGCCTGGTCTGGACATGGATGAGGGTCCATCCTCCTGTCCCTGTGGGCTGAGAAGTGCCCAGGGGTTTGGAGGCACCTGGGTGGATGATGCCAGAGCCAAGTTGCTCTTGGAGGCATCTGGGGTGAGGGGTGCTGTAGGCAAGTTAGGGTTTGGAAGCATTTCTGTTGGCAGTGTTAAGGGGCTTGAAGACACCTGGATGAGAGATGCCAAGGGGTTTGGGAGCACCCGATGTGGGCAGTCCCAAAGCCAAGTTGGAGAGGTATTGTGTGAGCAGTGCCAAAACCCGGGTTGGGTCTTGGATATATCTGGTTGTGATCCTGAGGGCTCTGGAATTGGCAGGGTGAGCAATGCCAAAGTCAAGGTGTTGGCACCTGCAGTGCCAGGAGGGCTGGTAGAGCCCTCTGCCTCTGCTCAGCTGGGCTGGCGCGGTCTCTCTGGCAGGTGGGATGCGCCCCAACACCCTGGTGCTGGGCTTCTACGACGATGAGGCACCGCAGGATGGTCTAGCCCGGCACCCCGCCTTCACCAGCGCCCGCGAGGAGGTCCCCCTGGGCTTCCCCCCGCTGCGGGCGCCCACCACCCCCAAGCTGCTGTCAGCCCGGGAGTATGTGGGCATTGTGGCTGATGCCCTGAAGATGCTTCGCAATGTCCTGCTGGCCCGGCAGCTGGAGAGCCTGGACAAGGCCTGGGAGCTGCGGCGGGCCGCCAGCCCCCCACCCACCATCCACGTCTGGCCCGTCAACCTGCTGCGGCCCGACAGTGCCCGCTACGCCGACACCTGCAGCCTGTTCCTGCTGCAGATGGCCTGTGTCCTCAACATGGCGCGGGCCTGGCGCCGGGCCAGCCTGCGCCTCTTCCTCTGTGTGGAGGCGGGCACCATGCCCCATGCCCAGGAGGAGAAGCTGCGCCAGCTCCTCAAGGACTTGCGCATCCAGGCCCAGATCCAGCTGGTGCCCTGGGATGCCATCACCCGCCTGCACTGGCAAACCTGTCGGGGACCCCCAGGAGGGCCAGCGGAGGAGGAGGAAGAGGAGGAAGGGGTCGTGAACTTCCCGACCAACACCACCCAAGTGTCAGATGAGTACGTGTGCGCCGCCAACAAACTGGTCCTGGAGCAGAGCCCTGCACCAGCAGTGCGCTTCCTGTACCTGCCACGGCCGCCAGCTGACACCAGCCTCTACCCACTCTACCTGCACCAGCTGGAGCTGCTCACCCGCGGGCTGGGCCCCACCGTGCTGGTGCACGGGGTGAGTGCCGTCACCAGCACCCAGCTCTAGGTCACCCCCGGGTCCCCCCAGCTCCCTGCACACACCTTTGCCCAGTGCCTTTAGCAGCCTGAGCCTGAGGATGGCCCCAGTATCCCCACCCTGGTGGGAAAAGAGAGTACCCCACAGTGGGAGGTGGGTGCAGGGAGAGGGTTTGATTTTTCGGGGATGTCTCCTGCGGAGGATTAAAGCTGCCCTGGCAGGATCCGGACACAGCTCTGGTGCCGGATGGGCAGCGCAGTGCATTCACAGTGCCTTTTCTTTGGGGTGGGGCATAGCAGGGTCCTGGGAGAGGCCAAGCACTGGGTGCCCCAGTTTTCTGCTGGGAGCCCCTTAGTTGCACTCTGCAACCCCCTCTGTACTTCCTCCCCTGCCGCAGCCCCCATCCTTTCCTCCGCCAGCTCCTCTGGGCACCCAGCCAGCAGCGGGGATTGATTAAAGGCAGCCTCGACCTTGGTGCCCCGGCTCCCCGCCATCCTCCTGCCTTTCATTAGGAAAAATTAAATGGGAAGGGGTGGGGGAGGGGAGCCTGGAGGCCTGGGCTCCCTGTGTGAGGCTGGGTGGGTAGGGGAAGCAGCCGGGTGCTGGCCCTAATGGCTGCTCAGCACCCCCAGTGCTGTTGAATGGGGGGGTATCCAGATACTTTAATCTGTGTGTAGTTCCCCCACCCCCATGGGTGCTGATCCCCTGGTCCTGGCAGGAACTGAGGAACTGATTTGTGGTGGGGTCCTTACCCACATACCTGGGTCTCCTGACCAGTTTCTTGGGGTATTGTTGTTTCCCCACACCCATCATGACCTGCAGGGGGAAGCTGGCCTTGCCCCCTGCCCTCCCTTATTGATTAGAGGAGGGCAGGAGATTGCCTGGGTGCTGGATGATAAATCCATCGGGTACCTGGCGGGTGGGCAATGTGCCCAGCACTGCCTGATGAATTGCTTCCTATTAGCCTCGGCACAGGGGGCTGCTCCTGACCAGGCTGGGCTCCAGCAGGGGTGACAAGTGTGGCACTGCTGCCTGTGCCTGCTCTCACCAAGCTTGGCATTGCTGGCTGCTAGCTCAGTTTAGGCAGAGGGCTGGAGAAACCCAGGTGGTTGGGTGCAGCTGGGGGGAAGAAATGGTGGAGACCCATGTTTTGCAGTGGATTGTGCCCTTGGGGGGAGGAGGGGGCTGGGGCTGGCTTTGCTCCCTGCTGCAGGAGCTACGTGCCCTGGGGTGGGCAGCACGCATCCTGTGGGATTTATTTACAAACAGTCGGAAGCTGGCACAGGGCAGCCGGGCACCAGCAGGACCCAGAGGCCTATAATGTTAATTATCACCACGTAATTAAAAGCCCATAAAAAGCCTCACACTTCATTAAATTAAAGCTTCCCCTCACTGTGCCCATGGGCTCCAGCAGAGTTAACCTTGGCCTTGCCAGGCACCAGCACCTCTGCAGCTGGGGGCCTGGGGCTGGGGGTGTGTGGGACCTCAGGCTTGGGACCATGCAGCCCCCCACGGCATTGTAGGGGCGTGCAGCATTGCACATGCATGGGCACCCTGTGACACCATTCCTGGCACACCTGGGCCACATGGGCCAGGGCACATCCAGGGCTGCTGTCCCAGTCAGAGATGCCCACACACAGACATGGACACATGTGCCCATGGCACCGCTGCAGACATACTGTCACACACACCATGGCATGGGGCTGAGGCGGGCATGCACACGCACAGCCAGGTGTGTACCTGCAGCATCATGGCCGCTGCAAAGGCAGCACCGCACGCTGGGACCGTGGCTCCAGCAAACCAGCTCTGGCACGTACCACCCACGCAGCACACACCTACACAAACAGCATTTTCCCTCTTTCCCAACATCCAGAGGTGCAGACAAACACACACACTCACACCCCTGCATCTCCTCCAGACTCCCACCCATTGCTGTCGGTGCACAGAAGGGATGGGCTATGCGGAGAGCATCCATCTGTGCCTGCCCCCTCTGTGCCTTGGCTTCCCCAAGGGCTGGGCTGTGCTGGGGCAGAGCGGGGTGAATGGGGGACCCCCAAACCCTCCTGCTGGCTGAGTGCTCTGGGTCAGGGGTGCTATGCCAAGGCCTGGGGGGAGATACAAACTGTGCCCCTCCCCCCCATGCATAAACTAGGAGAGAGTGCGTGTGCACATGGGAGGGGGTGCTGTGCTGGGGGCTGTGCACATGCACAAGGGGTGCCTGCATAAATGCGCACACGTTGGTGTGGATGTACACACCCAGCCCAGGTGTGACACGGTGGTGTGCACACAGGCCTTCAGGAAGGGGGAGCCAGGAGACCACAGAGCCTTGTGAACTCGGGGTGTGCAAACTGGCACATGCATCTGCCTAGAACCCCAGGGCACCGCTGCCAAGCAGGGCCGTGGGCAGGGGGATGCGGAGGTGGGTGCCCATGCCCCAGCCCTGCGGGGGTGGGCAGCCAACAGGGCCTCGGCTATTTCTTGGAAATTTTGCAGCATTCATTTCAGTGCAAATAAAAGCTGTCATTGCCGGAGAAATGATACTGATCGGGGTCTGAAAAGACAGCAAATTACCCGCCTGAAAATGCACCGCTGGAAAAAAATGCATATTAAACACACAAAAAGGCACTTTGCCATCAGCCGCGCTTCCCCCGCCGCTCCAGAATAACCACACTTTACATAATTCTCCCTCTCCACCTCCGAATTAATTTCGCAGACAGAGGCAGAGGCAACCCTCTGACAATAGCGGAGAGGAGACGCGGCGACGGCGGGAGGGAATGGGGCTGGGGGCTGCTTGGGGAGTGCCTTGCTCTGGGCTGGGGGCACGGCAGTAATGGGATGCCAGGTTTGGAGCTGGGGGAANGGGGTGGGACCCCAAACAGGCAAGTCTTGGGCCAAGTGCTTCCTATAGGGGACAACCCCTCACTAGTGCCAACCTCCACCAGGTATGTGGGTGCACCCAAAGGACACCATGAGGCTGTTTTGCCCACCCGGGCTGACAGTCCCGAACTAGCACCCCTCTAAGAAACCCCCTGGGAACCTGCCCTATGTACTGGGTGTGAAGGCACCGTGCCCAGCGCCCTGGTGCTGCCGAGAGAGAGCAGTGAGTGGAGCGGGGCTCTAAGCGGGGAAGGTGCGGGGGGTTCATCTGGCTGGGTGCTCAGCACTGAGGGGCTGACAGAGGTGAGGGCGGGTGGCGGAGGTTGGCACCGCGCTGCTTTGCATTTTCAATGACAGACCCATGCCGGGTGCTCGGGAGAGTGGAAAAATCTTATTTGTCACCTGCTGGTGATGCGCGGAGGCTCCCGCGCCGCGGCTAATCTTGGGGAAAATGAGGATGCCGGCAGGGTGGCCCGCGGGATGGGCACGGCAGAGTGGGGCTGGCGAGCTGGGTGCTGCCCGGGGCCCGCTCGGGATCAGAGCGCTGGGCCACGGGGTGGTCACACCTGCCTGGTGATCCCATGGCACGGATCATGCTGTTGGGTGTGCATGGGCTGGGCAGCGCTTGGGCATCCAGAAGCAGGTGCCCTGTCCCCCAGCCCAGTCTACAAAGGGGTAAACTCTTTTCTTCCATCCCAGCTCCAGTAGCAGCTTCTTGCCTCACAGTACCATTTCCACAGGTTGGCACTGCCTGTGCATCCTCTCAAGGCACTCAGCAGACTTTTTTGGGGAAAGTCAGCACTTGGAAGTGGGTGCAGGCACCACCTTATGCCCCATATTTACACACAGGTGCCCATCACACACCTGCTGTACCCTGGCTTTTTGAGATGCCAACACCTGGGGGATGCTGCAGCGCTCTGCGGCCAGCTCAGATTTATCCATTATTTTATATCCACACGCCTTTAATTTTTACAGCCCTGTTGGAGCAATACCCAGGGCTGTTAATAACGCCAGGCCCTCCCCCACCCCCCACGTGCATCCATCATGCTCCAGCCAAGGTGCCAAGTGTGTCTTGGGGCTGGGTAAGTGCAGGCATAGGGAGGCTGGTGCATGGCACTCACTCCCATGCCCCCATCCTCCAGCCAGCCCCTTCGTGAGCAGCAGGGTTGGATTCCCTGTGCCCACCTATGAAGAAACCTGACTGGCTGCCCTTGCATCCCACTGGGGTTGGTGATGCCTGACTGGTTGGGATGCCCAAGCCTGGGGTATCTCTGGTGGGATTCATGACTCTCTCCGCCTTGGCACATGCCCCATGAAAGCTGTGCTGCAACACCTGAGCTTGTGTTTAGTGTGCCAGGGTATGTGTGGATGGCAGTGAATGCTCGAGTGTGAGAACATGTGTGGAGGCACAGCATGTGCATCTGTAGCAGTGCGTGTCAGTGTGTGTGGGTGTACATGTGATGTACATGTGTGCCACTGCCTGTGCAGGTGATGCTGTGTCTCGCTGCTGCAGAAGGCACCATGCCCGGGCCATGCCCAGCACCCCAGCACAGCAAAACGCAGCCTCAGCAGCCGCAGGCATCGAGGGCTGTGCCTGGGGCCAGCCCACAGTGCCCACAGGACAAGATAGTAGGTCCCACAGCACTGAGCCACCTGTGCCATGACAAGCAGGGCCCCTTGCCACAGCACAGCACCCAGTATGTGCTGTCCCTCCTCAGCACCCAGGAGACCCAGAGCCCCCTCTGAGCACCCAAAGGATGTGCTGGCACGGGAGGGTGAGAGTAGCAAGGCACCCCTGAGCACGACAGGCAGGACGGCCGCGGGGGGCCAGAGCACATAGCCACTGCAGGGGACCACCGTGGGAATTGCTGGGCTATAAATCTCCTTGCTGGGCCCCCCCGTGGCAGAGCAGCTCACGATATTTATGTTGGGGATTTATCTGCAATGCAGTTTAATATTCCCGGACCTTCGCCTGTGTGTTTGAACGCACGGCTCCCTCCCCGTGCCACCCCGTGCCACCCCCGTGCCCACCCTCTCACCCGGCGCCTTCCAGGCTCTGTCTCCTGCCCACCCACAGCTCTGTCCCCTTGCACCCACGCTGGCAGAACGGGACCGGGCCGGCCCGGGCTCCCCGGGGTGTCCGGGCAGGGAGGGGGGTGCCGCGACGCCGGGATGCTCCTGGCACAGGCCGTCGGCCGTGCCCACTCGTGCCCCTCCTGGGTGTCGGTCTGCCGGAGGGTTTCGGCAGAGTCCCCGGACGGGGAGTGCCAGGCGGACTGGCACTGCCAGCCCTGTGCCAGCTCCCCCGGCTGGAGGGACCCAGGGACACCCCTGCCCTACCTCCCCGCCGGCGGGGATGAGGTAAGGCTGGCGGGTGGCACAGGGCTGCTCCATTTGCATAATAATCTCGTTAATGGAGCCTGGCCTGCGGGAGAGCCGGGCTGGAGACACCACCCCCTCCCCGCCCCGCCGCCTCCCTCCGGCCCCGC
>VZRV01011021.1:537916-552290 GCA_013398115.1 Falcunculus frontatus | reverse complement strand
CCGGGGGTCAGGGCTCGGGGTGTCTCGGGGGTGTGGTTGGGGGTGAGTGTGCGATGGGTGTGAGTGGACAGGGTGTGTGAGGGGGCTTGGGGTTTGTGTGAGGGCTGCAGGTTTCAGCACCCTTCTTGGAAAGCAAAGGGGGCAGGGCTGATGAGGGAGATGGGGGAGGAAGGCTGGAGGTGCCCGTGGGTGTGCGGGCAGCGCTGTGTCTGTGTGAGTGGAGGGGGGCTGGTGAAGTGGGACGCGGGGAGCTGGGACAGAGAGAGAGAAGGAGAGGGTGCATGTTTCAGTGTGTGTGTGAGTGTACACACACGTGCAGGTGTGCTCAGGTGTGGGTATGGGTTAGAGGCTGTGCCTGCGGCTGCAGAAGAGCAGGGCTGTGTGTGAAGAGCCAGTGTCCATGCAGCTCCCCATGCAGGCTGCAGCATAGGAGTGAGGCCGGCCATGGGGCAGGAGTGGGGACACCAGGGAGCAGGGATGGGGCAGAGTGCTGTCAGCATAGGGCAGGCTATGAGGCAGCCTATGTGCCGGTCAGGCTACTGAGCAGGGGCCTGCCCTCTGCCCAGCACTCCCAGCCCCTTACATGCTGCCTATTGCAGCTCCAGCAGCCCCTGGCAGGAGGGAAACTGAGGCACCGACGTGCCCATGCCTGGGGCTGTTCCAGCACACTGCCACACTCTGGGGATATCAGGGGCACTCTGCGATGTGGGGAAGGCGAGGGGTGCCTGGCTCAGCACAGCCCCCCTCCCTCTGCTCACCCACTGCCCCGTCTCCTCTCCCCAGATCGACCAGGATGGGCTGACCCTGCCCGAGCGGACCCTCTACCTGGGACAGGATGAGGAGAGTGAGAAGGTGAGGGGGGCACAACGATGCCTTGGGGACACCAGGAGAGGGACCAGTGCCCAGCATGGTTGGCAGACAGAGGGCACCCCACTGCCAGCAGTGCCGGGGACTGGGGTGCCACAGGACAGTGAGGGGTGGCACTGAGCATCCCTTCCCTCTGAACAGATCCTGGCCGCATACCGAGTGTTCATGGAGCGACTGCTCACCCTCCTGGGGGCTGAGCACGTGGAGCAGAAAGCCCAGGAGATCCTGAAGCTGGAGCAGCACCTTGCCAATGTGAGGGGGATGTGTGCCATGAACTTTGGAGTGCCCCTGTCCACCTCTCAGGCATTCCAGTCACAGATTTTTGGGGATCTCCATGTCTGCTCCTAAGCAATCCCATTCCAATCCCTCCCTGGGGACCTCCACTCCCAGCCCTTGGGGACCTTCATACCTGGAACTTGGGGATCTCAGCCTCTTGAGGACCTCATGGCAGAGCCTCAGGGACCCAGTCCCACATCTTGAGAACCCCAAGTCCCAGCCCTTGGGACAATCACTCCAGTCCCGTGTCTACTCCTTGTGAACCCACTCTGGGCCCTTGTGGACTTCATATCCAGGTCTTGGGAACCTCAGTCTGGACCTTGAGGGAAACTGTGTGCCCATTCCTCAGATAACCCAGTTCCTTGGGGACCTTATGACCAGCCCTTAGGGGCCTACTGGCAGCAGAAGGTTCCTGGGCCAGGGAGTGGGAAGGATGTGGGTCAGTACCCACATCAGAGATGCCCTCTTGCCCCGGAGCTGTGCCCCAGCCCAGCGCCCTATCCCTGTGTCACCCTCAAGATGGGCAGTGGAATGGTGACAGCCATGCCCACCCTGTGCAGATCACGGTGTCCGAGTATGATGACGTGCGGAGGGACGTCGGCAGCATGTACCACAAAGTGACCCTGGCCGAGCTGCAGCGCATCACTCCCACGGTGAGTACCCCTGGTGCCAGCCTGTGACCCCATCCCCTATCTGCCTGTGCCCCACACTTGTCCCTGTCCCCCTGCTCCATGCCCTCAATGCCCACCTCCCATCCCAGTTGAGTCCACTTGAGGATAATGCACTCCTCTGGAGGGAGGCTGGAAAGCCTGGAAGGGGCCCCCTCCAGGGTGGCATGGAGCAGGGGTGGCCATGCCCCCCTGACAGTGCCTTGCCCTGGCAGCTCAAGTGGAAGCGCTTGCTGGACCGTATCTTCCATGACAACTTCTCAGAGGAGGAGGAGGTGGTGCTGCTGGCCACCGACTACATGCACAAGGTGTCCAACCTCATCCGTGTGACACCCAGCAGGTGAGGGGGGCTGGCACCCCCTGTGCCCCCGGCACCTTCCCCAGCCTGGCAGGGAGCACAGGACAGCTGTGGCTGGAACCTCCCACCATCACCCTCCTCCTGGGAAGGCCGGGCTGGGCACAGGAAACCTGGGCAATCTTGTGGGAGAAGGCACCTTTGTGAGCCCCACAGCACCCTGGTCATGCCTGGACACCTGGTGAGCCACCCATGCTAGAGGTCACCAGACTCATCACACTTCAGGGAGGGACATGGTGCCAGACTGTCCCTGTGCCCCCACTGGCCATGGCCCCCCTGTGTCCCCCAGCGGAGGCGTCCCCATCCTGGCGCGTGCTCCCACCCTTCCCTGTCCCTGTCCCAGGATCCTTCACAACTACATGCTGTGGCGCATCGTGGTGGTGCTGAGCGAGCACCTCTCCACCCCCTTCCGCGATGCCATCCATGAGCTGTCCAAGGAGATGGAGGGCAACGAGAAGCAGCTCGAGCCGGGTAAGATCTGCCTGAGCCAGGCCAACAAGCACTTCGGCATGGCCCTGGGAGCCCTCTTCGTTGAGGAGCACTTCTCCTCTGCCAGCAAAGCCAAGGTAGGTGATGCTGCCTATGGGCATGAAGGCAGCACGATCTCCCAACACCTTGCCAAAGTGCCTACTGCCCCCACCAAGGGCTGTCTGGCTGGGGATGGATGGTGGGGATGCCCTGCCAGCACCACGGTGACCCGCCATAGGTGCAGCAGCTGGTGGAGGACATCAAATACATCCTTGACCAGCGCCTGGATGAGCTGGACTGGATGGACGAGGAGACACGGAGAGCAGCCAGGGCCAAGGTAGTGGCCCCTAGCATGCACTCCTGTGCTTGACCCCATCACCAGCCTGGGGGCACATGAGATAGGGGCCTGAACCCACCACTCATTTTGCCCACAGCTCCGGTACATGATGGTGATGATTGGGTACCCCGATTTCCTCCTGAAGCCAGAGGCCATCGACAAGGAATATGAGGCAAGGGATAGCCCAGGAGCATGTGAGGGCATGGGCACATGGTGGGGGAAGATGGTCCCTACATCTGCATCAGGATCTGTGGAGATGCCATTCCAAAACCAGCCCCCTCCTGGTGCTCACTGTGCTCACCGCTGGCAGGGTGCCCCACACAGGCAGTCCCTGGGGTCTGGGATGGTGTCTCCTTCCCCACATTGCAGCCCCCAGAGCTCAGCCCCATCCTCGGCAAGGGCTGGGGGTGCCGGCGTGGCCCAGGGACCTCACGGAGAAGCAGCTGTCCCGGTGGGCACACAGCATGGGACATGAGAACACACTTGTGACACATCCATGCAGTCACCAAGATGTGACGGGTGGGAGGACACCACAGGCCTGCCCTCCACACTCTGGGGCTGGCATCTCTCCTGATGTTGTTTCCCCCCTCCCAGTTTGAGGTGGATGAGAAGACCTACTTCAAGAACATCCTCAACAGCATCGCCTTCAGCATCAGGCTCTCGGTGAAGAAGATCCGTCAGGAGGTGGACAAGTCTGCGTGGGTATCCCCTTGCCCTGGGGGGACATGGAGGGGCCCAGCATGGTGCCACCAGTGCCCCCTGTCCCCACACCCGGATGCAGCCCACAGGGTGTAGGCAGAAGGGCACAGGGATGCCAGGAGTGCCCCCCTGTTCCCCAGCTGTGCAAAGGGATGGCACTTCCATGTCCCGTGGTGTTCTGCAGCCCAGCACTGCTGTCTCTCCATACAGGTGGCTGCTGCCTCCCCAAGCACTGAATGCCTACTACCTGCCCAACAAGAACCAGATGGGTGAGCACTGCCCGCCCCCGATCCACCCCCAATCAGCCCCCAGGGCGGGAGCGAGGAGGATCTGAGATGGGGACACGGCCCAGGGTCCCCTGGTGGTGGGTGATGCTGTGGGTGGGGACAGGCCAGGGTGACCCCCAACTGCAATGTTCTCCTGTGTCCCCAGTGTTCCCTGCTGGCATCCTGCAGCCCACCCTCTACGACCCCGAGTTCCCGCAGTGAGTGTGGGGCTGGGGGATGGCTGGGGGGTGCCAGGGCAGGGGATAAGGTGCCATACCCTGGGGTCACCCCCATCCCTGCCAGCACCGTGCTCTCCACCCTCTCACCTCTGCTCCTCACCCAACAGGTCGCTGAACTATGGTGGGATTGGCACCATCATTGGACACGAGCTGACCCACGGCTACGATGACTGGGGTGAGTTTCCCCCCCCATACCCTGCCAGGATGTGAGGTGGGTGGGGTGGGGCAGCCAGGCAGGACGCCTGGGTCCCTTGGGACCATCGGAGGTGGCGGTTGCTGTGGCAGGGGGACAGTACGACCGGCACGGGAACCTGGTGCACTGGTGGACAGAGCGATCATACAGCAAGTTCCTGAAGAAGGCACAGTGCATCGTCAACCTCTACGACAACTTCACCGTCTACAACCAGAGGGTGAGACCCCCTCACCTGCAGGGCAATGTCCAGCAGGGCACAACTGTCCCACAGTGGGGTCCCTGCTTCTCCATCGCTAGGGCTGGGTGCCTGCAGGAGAACTGACTCTGCCCTGCCCAGCCCTGAGACCCTACAATTCATCACACCTTAGTCTGGAAATTCCTCAGGGCACTGGGTGCAGTCTTGGTGCCAGGATGGGGATGAGGGGATGCCTGGCTGGGGGGACACCTCTGTTCACGCTGTCATTTCTCCTCTCTCGGCAGGTGAATGGCAAACACACCCTGGGGGAGAACATCGCTGACATGGGGGGGCTCAAGCTCGCCTACTATGTAAGTGTTCCCCCACCCTGGGTGTCACAGCCGTGGGGCAGCTATTTATGCCATCCCCACTGAGTGGGCAGGAGAGCCCCCAGCCCCTCCTTTCTCCCTGCAGCAAGGGGTGGGCATGATCCTGGTTGCTGGGGGCTTGGGGGTGGGTTCAGGCTGGGTTTGGGGGAGTGCCCAGGCCATGCTGAGGGCACCCCTTGTTCTCTAGGCCTACCAGAAGTGGGTGCGGGAGCACGGCCCTGAGCATCCCCTGCACCACATGAAATACACACATGACCAGCTCTTCTTCATCGCCTTTGCCCAGGTGAGACCCTGTCCTCCTCACATGTAACAGGTATTGGGGCAGGAGGGTTACCTTGTGTGGGGGCAGTGGCCCAGAGGGATGGGGAGAGAGCCCCGGGGGACCGAGGGCCCATGGCCAGGAGCTGGGCTCGGCTGCATCAGCAGGTCCTGGGCTCAGGGTACAGAGCTCAGCCCTGAACAAGCACCCCACACCGTCCCATTGCTCCTGTGGACCCTACAGTATTAAATGTGTGTGTCCCCCATGACCTCTAGAGGCTCCACAGTAGCAAATACACACAATCCCAAAATCCTAGGAAACCCTGCAACCAGGCAGCTTACAACTCAGGAGACTCTACAGTAACAAACATGCCTCCACGCTCTCCCAACCCACTTAGACCGTGTACACAGGCTCCTGGGAGACCGTAATTACAAATACAACCAGGGCATCACTGCCCTTAACCCCTAGCAGCTGAAGGGCCATCGGGCCCTGGTGGTTGCCAGGATCCAGGATGCCCCATGTGGTTTGTCCATGGAACCTTTCTCCCCCGCAGAACTGGTGCATCAAGCGGCGATCCCAGTCCATCTACCTGCAGGTGCTGACAGACAAGCACGCCCCGGAGCACTACAGGTACTGGGTGCTCTCAGTGGATGGGGTGGGCTGGGGACATGGTGGGTGCCAGCCTTCCCCACAGGTGTCAGTGCTGTGCAAAGTGAGATGAACACCCTTTGGAGTGCTGGCACCAACAGATTTTGGGTGATATCCCTGGGGCAGGGGACGGGGTGGTGCCGGGGTGAGCACGTGCCCTGAGTGGGGTGCAAGGCAGCAGTGGGGGACAGGGGGTGACCGGCTCTGAGGTGCCCCCCTCTCCTGGCAGGGTCCTGGGCAGTGTCTCGCAGTTTGAGGAGTTTGGACGGGTTTTCCACTGCCCCAAGAACTCGCCCATGAACCCGGTGCACAAGTGCTCCGTGTGGTGAGGCCGATCCCCCTCCAGCAGGCTGGGACCCTCCATCCCCACCCCTGCCTGAGTGACACCCTGTGCCCACTCCCCAACTTCCCATCTCCCCTTCCTATTCTCCAGGTAAAGGGGGCACCCTCGGGTGTCACAGGGGATCACCCCAAAGGCAGGCACCTGCTATAGGGGTGGAGGCAGCAGAGAGACACTTGGGTGGGGCAGCTGCCTCCTGCCCATCCCCCTCCTACCCACTGCCCTGCGCACTGGGGGGGTCCTCACTCCCCATGGAGGAACGAGGGCACGCCCAGGCACCCCTCTACCCCCTTTTCTGTCCACCCACCCCAAACCCTTCACCCAACCTTACCACATCCATCCCAGCGTCAGTCAAGGCAGGGGAAGGACTCCAGAGTCACCATGGGGCTGCCCCATGCCAAAAGCCCCCCCCTGCACGGTGCCCTCCCCGGCATTCCCCACGCCAGCCCCACCCTGTCCATGCACCAGCCCTGCCGGGGTGGGGCACAGCGGCAGAGCCGGGGCCGGGCGATGCCAGCCCGCCTGGGAGCGCGGGCACACGGACACTGCTGTATTTTTCGCTGCTCTTTCTGGTCAATAAAGCACTGGATATGCCGGGTGGTTGCCAGGGGCCGTGGCCAGGGGATGGGAGCAGTGAGCAGCACCCCCAGCCCTGCCCACATGGCACAGGTGCACTCCCTCCTCCTCCCACCTTTGCCACACCCCGTGTTTATTTAACACTGTATTTAACACCCCACTGCCCGGGATTCGGTGTCCCCACAGCTGCTGCATCCAGACCAGGGATGCTTCAGAAAGCTGCCATCTGCCTGCAGGTGCCACACAGTGGGGAGGAAGGGGAACGTGAGTCTGCCCGGTGGGGTGCCCTAGGGACATGGGATCAGTGGAAGAGGGGCAGAAGGAGGGCGGGCAGGAGCAGGGCCAGGGGCGTGGTGCGGATGCCAGGGGCAGAGTCCCGTTGGAGCTGGTGGCAGTTGGTGTAGGGCTCGATGCAGGCGGCATAGGCCATGACATGGGCCACGTAGGTCTGCTCCTGCACCCCGTGGAAGAGGTGGGCCATGGGGCCCTTGGCCAGGATGGCCACGTCCTCACCGCCATGGGTCTCTGAGCTGAGGGGCACAGCCGCCTGCGGCAGGTACTCGAACTGCACTGGGGAGGGGAGAGAAGAGGGTTGGGGGGGCAGTGGTGGCCCCCAGCCCCACCCCACCACCTGGCCATGGTCTCTGTGCCCTCACTGGCTGTGTCTGGGTCCACATTGGGCCGGTCAGAGCCTGGGTATCCTGGCCCGTTCCCATAGAGGATGGATGTGTAGTTCTTCCTGTCAATGGCTGTCTTGGGGGCCAGACCTGGGAAGGGGGCGATGGAGGAGGAGGAGGATCAGCCAACGAACACCTGTATCACCCCTCTGGCCCCAGTCAGGGTGCCACAGGGCTGGCAGTAGCCAGCACAAGGCAGAGCCCCACCGAAGATGGAGGAGCCACGCAGGGTGTAGCCACCGAAGGAGAAGACGTGCGAGTGGTCAGCGGTGACGACGGTGAGGGTCTCAGCCTCGTCTGTCAGAGCGCCCGCCCGCTCGATGGCCCGGTCAAACTCCACCGCCTCCGTCAGTGCCTTATGGGCTGCACCATCGTGGTGGCCGTGGTCGATTCTGCCACTTACAAATGGTCACCCACGGTGGGCTGGGGACCGACAGCAGCACCCCCAACTCTTAGCCCCACCCTACACCCCCCTCTCAGTGGCCCCAGAGGCATGAGCCCCAACTTATCTTCCACAAAGAGGTAGAAGCCTTTGGGGTTCCTGCTCAGGATGGTGATGGCTGCCTCCATCATCTCTGTGAGTGACGGGTCCAGGGTGGTGTTACGCACCAGGTCGTACTTCATGTCCCCGGGTTCAAAGAGACCTATGAGGGCACGTGTTGGGGACAGCATCAGTGCCTGAGTGTCCCAGTGCCTCTTGGGTCCTGGCACAGGGGTCATTTGTTACCCATCAAATAATTCACGCTGGGGTCAGAGGCAGCAGCCAGCATCTCCGTCCTGTTCCAGACATAGCGGGCACCCTATGGGCGAATCCCTCAGGGGTTACTGGGTGCCTGGCCCTGTGCCAGGGGCAGTGGGTAGAGGACCATCACCCACCTGCCGTGCCTCCAGCCACATGTTGATGAGGTCTTTCCCATCCTCGCGTATCCCATTCTGCTTGCTGTTGGCAGTGTACTCAGGGTCCATTGTCCCCACAGGGGTCATGTATTTCCGACCACCACCCAGGATCACCTGGGGGGATGAGGTGGATGAAGTGTTAGTGGGGGTGCCCTGAGAGGGGTGTGTCCCCGATCCCCTCCTGCTGTGCACGGGTGCTCACGTTGATGTCGACATTGTGGACCAGCTGCCAGGAGATGTCCTTGCAGCCCTGCAGCCGCGCATCCTGGGGCATGCTGGCGTCCGCGTACCAGTCCCGGTTCACCACGTGCGCGTAGTTCCCCGAGGGCGACGCGTGCTGCACCCGCGTTGAGGTCACGATGCCCACTGCCTTCCCTGCCAAACCCCGCTCATCAGGCCCCACCGAGGACAACACAGGGTACTCACCATCAAGCTATGGGATGCTCATGGGGGGAAAGCCCCCAGTGTGACACCCCTTATCCCCACAGGGTGCCCCCAGCCCTGCATCCCCCGTTACCAGCATTGCGGGCTCGCTCCAGCACTGAGAACACCTCGTTGCCAGCCGTGGTGCTGCACTGCGAGTGGCGGGCGGCCGCGCTCAACCCCACGGTCTGGTAGTTGCCCTTCACCCCGCAGAGATAGGCTGTGGCTGTCCCCGCGCTGTCGGGGACCTGCCTGTCCACATTGTAGGTCTGCCGAGGACAGAGGGGCTCAGGGCAGGGGTCCTTAGAGGGGTGTCCCCCCAGCAGCCCCTCCCACGCTCATTCACTCTCCCATGGACACATGTAGGATGTGGAGGGACCCCATGCACAGCATATGTGCAGCCCTGGGTTGCCAGCAGCCCCATGCCCGGGAAAACCATGCCCCTATGCCTGGGATCACCATGGCCCCTGTCCAGCATGCTGGAATTTACCTTGGAGAGAGCTACGTAGGGAAAAGCATCCAGGGCAAGAGGGGTCTCAGGGCCTAGCTTCCCCTGCTGCTGCCCCTTTAGGATGCGGGTGGCTGTGATGGTGGGGATCCCAAATCCTGGGCAGAGAAGGGGTCCTGGTCACCCTCTGGACCAGGTGCCCTCCACACATCCCACTCAGCAGGGCACTGGCCATGTCAGCCTGCGTGCCAGGGGTATCAGTGGGACTCACCATCCCCAAGGAAAAGGATGAGGTTTTTGGCTTGGCGTATCCTGGGCTGGAGTTTGAAGGAGGCTTCAATGGCTGCAGCTGCCTGCTTGTTCCAGAAGGATGGACTCTCCTCCTCCGCTGGGACAGTGCAAATACCCATCAGTCCCAGCTCACCAGCACCGGCGTCCCTGGGACACCCCTGCAGGGTACCCACATCCCAGGGATACTCATTCCCTGGGCACTCTCATGCTGGGGCCTCCTCTCACGTGGACCAAGTGTTTCAGGGGGCTATTTGGGGTGGGGGCAGACCATGCAGGCTTTCACCCACTGCCTGGCCCCAGGGTCCTGGGGCAGGGAACAAGGGGGGCAGCAAAACCAGACGTGATGGGGAGTTATCTGGCAAGTGGGAGGGGGCCAAATCCATCATAGGGGGTGGTGGTAAAGGATACAGGCACTTCCCCCAGACCAGCCCCCAGCACAGAAGCAAGCAAAAGCGTGGGGGAAAACTGGTTCAAAAACCCCAGAAGAGCAGGGGTAACTCGCCCCCACTAATCCTTGCTCAGCTGGGCAGCCCCAGCTCGCCTCCCCAAGCCCTCATTGTGGCCAGCCAGGCTGACACCCTGCTTCCCTGGACACCCACAGCAGCCAGCCGGGCACCCGTCCCCATCCTTGTCCCCACCTGGGATGACAGCGGTGCTGAGCCCTGCCCAGAGACAGAGGGTGAGGGATGCCAGGAGCCGCATGGTGAGATCTGACAGCCCAACACTGCTGGCAGCGTCTGTAAATCCAGCAGATCCAGGGAGGGACTTTGGACAGGGATCAGCCCTAGCAGGGTGTGTGGAGGGGTTCAGCACATCTCTGCCGAGCAGTTCGCACAAAGGCCGCGGGGCTGGGCTGATGGCACCTCCTTGGCACAACACCCTGTGCCTGCTGGGCACAGATGGGCTTGGGGCACAGACAGACGCAGGGAGAAGAGGACGTGCAGTGCTGGCAGAAATTCCTGCCCTGGCCACGGTGCTGTAGTGCCAGGCAGGGCAGTGTCCTGTCCCAGGTGCCACGGGCAGCACTGAGCATTGGACCTGGGACAATGGTGGGTATGGGGAGCACCTGGGGTCACTCGTGCACCGAGCACCCTGCTCTCTGCCCGGGCTTTCTTAAGCAATAAATCCAAGGATGTGGACTAAAACTCTGCTCCTTGCTCAGCTCTTGCCAGGAATGTACCAACCCTTGTGTACTGTGCCCCAAACGGGCAGAGCTGGGGAGGACATGGCCTCCCCTCACCTGCATTTCATCATCTCCTTCACCCCAGTGCCTCCAGTGCTGGTCCAAGGGGAGAACCAGGAGCCACAGCCAATTGGGAAGCAGGCATGGGGCAGCATTTCAGGAGGTGACCACCACTGTGAACCTTTGCACTACGGATGGAGACAAACAACCCGTGTTTTATTGCATCCCTTGGTCCTGTCCATAGTGGGACTCAGCCAGAGCCTCTCAGCCCCCCACTATGAGGGCAGCTATGCAGAGGGCCAGGAGGGTGAGCAGGGGCTGTGGGGAGCACTGTGTGCCATGGGAGGCCCTGCGGGCTGCCCTGCAGCCAGGCTCTGTGGCATAGGGCTCGAGGCAGGCGGCATAGGCCATGGCATGGGCGATGTAATGCTGCTCCTGCACCCCGTGGAAGAGGTGGGCCATGGGGCCCTGGGCCAGCACCACCACGTCCTCTCCACTGTGAGTCTCTGTCTCCAGGGGCACAGCTGCCTGCTGCCTGTAGTCCTTGTCCTCTGCAGGGGAGAGAGGAGAAATGGGGCTGGGGGTCTGGCTCCCTGACACGTCACAGGGGTGGGGGGACAGCTCCCATCACTCCTGTGTCAGCGTGATTTCTGCCCAAGTGACTCCTGAGCCTTATGGTGCCACCAGGACCCTATGTGGGCCCTGTGGCCATGCCAGTGGGATGCTGTCCCCAGCCACCCTGTGCCTCCACCAATCCTCAGCCGGCTCACTGGGAATCTGTCTGCAGCCACACTGTGGCTCTGCCATATCCCCAGCAGACTCGTACCTGCAGCAGGGAGGCTGGCAGCTGGACGGGCCCCATCACGGATGCTGTAGCCAGGACCATTGCCATAGAGGATGCTGGTGTAGGCTCGCTTGTCCTTGGCTTTCTTGGGGGCCAGCCCTGGCACAGGGGAGGACATTGTCACCCCCTGTCCCAGCTGGGTACCTCTCCCCAGCTCCCTGCCTGGGCCACCTCAGCCTCCCATGGCAGCAACAGGGTGAGGTGGGAAGAGGGATGCTCGCTGCCCCTTCCCAAGACCCACCAAAGATGGAGTTGCCACGCGGTGTGCTTCCCCCAAAGGTGAAGACATGGGAGTGATCGGCCGTCACTACGGTCAGGGTGTCAGCAGGGGAAGTGAGCTCGACCGCCCGTGCCACCGCCCGGTCCAGCATCACGGCCTCCATCAGCGCCTGCTTGGCCCGGCCACTGTGGTGGCCGTGGTCGATTCTGCCACCTGCTCGGGGAATGCGGCCGTCACCCTCTCCCTTGTCCCCTCGGATGGCCACCTGCTCCCAGGACCCACATCCCACCCCAGCCCCAGCCACACTGCCCGCCTGGAGCTACTCATCTTCCACAAAGAGGAAGAAGCCATTGGGGTTCCTGCGCAGGATGCGGATGGCCTTTTCCGTCATCTCCACGATGGAGGGGTCCGTGGATGTGTTGCGGTTCAGCTCGTACCTCATGTCCTTGGGCTCAAAGAGGCCTGGGGGAGGAGGGTGAGGGGGGTCCATGCCAGGGCTGCTTGGTGCCCCTGCCAACACCTCCAGAGTGGGGAGGAGGAGGAAGCATTGCCATTGATGCAGGCAGAGATGCTCCTACCCATAAGGTGGCTCACGGAGTCATCTTCAACTGCATCCAGGCCCTTCTTGTCCCAGACGTAGCGGGCACCCTGCCAGCGAGAGCAAAGCCAGTGCCAATGGCACACACCCTGTGCCAGGAGTCACATTTCCTCTTCCCTGGCATGCTACCTGCTTGGCACTCAGCCACTCAGCAATCAAGTCCCGGCCGTCCTTCCTGGTGCCATTTTGATCTGGATCCTCCGGGTACTCGGGGTCTGGAGTCTGCTTGGGGGTCATGTACATCCTCCCGCCGCCCAGGATCACCTGCCGGGGAGCTCAGCAGACCCTCCCAGTGTTCCTGGTGCCCCCTCCCTCCCGCTCCCGCTCCCCAGCTCACGTTGATGTCGGTGTTGTGCACCAGCTGGTAGGCGATGTCCTTGCAGCCGTCCCGCAGGGCTTCCTTGGGCATGTTGGCGTCGGCGTACCAGCCCCGGCTGGCCGAGTGCGCATAGGCTGCCCCAGGGGATGCGTGCTGCACCCGTGTGGTCGTCACGATGCCCACGGACTTGCCTGCAGCATGGGCAAGGGTTTACGGGGAATCCATCCAGCCCTGCACGGCACGGGATGGCCATGCCAGGCTCTCCGACAGGGTTTCTGGCTGCCTCGTACCCGCCAGCCTGGCCCGGTGCAGGATGGAGTCCACCTCATTGCCAAAGGTGGTGTGGCATTTTCCATAGACGGCTGCCCCGCTCAATCCCAGAGTCTTGGCGTTGGCCTTCACTCCACAGAGGTAGGCGGTGCCCGTGCCAGCGCTGTCGGGCACCTGCCGGTCGATGGTGTAGGTCTGGAAGCAAGACAGATCCAGCAGGGTTTCAAGCAGGGGCAGCAGGAGTGTCGCCCCAGCACTGCCCCACTCACCTTGGCCAGGGCCATGTGGGGAAAGGTCTCCATGGCCAAGACGCTCTCCTCGCCCGAGCCGCCTGACAGCTGCCCCTTGTAGATCCGAGCCGCTGACACGGTGGACAGCCCCATGCCTGTGGGCACGTCCGAGTCACGGGGTGACAGGGGGCCGGGACCAGGGACAGCCGTGCCCTCCCCAGGCACTGCCCAAGGGCTTGCCCCAGCCCCATCCCCATCTTCTCATCAGCCACGTCTCCTGGCTGTTGGGGAGCCGCAGGGCTTGGCAGTGACCCGAGGCACTCACCGTCACCCATGAAGAGGATGATGTTTTTGGCCCGCTGTGCTGCTGGCTGCAAGGCCAGGGCCAACTCCAGCCTCCTCCTGGCCCCTTTATTCCAGTAGCCTGGGGTCTTCTCAGCATCTGGAGGTGAGAGCAGAGCTAGGAGCCTCCAGGGGCAGCCCCAGGGGTCCAGCGTGGCCATCTCTACCCAAGGTGAATTGAGCTGCTGTAAACCCTCTCCATGGGGGACTAGGAATCCCCTGGAGATCAGCATGGTCTTTTGCAGCCCTGCATTGCTCAGAACCCACCTGCAGAGGGGAAACTGAGGCACAGTTTGGCAGGGAAGTCCCTTGTGCCTCTTGGCAGAATGGATGAGGAGCCTGAGGATCAGCCACAGCGAGTGTGCAATGGCTGGGTAACCACAGCTGGCTGTGGCTATCCAGGCACTTCATCCAAAGTCAGGGATGGGGGTTGGGAGCAGCAGGGACGGGGGGAAGGGCCTGCTTTGTGGGGGGGCTGAGACCAACCCATTCAAAGGTTGTGGTCCCAGACCCCCCTGAGGCAGCTGTAAGGGTTCCCCTTTGCTGGTACCCCATGGAGAGGTGACATGGTCCCTGAAGACCCCCAGGGATGTGACGCCAGCCCCAGCATCCCCCACCAGAGGCTCTTACCCCACTGTCCCACACGTCCCCTGTCACCAGAGGCTGCAGCAGTGAGCTGGGCGAGGAAGCAGAGAAGAAGGCAGGTTCCAGGGGAAAGCGGCCGCCCCATGCTGCCCACCCCGGCTCCCTCCTGGAATGCTGCCTGTGTCCAGGGCGAGGGGACAGCCCTTTATGGCTCTTCCCTGTCCCGTGAGACGATGGGCTGATAACATTCACCACGGACTATCTCCCGGCCCTCCCAGGGCCCTCCCAATGC
>VZRV01011021.1:259250-537866 GCA_013398115.1 Falcunculus frontatus | reverse complement strand
CCCCCCCGGGGCCATCCCTGCCCCCCACCAGCAAGGCAGGACCTCCAGCCTGTCCCTGAGGACCAGGGCACCTCTGGGGCCCAGCTCCCATGGGGGTGGTTTCCTGCAGGACTCCAGGGAGTGGGAGGGAGGGCACAGGGCAAAGGGCTGTTTTTGCAGACAGGCTGAGCTGGGCCAGGCTGGATTTGCCTGGTTTCCTCCGAGACAAACCCGAGGAGGGGGACACTGGGCTGAGGGGTGGACATCTTGGCTTTGGTGTCAGTGTCCTCTGGTCCCGTCCCAGCAGACAGAGTTACACGCTGCCTGTCAGCTCCTGGGATAGCTTGTGCCTCCCATGCCAGCACACCTGCACAGTGGGGTACCTGCTGTGGGCAGGGAACAGCCCCATGTCATCAGCATCAGGTGACATCCACCCGTGATTGCACCAGGCCATCTGGAAGGATGCTACAGGAGCACAACCCCTGGGGACTACACGTGTCCTTCATGGCTTTACCAGCCCCTGGGAAGTGGGTTGTACCCAGCCCTGATCCCCCATCCTGACCCAGGCAGTCAGGGTTTGGCCAGCCCCCGCAAAGGGCTGATGTGTTGGTGCCAGGGCCACGGCTGTCACCACTGATGGGGCCCAGTGATGCAGGGCTCCCTCCCTGCCTGGTACAATGGATTCATTCCTTCTTGCCAGATGTGAATCCCTTCACCAGCCACTGCCTGTGATGATGTGGAGGCTGCCAGAGCAGCCCATGCTCCCGACACATCCTGCACAGTGTGGGTGGGGGACACGGGGATGGAGAACAGGCAGAGGTGGCTGGAGATGGCAGAGGTCAGCTGGTCAGTGAGGCGCTGGATGCAAGGACACGGTGCCATAGGGTACCTGAGCAGGGTTAGGCTGGAGGCCAAGGTGTGAGGGATTGGAGGAGATGCACAGGGACTCCTGGTGAAGCTGAAGGGACTGAGAGAATACCTGCTGGATCAGGAGCTGGGAATACCTGTCCTCATCTCACATCATCTGGCCAAGCATATCTGAGGCTGGGACAGGCAGTGAGGCCGCTTGAATTTCATAGTGCCTGGGAAGTGGCAGGCAGAGGAAGGCAGGGGGCTGCCTGGGAGATGAGTTACTGCTGGGATCCCCCAGCTCGGGGGAACACGGAGGGCACAAAATAAAACCTGCGCAAGCTCTGCACACAGCTGCTGACCCGACTTTTATTACGTGACACACAACCCTGCAAGAAACCCTCCTGCATGGCCCCATGGCTGCATCCCACTGCATCCACATCCCACCTGGGATGGTGGAGCCAGCCCCTCTCTGCTCCTGGGGACACGTATCCCCTCTCAGCCCTCACCATAGGCACTGAAGTTGGGGATGGACACCACTGCCTTAAAAAAAACATTAAGAAAGCATAAAGCTAAAAATATCCAAGAGTAGAAATGTTCTGCCTGGGGCAGGTTCAAGCCCTGAGCCCCTCTCCCAGCTGGAGTTAAAATCCAAACCACAAATAAAACCACAATGGTTTTAAAACTCAAAACCCTGAAGTCCTTGTGGGTCCCTTCTGTCTCCAGTGGGTGCCAGCGCAGGGCCTGGGAGGTGAGGGAGCATCAGCAGTGGGGAGCCCACGGAGTCAGGGCTCTCACTTGTCCGAGCTTGGCCTCTTGAGCAGGGCACTGTACTTGAGGGGGCCACCATCCGCCGTCAGCACCACCTCCACCAGTGTGAAAATGGTGATCACCTTCAGCAGGAGAAAGAAAGAGAGAAAAGAGGGTTTTCAGGCAGCTTGGCATCACACCAAGATTTGCTTAGAGCTGTGCTGCCTGTTGCTGCCTCCACCAGTGCACCCATGAGGAACCAAGGAATGGGGCAGGATGGATTCAAATAGCTCTGCTGTGGTCCAGGGTGCTCCTGAGGCTGGAGGCAGCACCGTCAAGGGCAACACCACGGGCTCTGACACCAGCCAGGGAACCCAAACCAAACTAAATGTGCCCCGCAAAACACCCTCACTTATCTCAGCCTGATCAGGCCCCACTCTTGCTCTCCACGCAAGTCTGGGAAGGATTTTGGGCATTTGTGCCCTTGGCTTTTGGGTCCCAACCTCCCCTCAAGGCCACCCGTGCCTTCCCTCTCCTGCCACAGAACCACATCATCCCTTAATGGAGCCTGGCCAAGAGCCAATGTCGAGCTGCGGTGAGGATTTTCCACATGACTTTGGGCATTTCATCAGCATCTCACAAGGAGGGAACAATCTGCCTGTGCTCCCACAGTGGGAGGAGACCCAGGAAGGGAGCACAATGGATGAGAGAGATGCAAGGGAATGAAGACCCCAGAAAATCAATCCCTCCTGTTCAGGAACGGCGCTGCTGCTGCCACCTCCCTGCTCCTCTGACCCCAGCTCTTCTTGCGATTGTATGGATTAGAAGTGGAAAGTATTGATCTGGTCTGTCCTTGAGGCACAGTTAAGGGTCTGGCTGGGACATTGGGAAGGGCTGTCCTGGGGTCATGCCCAGGCATTTGGGGACTTTGCTTGCTGAAGCCTGTCCCCAAGCCCTGTGCTGTAGCAGGGCTTGCTGGGGCCATCTGCTCAGGGCTGGCCCCAGGAGAAGCAGGCACAGAGCTACCGGCATAACCTTGTCCAACCCTTCCCAGCTCATCCAGTGCCGGCTGCTCCAGATTAATCATTCAGAACAGGAAAATCTCATTGAGACTTAAATGTACCAAAGTGGCCAGTGAGGAGCAACCTGCAGGAAAATCCTATCACAAGTGGCTGCTCAGAGAGCTGTGATCTACTGAGCACCAGCCCCTGCCCGCCCCAGCTGGCTGCAGTGCAGGGGGTGGTGGTCATGGGGCAGCCCCCCAGTCTGGGGGAATCAAAGGGGGAGTATCAGGATTCTCCCTTGCAATCCTGCCTCATCTCTTTGCTGAACTGCTGTGAAATAGCACAATTTCACATCAAATCTCCTGAGTCTTAGACCCACTTCTTATTCCAGCCCTGAGTGATGCCCACTGAGGCCCTGGTCATCTCCTGGAGATCAGGGAGAAATGGGAGCAACACGTCCCCTCCGTGGCAGGGCCAAACAGCCCAGACCCTGGCACAGCTTCTCACTAACAGCCTTACCTGATGTTCCCCCTGCCTGGCCAGGCTCAGCTAAACCTGGAAGCAGAGGCAGGGAGCTGGGGTGCTTGGTGTTGTGGGGTGTCCAGGTGACATCTACCAGACTTCAGCATGGCTCACAGCAATCTGGCTCATCCCAGGACTGAAGGTTTATAAACTCAGGGATCTTCTGGCTCAGAGGATAGCTCAGAGCCTGATCCCATGGGAGAGCTCCAGTGTTTTCTTAGAAGGTGTGGAGGGTTCGTGGAGGAGTCTCCTTTACCAACTGTTTGCTTAACCAAAATGGGCCCTGCTCATGCTGGGGCATCATTTTTCATCAGCTCCCTGCTAGGGTGTGATCCCTGCTCCTGTAGGAAAGGAGGAACTGAGGCCACTCCAGGCTGCATCCACGGGGCTTCTCTGAGCCAAGCTGAAAGAGGAAAGCTCAGCTTCAAAGGGAGGGACGCCTGCAGAAATGTCTGCAGGGTTGGATCCAGCTCTGATCACAACATCCACCCTGGGATGGGAAGGACTCTCCAGGACACAGATCACACCAGCTGGGAGGGTCAGCCCACTCTCTGTCAGGATCCCTAGGTGGGCAAGGATGGGATGTGCTGAGCTTGGATGGAATTGGGGAATTGCTCAAGTGCAGAGCCCCTGGAGTGGTGCAGGGAGAGGCTGGGATTCAGCCCTTCAGGCAGGGATCACAGCAATCAACACAGCTGGGGTTTTATAGCCATGCCAGACAAAAGCTGGCAAAGAAGCACCACTTAATCAAGCCAGACAAATGTGATTGCTCCCTTTGATTGAGTTACCAAGTTAATAGATGACAGGGACACAAGAGAGAGACTTCTTGACACTGTTAAAACATTTGACACTGCATCTCAGGAAGTCTGATTTAAAAAATTTCTCCTAATTGAGGCTCAACCCTGTCACAGGGATGGAAACCCCAAGAAAAGGCCATGTCAGGGGCAAAGAATGCCAGGATGGGGGGAAGGGTCTAGACAGGAGCTGGCTTAGGCCTGATCTTACTTAACATCTTAATTGATGATCTGGAAGGAGGAAGTAAACAGCATGTTAATTCAATTCCTGGAGGAAACTGAATTGGGAGGCAGGGCACACAGCAGGCAGGGCAGAGACTGAAGGCTGTGGAGGGGTCAGATTGTGAGGGCAGCGATGGCATGGGACTGGACTGGATGGCAGAGGAGGTTGAGGCTGAAGTTGGACTCACTGGGAAAGGGACACAGAGGGACAGCAGGACCTGACACCCTGCGAGACAAGACCTGCCTCCTGGACCTGTCCCTGCAGACATCACAGGATCCACGTGTTGCACACAGCCTCCATGCCAGCCCCATGGTGTTGTGAGCCCATCCCATGCTGTGGGGGTCTTACCTGGGGCACAGATTCCTCCTCCAGCTCCTCTGGCTCCCACAGGAGTGTCAGCTCTGGCTTCTTCCCTGCCTTCTGGAAGCGGAAGTCCACCAAGGGCAGCGCCTGCAGGCAGGGAGAGTGTTTGGAACACGGCCTCCCCAGCCCTCCTCCACCTTGCCTGCGGATGGGGCTGACACTGCTTTTGCCCAGCACGCTGCCTCTGCAGCTCTTTAACAACTGGGATGCAGCAGCCCGTGAGCCTGAGCCTAGCACGTAAATCAGGGGCTGCTGTGATACACCACCAGCCCATCTATCACGCTCTATGTCCTGTTTAAAGATGTCATTGCCAGCCATATAACCAGGTTATTAAGAGAGGATGCTGTCACCAACTGCAGGTGCTGGCCCACAGCACTGCTGTCACAGCCCCAGATAAACCATCTGATTAAATGAAATGAAAACCAGCCTCACTCCCTTTCCTCGCTTCAGATCCGTGCTTATCTCTGCTCCCCTGAATTTGGCTTTATTCCCTTTTACCTGGGCCAGATTAACCCCAGCATGTCACAGGGAGAAGCCGGTCCCCAGAGACTGGGCTGATCCAGACCCCCCAGTCCCTTGTGCCTGCCTGGGCTGAGGGATGGAAGGGAAACTCCAGGAAGGTTCCCTCCCCTCCAGCTGGCCCAGCTTGGGCACAGCTCTGCTGGTTGCAGGGCTGGCACAAAAGGGTACCAGGACAGCCACAGCCTGCAGTGATGCCAGGCTTCTGCAGCCCTCTCTGGCGAGGCAGCGTTGGTACTCTCACACTGGTGAGGTACTTACATTGCAGTAGATGCGCTTCTGGACTCCAAACTTCAGCACCAGGACATCAAAAGCCTTGCTCAGGACACCCATCACCATGGCTTCTGACTCCAGAGGACCACATTCCTGTCAAGAGACAGGGCTGTCACTACACAGTAGCTCTCATCCAGCAATCCCCAAGGGGAAACAGTGTCTCCAGGCCCTGGAACCCAGCAGTGGTGGTTGCTGAGTGTGTCCTCTTACTGTTTGCCTTTCCTAAAGCCAAGTGGGCAGACACAGCCCCTTCCCAGAGGCATCTAGGCTGGGCCTTGCCAGAGAAATCCAGAGATGCCTTCGGAGAAGATAGCCTTGGATCTTACCCTGACAAAGACGGAGAAGAAGAGGTCAGCACTGAGCTCCTGCACCCTCTTGGAAGCCATCTTCCGGTCATTGCAGTGATCTGCCTGTTTCTGGATGGCCTCCTTCTCCATCTTGATGGGAGATCTGGCACCTGCAAAGGGGACAAGTGACAATGACATGCCCATGCTCCCTCCTGCTACAGAGCCATGCCATGGCCCCTGTCCTCCAGTGCCCAGCCCATGCAGGGGAGCAGCACCCACCGAGCGAGGCGGAGAGCAGGCGGTGCACAACGATGTCGGCGTAGCGGCGGATGGGAGAGGTGAAGTGAGTGTAGAACGGCACGTTCAGTGCGTAGTGGTGAAACAGGGTCTCGTCCTCCAGGATGCCAGTGCAGAAGTAGAGAGCCATCTGAAGGGGGGGAGAAACGAGGGGAGGTGTGAGCAAGGGTGGTGCCATGAGGCTGGAGGGGTCTGGTTCTGCGAGACGCAGCGCCAGCAGCCAATGGCCCTTTGATGACATTCCTGTATTCTGGTAGTCCTTCACCTGCTGCTCAGTTTGAGCTGTGCGGGGACAAGGCAGGCACTGCAGAAACTGAGCACAGAATAAAAGGGGCAAAGCCACTGCAGGCAGCTGCTGGCTGCCAGCTGTCCCTGCCTGGCCCCAAGGACTGCACCCACTTTCACATCACTCATGGGTCTAAGCAGCTTCCTGCTTCTGCTCAGGCCCTGGGGATCATTTGCCATCCTATCTTCCAGGGGACAGCCCAGCTTGTTCTTTGCCCAACTGAGATGTTCTCCCATCAAGGGGCCTCGCAGAGCAGCTTCCATGCTGGCTCTTTGGTTCTGGGTCTGGCTGCAGGCTTTACACACCCATTGTGCATGCTTGGAGAGCACTGGGGGCTGGGATGAGTGGCTTCCGAGGAAGAGAGAGCTCTGCTGTGATCCCTGCTGCTCCATCCCACTGTGACAGCTGGGGAGCCGAGCAGCTGAACTGACCATCTAAACCAACAACAGGGCAACAGTGCTCAGCAGCCTCTTCAGCAGAAATCTCTCCTGTGTCACCCCTGTTATCCCACAGGTTACAGCTTTTATTTTTACATCTGTGAAACACCAGCTCTGGGGCTGGGAAAACACTGGGGGCCGAGCCCAGGCGGGGAGGGGAGGCTCTGCAGGTCAGGGGGGTGGCGGCGGGGTCATGGCACAGTGGCGATTGAATGAACCCATTTAAAAATAAGAGCAAGTGATTTAAAAAAAACAGGAGTAGCCAGCTCTGATTACAGAGCCGTCCTGGGATCCTTGGTTTGGGCAGCTGTATCCTCTGCTCTCCAGGCCAGTGGCGCAGCCAGCTCCTGCTGAGCAGCAACGCACTGATCCGGGCAAGTAAATAGAGCAGGTTAAAAAAAGCAGCATCAGTCCCAGCCTTATTATGAGACCCAAGAGCTGGGATAGGAGCTGTGGTGGCTGCCAATTTCCACAACCCAGAATTAAATTGTTTCTGATGGACTCCACAAAGTACAGTCTCCACTCAATTAGCTCGGCTCCCACCGAGTGAGGCTGGGCAGGGAGACACGCCGAGCTCCGGAGGCTGCTGCGGGAGGGGACGAGTGCCCTTGTGCTGACAGACAGCATGAAATCACAGGGAGCTTCCAGGCACTTGTGCCAGGCTTCCAAGCAGAAGGCAGGAAGGTCCCTACCACACCAGGCAGGCAGAAAGCAGAGCACCAGTCAAAATCCCTGCTCTGAGAAGGGCCCATCCCTGCCCCATGCCAGCAGTGTTTCAAGTTATGCCCCACCTTGTTTAAAGTTACAAAAGGTGCCGAAGGCCCTGTGCTGCTTGCTGTTGTCTGGGGCACTTTGTCTTGATGGATGTGCTGGCCACTGTGGGGTCCAGCACCATTTTGGACACCCTTTTGGCAGCTCATGACCCTCATTGACATTTGCAGCAGCTTGGGTATCACAACAAAAATACTCCCCTAGGCTATGGTAGGGTTACACCCTGCAGGGAGCCCAATCTGACACGTATCTGACACCCGTCCTCACCACCGTGACAGCACAACCCGGTGACATCAGCCTGGCATGAAGCAGATGTTTTCTCATTAACAGATTTGACTCACAAGTGGTCTCAAATCCCCAGGGTTTGCTGCAATCCCCGAACTGCGAGGAGCCTGGAAATAAATCAGCCCCAGCCAACCAAGGGCAGCTTTGCTCTCACGGACAGATTGAATCCCCGAGTGACTGAGCCCCTGAAAAATGGTGTGTCGCTGCTCCTTCATCTGTTACAAGGCTCCTGGCATGCCAATCCAGGCATTCCCCCAGGTACACGCATTACCAGTTGCTTCCCAACTCCCTCCTCCTCCAAGAGGCTGATGTCTTGACCACCAGCACGCAGTGAAGAGGGAAGACACAGACTCGGCACGACCAGGGGTTAAACCTGTGGACAGGTTGTTTAGGCTGATGTAGCTGCGGCCTTGTCCCTGAAACATCAGCCTTATCACTGGGAGCTGCGACATGTGCAGGGATACAGGTGACTTCTCGCTGCCCCGACCAGACGGGCTCGCTGCACCATCTGTCAGAGCAATGGCCCAGCCCTCGCCACCGGCCTGGGCCCCTCAGTGGCTGTGCTCCGCAGCTGCCAACTCAAATCTGTCCTCTCCCCCACGAGGGACTGCGACATCCAGCAGGATGGGGCTGATTCTTCCATCTGCTCTCATGCTGGCGGCAGACAGCAAAAAAAATACTCCTCGCAGGAAAAGCTCCTTCCTCCTGGAAGCTGTTTGCCCCTTTCGGAGGGGGTTTGCCTATAATGGGAGTGTGCTAGGCAGCAGGTTTGCCACGTACGAGTAGACTGCACAGCACACCTGAACACACAGGCACCTTTGCCTTCTGATGATGGAATGAGGCTAGATCCTGCCAAAATAACGTCTCATGGAGTATCGCCTTTAAAAGTGCCTCTTTCTCTGTCTGGTGTCTACTCTGCAGAAGACTTTATCCCCAAAACATTGATACCTCTTTTATGTGATGATCTAACACGTATTCACAGGGCTAAACCTTAATGAGAGCCACTGTGAGGTATCTGAAAGCACTCCCACCACTTCTCCAACCACAGTCTCAGGACACCACAGAGGCAAGATCTCAGCAAGCCAGTGCGTCCCCAAAAGCCCATCTCCTCCTTGGTGCCACTGCAGAACCCAGTTACTTTCTCCTTGCTCATCCATCCTGGCCAGCAGCCAGGCTTGCTCCACATGCTGCTACCGGCAAAGCCCAGACTTGTGCCACAGTCAGCAGGACCAGAGAGGGACTTGAAGGAATTCATGTCACCAGGGCACCTTCCACCAGAAAAGGAGGATGTGACAGAAGGGACCAGGATAACCCAAAGCAGGACTAGGGATCTAGTCTAGTCTAGGGAACACATCCAGCTCCAGAGGACACTCCTTGCTCTTTACAAAGCAGCTCTCCTGAGCTGGACACATGTGAGGGGGTGATTTACTAAACGACCTCATATCCCAGTCCCAGTTGCAAACAAGCATTAAGTCCCGGAAGCACAGCAAGACTTCAGGCAACTGCTAATGAGTAAATGAAGCAAATAAGCTAATTAGAAGAGTGACAGTCAAATGAGTGATATTGGGAAGATGATTCATTCCTGCAGTGATAAGCAGGCCACGGCAGAGAGATCATTTCAAGAACGTGCCCCTTCTCCCCACGGGGTAGGACTTTCCTCAGAAGAGGTTGTGCTGTGCCCAGCTGCAAATGCAGCTGATGCCTCACAAAAACCTTTTTTGATGGTGATAGACACCCAGATAATTGTCCTGAGCTACAGATGCACCAAACATGACAAGTGGTGTGAGCAGCACAAGCCTCCATTGCAGAGACTGTCAAAGAAAGCCACCTGGGCTGGAGGGAGACTGAAGGGTTTCCAGAACTTTCCTGCTTCCAAGAGCAGGTACCAGACTGTGCTTATGGCCAGTTGCCCACCCCTACTCTTAATTCCTTCTTTGGACCAGTTGTGATATCGCGATGTGAAGAAATGGCACAAATAAGAACCATGGAGCCCACCAGGAGCTCTTCATAGGGCTGGGTCCTTTTAAGTCTGCTAACAGCCCTCAGGCAACTTCAAGGGTGAAATATTCCAACAAGGACACTGTGGGCAATGAGGAAAGACTCAGCCTGACCTTGCCATCCAGTGAAGCTTTGTTGCTCAAGGGATACTCCCACTGCCAGCTGCATAGGGCTGGAGGCACTGGAGGAAGTTGCTGGCAGCCCTGGAACACGGTGTTCAGTGTTTATTCACTCCCTCTGTGTGTAACAGCCAGCTTGGTAATGCAGAAGGGGTGAGGACTGAAGATGGAGCCACAGCAGAAAGCTACAAGCAGACACGCCCGACAGCACAGCGCTGTTCTCACCTGCATGGGCCTGGAGAACATGTAGGTCAGCACTTCCTTCCTTGCTCTGGAATACTGGTCAGCACCAAATGTTTCACTTAAACTTTTCTGAAGGAGAGAAGAGAAAGCATTCAGTGTTGGCATGTTATGGTGGTAAAGGGACCCAGGCAGACCTTGCTGGTGCTAACAGCAGCTTGTCAAAGCCAAATTCCCCTTTTTCCTGCAAATCCCCTTGTAAGCCAAAAGGTGCACATGAAATTGGGCTTTGCTGTGGTCCCAGCAGCCCCAGTAAGACTGCATACATGGTCCTGAGCACTGGCTCTCCTCCTGGAGTCAGTGGCAGGGAGCACCCGGGGCATGGGGACTGCTGGCTTCATCCCCAGTTGTGCAGTGTGAGAGAGAGCACGTAAACCCTCTCCCGACCTGTGCCTGGCTCCCATCCAGCTCCTGAGAGCTTCAGCACAGGGACTGATGGGACTCTGGGGAGACACTGATATGGGAAGTCACGGCCTGGGGCTAGCAGTGAGGAAGGGCTGGAGGGTTCAAAGTGCAGGAGAGGAGCTGAGTGAGCAGCCCTACATCTGCTGACATAGGCTGGGCACAGCCAGCAAGCCGGGAAAGCAGTCCCAGCTGATGGAGGGGCGTGCGGGAGGCCAGCGGGGATGGGATTAACAGAGGATTATTCACAGTCCAGTTGCGGTGAGTAAAGAAAATCCTGGAACCTGCGCTGTGCTATTCAGCTGGAGTTCAGCCTCAGGACATGCTCAGCAGAGGAGTGGTTGGATACTTCTTGCGCTGGCTGCATCTGACCTTTCCCAGCACTGCTCTCCAGTCCTTCCCAGGCACCCAGCTCCCCACCCTACCCTCCCTGAGACCTGACAGAAACAGCCCAGACAGAAACAGCCCAGACAGAAACAGCCCCTTGCAGAGCTACTTTCCTTGTGGTATGGAGCAAATTCCCTGCCTAGGACCTGCCCAGAGAAGGAAATCTGAGTGTCTCAGTGAGTGCTCCTGCACTGAAACATCCTTCCCATTGCAGGGAGGGCAGTGCAGGGGTCACTTGCAAGGTCCTTCCCACCCTGCTCTAACCTCTGTGCACAATATGGCTGACCAGGACAGGCTGGGCCACCCTTGCCCAACGCTATTGGGATCAACAGTGAGCGAGGGAGGTGTTTTGTTTTGGCATGGCATAGTTGTTAACTTTACTTGGGCAGAGAGGGACAGGGAAAAAAGCACACACTGCCACAAACACGCCATCACGTAGCTGCCCACCCTCGGCCCCCACGGCCCTGCCAGGCCAGTGCACTCACATGCAGGGCTCCTGCACTGCTGAAGTCAATGTCAAGGCCGACTTGGTTGCAGAAGTCCATGAGGTCTTTCAGCAGCTTGGTTTGGGGCGGGGGGTGGCGGCGGAGGAAGGCCTGCTCGGGGAAGGAGCGGTAGATCCGATGGGCCACAGCCATGTTTGCCAGCAGCATGAACTCCTCCACCAGCCTGCCGCAGGAGAAAAACAACGCTAGGCCCCGGTTAGACCGGGGAGGCCCCTGGGAAGCCAAGCCAGTCCACAGTGATGGGAACTAATACGACACAGGGGGACAGGGGAGCAGCTTGCAGTTGCTGTCATAAGCACAGATTAGCTGTGAGACTGCAGCAAATCCCCCCCAAATTCTCACTTTCTAGCGGAGGTTTCCCCAGGGACTCAGAGTAAGCTGTCCTCCTGGCGCAGACAAGCAGAAGTCGGTGATAAATTGACAGCTTAAATTAGGATAAAATAATCTCCCTTTAGGTCATTTTATCTCCTGAAACGCTTGACAAGCAAAACAAACGCCATGAGAAAGATAGCACGGAAAACAAACACACGTCTCTGTCTTCCTGGGCCAGAGAAAACAGCATCTCGCTCGCTCCCCTATCCCGAGCTCAACATGTGTGGTCAGGCCCAGCTACTGAGCCCTGCCCCACGCCAGGCTCCCACCCACAGCACAACACAGCACTGTCCCCGGGCAGGACATGCCACCAGAGCTGCTCCAGTGGGGCTGCCTTTGGCATCCAGCAGATGCAGGGACTCCACAGGCTCCTCCATACAACCTGCAGACTGCTGGGGTACTCCAGGCTGGGGTGAGCCCCTCACTTTCCATCTCTGAATGTACATGCATCGCATGGAAACCTCTGGGGCTACACAGTGCTAAGGAAAGCAATCCCAGCACTAGGGATCATCTTTGGTGCGTGTATGGGTTGTGCTACCAGCAGTAGGGCTGTGCCACGGGGGACTTGTTTAACTGGGCTTGATAAGCAAGAGATGTGCTTAACTGGGCTTCCTGCTATTTCCTGCATGTATTCCCAGGGCTCCTAACTGGTGCTAATTGCCAAAAAAGATAATAGATTTACAGAAGTAACCTCATCCTCCCAGCAATGCCTGAGTGAGCTGTCGCTGATTATGCCAGCTCAGCCTCATCGCTCCTGCAGGCAAAGCAGTGATTTTGCAGGGCTGGCTGGGGGACCAGGGCTGGAGTCGGCGTTCCTGCAGCTCCCAGCCCTGGCCACTGCTGGGGAGACTGGCCAGGTGAGATGTGCAGGGTGCTGCACTCCTGGGGTACTCCTACAGCAGTGATACATTCCCAGCCTTGGAGTTCTTGCCAAGAACTTGAAAGAGAAGGGAAATAAAGACAAGCCCGGAAGAGGAATAAGCACCTGACAGTGATAATCAGCTGTAGAAATATTAGTCTTTAATGGGAAGGAGCTCCCTTATTAAGAGCCCTGTGGATCCTCACAGAGGGTTTTGTGCCAGAGGCCAACACTTCAGGCCCCACAGGGAGGGCAGGAGGGACATCCTGGCCCAGGGGCAGTGTGGGTGGGATGGGAGCAGCACAGCCTATATGGGAATGGGCTGCCCGCCCTATCCCCTGGAACACCTGCCCATGGGGACATGCTACCAGCGGCCAAGGGCTGGGTCGGGGGTGGGCAATGCCCTGTGACCCGAGCAGGATCAGGACACATTCCTGAGGGGCCACTTCCAAGAGGGCTGAGCCAGGCTCTTGCTGTTCCTGTGCAGCTGAACCGGCAGATGGCAACCTCGGTCCCTCTATGGCCAGCGGCTCCAGGGGGTGCGGGACAGCGTGGCCCGGGGTGTGGGACAGCATGGCCCGGGGGCACTGGGCACCCTGGCCGTGGGACAGCCAGTGGCAGCCAGCGGGTTATGGCATGGCCATGCCCATCTCCTGGGAGTGGGTGACACACCACTCTCACACCAGCAGCACGTGGGGAAGAGTGGCCTGAGGACAGGTGTGAGGCTGTGCCAGCCAATGCTCACACCTGGGAAGCCCTTTCTGCCCGAGCCAGGTCACAGCGAGGCACGGAAAAGAGGGCAGACTGCAAAAGGCAGTGCCTCTCCTTCCCATGGGTTTTGGTGCAAGGAAAGAGGGAGACATTTCCAGCATTAGCCTCATCTACACAGATGCACGCTCGGGCAAAGGTTGGCCATGGAATCCCTGCATCTCCCTTGAACTGTGGCCTCTATGGAAGCAGACGCAAACCCATTTTTAAGGACAAAGCAATAAACACCCGTGAACAAAATTTCCTCTTTGTCACAGGCAACACGTGCTCATCGCATGTCCCAGAGATGAACACTGTAAGCAAATGCTGCAGCAGACCCTGCCATTCCTGTTCCTGCTGAGCACTGAAGTGTGAAGCCTTCATCTCTTATCTACAGTGACACTTTTGGCTGGATGCAATTTCCACCTGATTATTAAGTTCTGCATTTTGTTTTACCATTCTGGGGCTTGGGCTTTTACAATTTCCTGGAGATATCCTCGTTCTGATGTTGTAGGTACTGAATGGAAGCTCACACCTGAGCACCCTCCTGGCAGGGATGCTTTTATTCTTGAAGTAAAACTAACAGCACATACTACCCACTTTGCTCTGCAAAATACCATTCTGGGAAGCACCCAGGAGCTTTGCACCCATGACAGGGTGTGCAGGATGTGACCATGGATATTCAGATTTGAAAAGCTACTCTTGCTCTCTCACCCAAAGGTAGAGGAAGGCTCTGGGAGATGCATCTGCAGTTTGGGCTTTCAAGGAGCAGGTAACATGGATAAGATTGGACATTGTTCAGTATCTGAGGGGAAAAGAAGCCCCAGGATCTGATGGGTTGGTTTGTGTCAGCTCAGGTTAACAAACCAGAGTGCCCTTGGAAGGCTGCAATGCCCTGTGGGCTGATGCCAAAACTCCCTGCAGGGACAGAGGGTCCATCCCAGCTCTGGATCACTGGGGGGGGTTATAGAGGTGCTCCCCAAATGCACCCCTCTGCAGCAGTGCTGTAAGCTTGAAAGGGAAGAAGAGTGTGGGGCTGCTCCATAACTCCTAGTCAGATTTGTTCTAAACATCAGGAGTTCAGGGAGAGGAAAGCAGCTTCCAGAAGGCACAAGTCACAGCTGGAGTAATCCAGAGCATGTGAGAGCTTGCCAGGGTCAGAGAGAACAGGCTGGGGACAGTGAAGGAGCCAGCACCTGTGCCTGGAGTTAAGCCACATCAGTTCTTCCAGCAGAGCAATGGGGTCTCGGGCTCACACAAGGAAGGAGACAAGATCTGCATGAAACAGCTTAATGTGGTGACCTCACTGCACCTGGAAGGAAAACCTTATTCCCAAGAGGAGCTCATGCTGAGACTGCATGGGATGTTGGTGACTCAAGAGGACAAGCCAGGGCTAGGACTGCCCATGAAGCTGGCAAGGCTTCAGGTGCTGAGGAGTTGGAGGGGACAGCTGCTGCCTTCATGCCCTCCCCACGTGGCCTTTCAGTTGCACTTTTAGCTCACATTCTCACCAGGGCTTCAAACGCAGCAAGCACTACATTGTGGCTTGGAGAAAAGCAATGGATGCTGGGGCTGGTGGGAGCTGTGCTGAAGCCCTGCTAACTTGTGGGCAGGTCAAACGACAAGAGGTTTTGGGGTTTCTGTGGGTTTTTTCTTAAAACAGCCTAGCTTGGAGTCTGGCTCAGTGCAGCTGGCAGACAGGAGTACAAAGAAAAATATTTCATGGCTAAAAAAACGGAGACAGAAAGACTGGTCCATCTGAATGCGCGCTGAATGAATCCCATGTGAAATGCATTCTAACGGCATCGCTACAGTTTCCTCTGGATTAGCTGAGCTATCCTTGGCTCCTGGCTCCATAAAATCCCATAAACAATCTGATCTGAACTTTTGCCCTTTCTGTGCTGATGTGAGGTTTCCTCTGCCGCCCCACAGACAGGGCTAGGGGTCAGCAGGTGGCTGTCCCTCCTGTAGGTGCCTGCAGATCCCAGCTGTCCTGCTAACCATGCTGCAGGAGGGAGCATTTCCAAACCTGTTCCATGCATCATTTAACATGTGCACATGTGAGGGGAAGGAAAGGGAGCGATGGGATGGCTTTTGAGCTCTGTAACATGTACATCTCCTGTCATCTCTTTCAATATCCAGATTTTGCTTATGAGTTATGTGGATGAAACTCATCCTCAGCCTGCCTCATGCAAGAGGTCAGCTGGAGTGTATGGCTTACACTCATCTCTGAATTTCATATGTGACCAAGGCATGCCAGTGCCTAAATCTCACCAACTTCTGGGGAGATTTCAGGCTCCTGAGATGCTCTTAAACGCAAGACTTGGTGCTTTTCAAAGTATCTTTCATAGTCACAGCTTCTGTAGGCAGTCACCTATGAAACCATCCGGCTGAAGTAGACTGATGACATCTCGATAACAGCCCCAAACACAAGCTACTGGGCTGTAACTCCTCTCAGACAGCTCCTTCCAGTGCCAAAAATCTATGGGACGTGGGAAGAGGAGCTACACATTCAGACCCTTGACCTGCTTTAGTATGAGCATTACTATTTGCTCCATTAAAGGTTAGATTTACCCTTCCCAAGCCCTGGATAGCAACCTTGAAAAACTGCTGATGCTCTCAGCAAGTTGGTTGGTTGACGGCAAATAAAAAAGTGGTTTCTAATGGCAAATGTCTGCAAAGAGAGGCAGGGCAAGTAAAATGCCTGTTTGGCTGCTTGTCTCCATGGCAATGCAGCTAGGCTGCACAGCAGCCATCGAAGTGCCCACTCTCCCTGATTAACTTGACAAATGACATTAGCTAAACAGGGTTCGGTGAAAGGGAGAGACAAGGAGTACTTTGTGTGCAATCCAGTAAGTGCAGGAAGGAGGCAGGCAGCTTCCTTAAAGCAAAAGGACACTAAAACACCTGCTGTTCCACCAGGGTAACAGAACCGAGGGCTTCACAGCAAATGGCAGTGAGGTGGGGCTGGACAGATGAGCACAGCTCTTCCCCCACGCTGCCTTCTTCACCTTCATCCCTTCCTGCAAGATGTAACTGATAGGTACATCCAGGTGTTGGAAGTGTTATCACAGCTGAGGTGTGAGAGATAAACCCAAAACACCACACAGCTCTTCCAAATCAGGGTTCTTGGCTTTTGACAGGCTGGAGAAGTTGGTCTTTTCTTCACGTGTAGCACATTGTGGAAACCTGCTCCCAAAAGGACAGAGCTGAACTGTTCTGAGCTGGAGTCTGAGCTCCCCTTCCAACGGTGGTCCCTCTGGCTGGGTGAGCTGCCTCCAAGTAAATCCCCAGCATCTTTCCAGCAGCTCAGACTAGAGCCAAATGGGACCAACCACTTCTACAAGGGTTGCCAAACTTCTTTTTCCTAACTCCTTACAATATCTCATCTGCTCCTCTCAATCTTGTCTTTCCCTCATAGCACTTATTCCCTCCTACAAAAGGAACAAGACTTCTGCTGTTCGAATTTCTTCCCATCTATGGACGGATTTACCATCCCAGCTCAGCACGGGTTTGTGCTTCAACCTGCACTCAAAGGCCTCTGGTTTCTCAACCTGTATCTATGTGCCTGCCTCAGGTGTGTCCAGCTCCATGCTGGGTCCAAGCAGGGTTAGGACGGTGTAGCTTTGAAAGTGTCACACTTGAACCAAACAGTGCCACGAGAGGCTGGTGCTGAGGAAGGCAGCCCTGATGTGTCTGTGTGTGTCTGAGAGGGCTCTAAAGACACTGAAGGATTTAGGTCCCCTTGCTAAGGGCAGTACACTGCTGAGAGCCCTCGCTCTCTGCTGGCTTGGAGGGGATTATTGTTACAGCACAATCTCGTAACAAACAGGAGATCTACAGCCACCTTCTGTGAATGGGACTCTAAATCCTGCTGCCTTCACCCACAAAGTCACCTTCCACAAAAGGCTGCAAATAGTCCTGTTCACATCCAACAGGAGCAGCATCAGCTGCAGGAAAACAGGAAAGAAAACAGCACCACGGCTCAACCAACAAACCCTCTCCAAGGTGTTAAGTCCAAAGACGCTGGATGTGGTATGACTTTTTCGTCTTTTCTTTAAATCGTGTTCGTTTATTTTTGATTACAGCTCTTCCATGAAACAGAGGAACTTGAGTGGTTTCTATAAAAGCTCTTCTAAAACCAACATTAGCTAATCCCACATCTCCTGAGAGTGCAGCCAATGACAGAATCATGCTCTCTGGTGAGTAGCTGGGCCGGCTACTTGCAGTGGCTCTTTTCCATGCAAAATTATGCAAAAACAGTGTGCTGTTTTCTTGGTGACACTGCCTATCCAACAGGAGCATCTTCAGCCATCCACTCTGGAACAGCATTGCTGCCTGAAGAGCCATGAAAATCAAATCCCCTATTATCCAAAAAAATTGGATTGCAATGTTACATACGAGCCTTGCAATGTTGGTGTGGAGCTCCTGTTGCCAATGACAGTTGCCAAAAGACCAAAAGGCCTACTTTTTTTTTGAAAGGAAAAGTAGTAAAAGGCAAGAAGGCTGGCGGTTCCTGGCTTGATGAAAGTCATTTGTGCTCCTCTCACAGCTAGCAGTAGCCTTGCACAAAGCTTAGCTGAATAATGGAATTACTCCACTTTCTGAGATTGCTCAATTAGCTCTTGGTTAAAACTGCTAACATTGAAACTTGATGAGAATAGCAGCTCTGAGGCAGTTTTAGATTCATTTCTTACTAAGCTAGAATGGCTTTTCCCTATAATGAACTCCCTTTCCGGGGTATAAAGAATGCCCTTTATATTAGCTATGGTGCCTTCCCAGTAATAGATGCCTACAACACAAATGCATGGGAGGGTTCTCTGAATACAAATGTCACTTATGGACCACTCTCACACCTTGAGGCTGGAAATGCCACAAGACTGCTCTCTTTGCTTTATCCAAATTATCTGTGGTACAGTGGAAAACTGTTTTAAGCTCTCAATACTGACGCTGGGCTCCTGAAGGCATTTGGTATGATTAGGAATTAATTGCTCAAAGCCTGATGTTCTGGTTTGCACACAGGGATTCAGACCACTAGAAAAACCTCAGCCATTTGCCTGAGTTCCTTTGAAATTATCAATGCCGCTTTGCAGCCCCGTTAAATGAAATTGCTGACTACATCTGGCAGCACAATGTCAGGCCAGACGTTGTGGCGCTGGACGACACAAGCAGCCACAGAGCCTTTGGCATCTCTTGGCTCTCGGCTGTGTGGGTGGAAAATGCACCCTGCCTGGCCTGGAGCTCCTCACCCTCATCTGTGGCTCATGTAGAAGGGATAAAGTCAACACCTGCCCATCCTGCCATTCTCCATCCTGTCTTGATTCAAATGGCAACACTGGACTGAAGTGTCGGTGTTGCAGAGGATGCCCTCACTGTGGGCTGCGCCTCTTCATTAAAGGTTAATATGACTGCAGTCTGCTCCTTTTCATGCAAATTGGTGACAACCTTCAGATTCCTGGCACGGTGCTGAAGTGCCCCTCTGTGCCAAAACAGAGTCTTCAGCTGCTGTGGGCCAGGGATGAAAGCTTAGACCTGTACCCATCTGCTGGGCCACACAAGATGTGGAGGCACAACTTCAGCAGGGTTCCTCAGTCTCAGCTCCAGTGTTCTCCACAATTTTCTCAGGACTATCACAGTTTTGAGCCCAGGGCAGAGGACTTTACTCTCAGCATCACATATAGAGGTAGATCTCCATCCAGGAATGGCCTTCCTATCTCAAGAAACCCCTTTTTTAATGGGCCCTAAAGAAGCCCATGGAGTGCTGCTCGCTCAGCATGGGCACACAGCCTCATATACATCCCCTTCTAGGAATGCCTCCAGTCCCCAGGGCTGCCTGGCACTGCCACACCGACCTCCCACTCGTGCTGGGTGTCAGCACCAATGGGACAGCAATGTTAAAAACTCTCCCTGAATGCACAACCCCTTCATCTTTGTGGGGAAAACAATGGAAAAGAATTTGCAATCCTTGTATCTCCAGGAGCTGTGCAGTTGGGAATCCCAGCCCTGCTTCCCACAGATCCGTGTCAGATCCAGTTTGCCTTTCCAAGGAGCCACCACCTTACCAAGATCTCATCTCTCAGAGGCAGCTACGATGGCAAGGGCCCTGCTCCCTCTGCTCCGCAGGGAAGGGATAAGGAGGGATCACTAATGCACAGTGCTGTGCTCAACTAACAGGTCTCACGAGAGCAATGACCACCTGGCCTGGCAAGCCTTACCTCTGGGAATGCATTAGGGTGCTCCCAAGCAAGGGTGCTGCCCAGCCACCTGGGGCCAGAGCAGGAATCTGAGACCATGGGAATTCTTGGTGGGTGAATGAGCTCAGAGCCAGGCTGGGGCTGGGATGGGACAGAGGAGAGGGGAGATATGTCACAGCCAGCACCCACAGCCAGACTGGCAGTCCACATTCCTGAGAGGTGCAGTCTGATACGCCACTGGCTCCGAAATCACAGCTTATGACAAGACACATAATATTAATGTCATCCAGAGTCTGGCTAAGAGGAGAATGGAAAGAATTCCTGAATGAATGCAGACAGCCCCTCTGCTGACGGGAAAGTCTCCAGCCCCACACATTAACACTGCCTGTTATCAGACTGCCTTTCCCATTGGAAGGAGAAAGCAGGAATGAAAGGCACTTTTCCTTGCCATTAAAAGTTTATGCAAGTGATTTATGGGTCAGAAAAATTAGCAAACCCATTCCTGAGTGCTCCATACAGAAGCGTGTGTTACGTGGCTGCTGACCAGAAATGCCAAGACCCATTAGGTGGAAGCAAAGGGCAGCACGATGGAAAGTTAAAGATGCTTTTTGCCGATTTAATTAATTAGCCAGATCTTTTCTCCATCCCCTGCAGCCTTCGTTAATGTAATGTTGAAGTGAAGAAATATTAACAATTCAGACAACACATTAATATTAACACAACACCTGCAAAATGCAAATGTAAGTCCATTAGGTAAACATGATCTTAAGCCATTGAGGCAGAAATAATATTCTGACATTCCCTAGCACAAGTATCCTGCAGAGATATTGTCCATCACTTATGTCCCATTATAAGCCATGGCCCCTTGTACATTGGGGGTTTCTCATCTGTTACTAGTCCCTGAAATGAGAAAAACTTACATTTCCATTAAGACATTGGCCCGTTCCATATGGAAAGTGCCTTACTAAAGCCATGTCATGAACCAGAAAGATCAAAAGGGATTTTTAAAAGGATTTTATCTCTGTGCCAGCAAGGGATGGAGATAAAACCTGAACCTGATAGCTTGTAAATATTAACCTACACTTAGGAATGCTGCAGAACATCAGCTTTCTATTATGGTGGTTTCATCTGAGACAAGTTTTCATTAAGGGAGAAACAAACAGTTAATCACCCGGAGAACTGATAGTGCCACAGGGAGTCACAGACTGCTAGAACCAGCCTTCCTGTTCCACATTCCCCATCAGCTGATGTTCTCCCAGACATTCCTGCTGAGGAGACATTCACACCCTGTGTGTGTTACACCCTTCAGCCTTTGGATTTGCTTTTTCCCAGTTTACCTGGCATTAAAGAGTTGTTTACTTCCAAAGCAGGAGACAATCTGATGGACAAGGGGGAAATAAAGAATACTGGATGAACATTCCAGACTAGAAGCACACTCTGAGATGATCAACGACTGGGAGAGCATACACCTACCAACCAGGATGTGACCCAGGGACAAACAAGAAGGACTCTGCAGAAACTCATGAAGAGATGAACAACAAAAAGTAACAAAAACCAAAGTTTAAAATACCAAAAACATGGAAAATAATCTACATAATCTGGCAGCCAAAGGCAGCAGTGGCATGACAACTCAACATACAACCCCGATGTTCGTGAAGTGAAAATCAGGCAGTGACTTGCTAAGTAATGCCCTCTTTTTCTGCAAGTCTCCGGTCCAAGCAATGCAGGATAACTTCAAAGTTGGATTAGGTTGGCCTTTTCCAGTTGAGTTCTAGCAATCTCCAAGTTCAACTTTCTCAGAGCCTCTCTGGGTGCCTGTTCCAGTTCTTAACCATGCTCACAAGTGTTCTTTGGGCTCATAGGAAGAGACCTCCAGGAGAAGCAATCACCTAGACTGGCCAGCCTTCAGCAAGGGCCTTGCCAGAGGAGGACTGCTCAGGAGAAACTGGCTGCAGATCAAGGGAATCAGAACAACCACTGGGACCACTGGTTCTGAGAAGATCCGTGTCAGAAAAACACATTTAACTTAGCAAGTTCCCAAGGTCCCCAGCAGACAACACCCAAAGGCAGCTGCTCCCTGGCCATGGGATGCTCTGCTGGGGGTACTGCTTTCCAGGTGGGGCCATGGATCAGGGCTCACAGCACTGCCCAGCACTGCTCTGGTTCAGCCTCAGATTTGCAGTTGTAGCACTGAGTGTGGGCAGGTTAAGGGGAACAGTTGTATCAATACAGAGCCAGGGATCCAGCTGGCTCTGGCTCTATTATTCTTGGTCTGAAATGATTGCGAAGCACAACACATGAACCTTCTGGTTACCAGGACTTTCAAAGACATGGAAACCTGAGGGGGAGGGGAGCAAGGTACGGGGGACACTGACAGCAGATCGGGGTTAAAACAACCAATAAAAGTTGGCAGGGAGATGAAAGGGAAATGGGCAACACAGAATTGGGGGGCGATGTTTTCTAAATACGCTACTGAAATACTCTGGGTAACTTCTGCTTTCAAGTAGCCTCTTGGCAGATTAAAATGTCCCAGAAGGTTTTATATCCAGCTCCTACGATCTTAAACTAAATATTAGGTGAGAAAAACATGCTTCTAAGAAAAAGTCAAACACAGCCCTGAGTGAAAAACAATGATCAAGAGAATGAATGTATTGGGTTTGTTGAATATACAACCAACATCAGTTTTCTTGCCCAAAAAATAAAGCCAGGGGAATAAAATGCAGAGATGAGCAGAATGGAAAAGCTGCAGGAAATTCAGGCAGTCTCCCCCCACCCCACATATTTCCCCAGGCAGGACTCCTACCCTGCCTGGCCTCAGCCGGCAGGCTTGGAGCTTTGCCTTGAATTCCTAAGAGAGCCTTACTCCCTCTGCAGCAGGACAGGCTCAAGGTACAATGGGTCCTTTCCATCTGTAACTTCTCTCCCTTGACTTTTATGTCCATCGATTCAAAAGCTGTTTGATTTACTGATGCAGGGGCTGTGAAGAGTCTGGTTTGGTCTGAGGACAGCCTGAGGTTAAAGGCAGCAAGGCAATTTCACCACCCCGTCCATTACAAGAAAATGTTCAGATCTGGATTTATAGTCATGTTCCAGCGAGCCCACACATCACGGCAGGCTGAAATTAGCATCATTTACGCAATGGGACTGAGGAAAAATGGATAAACATCCCACTGGAGCTGGACACCTCACAGAGAAAGCCGAGCGGTGTGGGAGTGGGTCCTGAATGTGCTTGGAGGGTGTGTGGCTGTGGGTGACAGAGAGCTGTTTGTCTCCAAATGGAGCTGCTTCCAGCCAGATGGCAGATGAGGACAGATGAGGCAGTTTCAATGAGACCATAACAGGTGAGGATGAGTGGCATGGGACCTATCACTGTAAGGAGAGAGAATCACATCCTACAAGTCCAGAGATGGATATAACAACTCTCCAGAGCTGGATTAGCAAGAAAGGACTTTGTTTCATATCCCAGTTCCTCTACTGAGATTGTATAGAACAAGCTCTCTTGATGCCAAGGTCTGCAAAACCTCACAGGCTGCTGAGTGAATTTAGCAAACATCTCCATCCCTGATTGTCACAGTCAGAACCTGGTTACTTCAGCTAGTTCCTCCACTGACTTTTATGGATCCCTCAGCTGCATCTAAGAATAGAGAAACCAAAGCTAAATCCATGATATCCTGAAACTGCTCCTTTGGGCCAGGTTTTTACTAGATGAAGGGAGCTTGGTTAAAATTAAGACCAAGGTGTGATGAAGAAGAACTCTTGCAATGTTACCTTCCAACTCTTCCAGAGTTCAGCAGCGCAGATCAACCTCCTGAAAAAATCTACCATCACCAGAAGGCAGACACACAGATCTGTCAGCACATTTATGTTGCTGAAACTGATGGATCTCAGCACTGGATCATGGTAAGATTTGCAACACTGTCATCTTGCAAAGCCTTGGCAGTGCCTTTTAATCCTTGGAAAAGGAGCACTTCAGGCATCAGTTCTTGACTTTGCATTTGAATGCTGCAAAGCCAAAACAAAAACATCTCTTGGAGCACAGGGCATATCCTAAGATGCCCTGGAGCTTTCTTGTCCTACAAACATTGAGTAGTAATCTCCAAATGACAAAACAGAAATAAAACCATATATCCTCACGCTTTGGTGAGCTTCCAATCCAAGCCTGACAGATACCTGGCTCTGGGTGCCACGTCTCTCAGACTGCTTAACCCTTGAATAAACAGGGGAAATGTACATTTAGAAGAAGCCTGGTTTTATCCCTTTCCCCCTTCAGATCTAGTTTAAAGCTCTTTCAATGAGCCCTACAAACTCTTGGGCAAAAATCCTTTTTCCCCTTTGAGACAGGTGTTCCCTGTCTGTCACCAGCAGGTGTGGTGTTGTGTAAAGCAACCTATGAGTAAAAAACCCCAAATTCTTCAGTGACCCCAGGCCTGGAGCCAGGTATTGACCTGCTGGTTCTTCCTGTTTCTTCCCTCATAATTTCCTGTATCTCAAAGAATAGGGAGGACATTGCCTGCTCTCCTGATCCCTTAGTCAGTCATCCCAAAGCCTTGAAGTATCTCTTGAATGTTCTCAGACTTCTTGTTGCAGCATCATTGCTGCCCACCTGAAAAATCAATAACGGATAATATCTGAGTGCCATACTAGGGAAGGAAGTTTTCACTTTTTTAACCTGGCTCCAGGGAGGCAGCAGACTTCCCTAAGGAATGGGTCCATTCTATGTATTCGGCCTTCAGCTCTCAACCAAGGGTTACTCAGTAACATCCAAGTAAAAGCTTTGAGAGCTTCCTCCAGCTATCAATCTCTTAAATCTGGACAGCTGAGAAGGACAGTGAAGCTCCATCAGATGCTATTCACTGACCAGTTTCTGCAGGGGACAAACCCACTTAGAACCACTGCCTGCAGCAGCAACCTGACTGTGCTGAGGGGTGTTAGGAGAAAGGGGACACACAATACTTAAAACAGACAATCCAAGTACCTGGAAAAAGGGCAGGGATTACAAGAATCTGGTAACCCACCACAGGGGATACAACAGCTTCTGTTACTGCCCACATTTCACGTGCTCACTTACTGCTGTCTGGACATGACAGACACCAGCAGCTTCTGTGAGTGCTTGTGGGAGCATGTCCCTCCAGAGCAAGAGAGGCACCAACCCCATTTCAGCCTGGGCTTGCTCCATATCACACCAAGACAGATTCCATACGGAAAGGAAACAGTTCGGGAGTGATGCATGGATGGGCTGAGCGTCAAAGCATGGGAAATACAGCTTAGGGTACGTGCAATCCAGTCACATTATACCCTCTTTGAAACTCACTCTCCCATTGTTATTTAACATCCTGGAGGTTTCAGCCAGAGACTCCCATCCGCGCCCCAAACTGGCCTGGGTATAGCTTGGGAAGAAGAAAAAGAGCTTGAAATGAACTGTGGAAAGATTTAAATGCTCTAACTGCTGCTTTCCAATACAATTTTCCACTTGGGGCAGGGGAAGGGAAGGAGGAAAGCCCGACAGTAGTTTAGAGCCAGTCACAATTGTGACAGGTTCTTCTTTTCCATTTCCAACCAGCTCACAGGCAGAAGGAGCACTTTAACTTCCATTAATTATCACAGCCTTGTTCTAGGCCAGGGTTTCAGAGCAGCAGTAGTAAACTCTTAGGACCTGTTAGGAGCAGGTCCTGCCTCAAATTGTGCTACACTGCTCAGTGCAGTAAAACGCTATAATTCATGGAGCCAAGAGCTACTGCAACTCTTCCTAGAGTACCTCAGTTTGCAGCTAAGGGCATCTCCTGTAGGCAGGACCAGTTCTGTCAGAGAAGAGGATCACAGAAACAACTTCTTGCACTCCAGACTCTGAGAACAGGTTAACAGCCATTTAACAGATGGATCTCTTGCAAACTCAAGCTGTACACACAGAAAAAAAGGAGATTAACAGGAGAACATCACTTCTGTCTCCTCCCTGGCCACCAGAGACTCCTGTTGTAACTCCGCCACCACGTGAAGTTTATTGCATTTATCAGTACTGATCACTGGATGTGCAGCTTCAAAGTGTGCACGTGGTGTTTAGGGAGATGCAGACAGCTTAAACACACAGCCCTCACACAACTGGGGCAAAACTATTATAAAATATTGCTATGTGGTTTCTCCCACTTCTTGGCTTCAGTACAAACTATCAATGAATATAATTTAAAAATTGCTGTAACTGAGATGTGCCTGTGCAGAGACTAAGATGCCCTACCTCAGCATTTTAGCCCATGCTGCCCCATGTCCCTCCGGCTCCTCTGCCAACAGGGCTGATCTACCCTCAGCTGGTCTCCCCTGCTGAGACCCAGACCCAGTCCCTGCTTCCACCCACTCTCAGCATCCAGCTGCAGGCACCATCCCTTCATGCTCACTGACGACAAGATGTGTCATTCTCCTTTCCCCAGTTGATACCAGACCTTTCCAGAGCTGCCCCCTCTGACACTCATGGCTTGCAAACCCCTCGCAGGTATTTCTGGCACTGAGTAATGAAAGGAGGGAGATGCTGCTGCTGCTTGATGCAGCCAGACCTGCTTCCCAGGGACCCCACAGTCACTCCAGAAGATGCTGGTGAGCTGTCTTGGGATTCAGGTGCTTCGTGACTGAGGGAAAAATGAGCCCAGCCACAAGCATTGTTTCCCTGCCTGCACCACCTGGAACAGCTGATGGCTCCAGTTGTGGCAAATTTACCAGTCTGGAGCAGGTGAGGAGCAAGGCAGCGTGCCTGTGTCTGCATGGACACATCCAAAAGGAGGAAGGAGGACTGACTGTGAATTCAAATTCAGAATGATTGGGACATACTGTGCGGTGATGCTGAGGTTCACACAGCAGCTCCAAATTCAGCTCTGAGTCACACAGGAACCAGCCTGGGGAGTAATTACTGGGGTACAAATGCTCTTGAGCTGCAACAAAAGAATGGCAAGGAGTTTCTCATCAAAACCGCTTGAAATCTTTACCTTGCCCACTTAGGCTTGGGAGGATACTTCCTACTTAGACAAGTGAAGCATCAGCAGAGCATGTGGGATGCTGGAGAGGAAGTGTCCAGTGACGTGAATCAGGGGTGAGCAGCAGCCACTGCAGCATAGCAGCAATGACAGCCCTGACAACATCACACCATTCCCATGCCAGCACTTGGGACTGCAGGAACTACATTCCATTGGTAACAAGCTGTTCCCCTAATTCAGTCCTCCTGACTCCTCTGTTAAAATATTTTCCTAAAACTGTTTAGGGCTTTGACTAGCCAAATGCACCTTGACATCTGACTTCAGCCCTCTAGCTGCCAGTGCATCACCCCCTGCAAGCCCAGCGTGGGCTACTGAGAGCCACGAGGCAAGAGGAAATCGCTGAACCACAGCCTGCTCTCAAATCAGGTCTGCAGCACTAACGAGCTCCCCACGCTTCAAAGCTCCTCCCTGCATCCTCACATACAGATGAGGCTTTTTATTCTCGAAACCCCGTACACTACTCTAGGACTGAAAGGGAATTACATTACAGCAAGCACACGGCCAGTTGTTCATTTTGTATGTGCTGGCAGTCTCGTTTTGACTCTACTTTCTACATTTAAGGTGCTAATGGGAACCTTGATGCATTTCAGAGAGAATGTGCACAGATAGAAGACAGATGCATGAGTCTAAAACCCGGCTCCCAGATTTTGTATCAAGTGCTGGATTTGTTTATATCCATATGATACAATCTCCATAAAAGCAATCAACCACCACCAAAAGGAGATGTTTCAATATCTGCACAGCCTTCTCACACTAGACATTAGGTTTGCTTTTATGATGCAGAATAATATAATGGATTTCTTCCACAAGTTCCCAAATGTTGTTATTAAGTGTTGCTTCTCTAATAAAATATGCTGCAACACACAGCAGTACAAGATGTGGCATTTACACAAGTCTTTTCTCCATCTAGGACTTGCTGGATTTTAAACAAATCTGTCTCTTCTGTACGCTACAGAAGCACAAGATGAGTAATTATGTTCTCTGCTTAATAATGTTTTTGCACTGGCCAATTTAACAGCTAATCTCCACAAACCTCTGAGATAGTCCCCCAGCAGCTCCATTTGCATGTTGTAATCAAGTCTTGCTATTAAATCATACTTTGCAACAATAGCTGAGCTGTCAACGACAAGCAGCGGCTCTCGGCTCTCGCACTGGCACCGTGCAGGCGAAAGCCCTGGACAAACATGCACAAAACCTCACTGCTCTGCCAGCTAGGAGAGCATCCCTTTGCACTTTTGGGAGCTTGGAAATGGCTACACCCATGACTGATCTCAGGACAAGCATCCTTTGTCTCGCTCTGCTCTCTGGTCAGTCAGCTTGCAAGCTGTTTTCTCCAGGCCTGCCTGCTGCTCTCCGCAGTGATGCAAAGCCAAACTGGTTTGGCTGTGGTGCTCTGTTGTACTTCTCTGACTGCTTTTTATGGTGTCCTTAAAAACTGATCACACTGGGTGCAACAGAGAGATCCTTTTGTGGCAAAGGTCCTGCCTTGGCTGCGTGGGCAGAACAGCTTGTGGAGCCATGCTGTGATCAGAGCACTGCACCCTTCAGGGTTAACCACGCTCCTTGAAAATGCCCTGCCTGATTGTCCTTGTTGATCACAGTGCAGCAAGAAGATGTGGCTGAGAGAGAGGGCAGACCAACACCAGCTCAGTTAAGTGTCCCTGTTAGTGTCATCACAGTTTGGCTGTGGAGCTGTGAATAGCTGTTGTGACACGCAGCATTAAACAGATGTTTGATCTTCCTCCACTGGCTTCGACCAGGGACTGATCCCCTGCTCTGCACTTCCCATTTGCCCTCCCAAAACCTCATCCCCAAAGAGACCAACATAAATTCTGGCTTAGCTCAGCACCGTATTTCTGCTCCTGTACATTTACTGAAGCAACGTGTCCCTTCTCCTCTGTTTTCCCACAACCTCAGTTTTCTCTCAGTGACTGTAAATATCTGAGTGACCCGAGTGCATCTGTCAAAGAACAACACCAAGAAGCAATTCCTACGAATTTCCTGCAGCAAACATCACCGCACTGGTCCAGGCTGTTACTGGTGCCAAAAACTCTTGCTGTTAACCAGATTCTGACTCTCTGCAAAATGCTGCAAATGTGCAATAAATAGCAGAGTCCTTTTGAATCCTGCCTTTTGCAGTAGCCTTACCAGAGTTTCAACACAGCAATGTGGATCAGCCCCAGCCCGGCCACATCGATGATGTCTTTCTGTCCTAATGATTCTTCCTACGCATTAGCACAACATTTATTTCTACCTTGCCCTGTGCTTCCCATTTATCCAGGAATCTGACAAGGTCTCCTTCCTTTTAACTTGGAAACACAGGGAAAGAAGAATTTCTTGCTGGAATTGGCTCACTCTGTGAAAGCAGACAGATCAATCTAGATTCAATCTGTCTCACTAATTGTTGGAGGCTGGAACTGACCTGGGGCCGGCCCAGCTGGGAGTGAGCGTGTGAGCACGGGCAGCCTGCTCCCAGCTTCTCCTGCTTTATGCTGCAAACAAGTCACACCAGACTTCTTTGTGCATGGTGGACCCTGTCTGCTCCCCTGTTACCAGGACAATTGTGCCCAGCCACACGTCACCAGGCAGTGCCTGTCTGTCAGCAAGACTGCAAATGAGCACTGAGCTTAAAATAAAGCATGAAAAACTCACTAATGATAAGATGATTTCTCCTCACCTCACTTTAGGTCCTATTTTACCACAAAGTCCTTTCCAGGAGTACCTCCAGAGGGGCTAAGCCAGTGTGGTCTTTCTTGAAAGCCAGGACAACTGCACGTGTAGCTGATCACTAAATTGATTATGTTGAGATGAACAGGATTTGCATCACCTCTTTCACTGCATCAGACTGTTTCACCTGGACTGTCTCAGCAAAATGAGATTATGCCAGAGATGCAAAATGTACAAGAGCTCTGCCAGGGCTGGTTTTCACCACGGGGATGGTGCGATGAGCAATCAAGATGTTGGTCTCTGCTCAGCTCAGTGGAGATGGAAAGAAATATCTACGAGCAGCCCAGAGGCAGGCAAGAGCTCTGCTGTAGAAGGCGGGAGTGAGCAGTGATCTGATCAGTGAGAGATGGTCAGGAACAGTTAATCACTGCTGTGTTCAAGTGTCAAAGTTACCGGAGGAGCTGGAGGGCAGAGAGCAAGGAAAGGAGGAGGGGAAGGGGGGGATTCCGTGTTGTTCAGCTCACCAGGCCAGTGCCCAGAGTAATGTGACCCTGCAGAAGCAGCAAAGCCAGACAAGACCTGAGCCAAGCTAAAACCCAGGCTGGGCTCTGCACCTGCCTGTACCAGCCAAATGCCATGTGCAGGTAATCGTGCTCACAGCAGCAGAGCTTTGCAGTAACTGAGAGTTGAGTGGCAATGATAAAAGTACACTCTTCTCTATTTCCTTCTGTTTGATGATGGCAAAGTGCTTTACAAATCCTAATAAAAAAGTCCCTGATGATTCTTGCTCTTTTTTGCTCTATGGATGGTGGTGGAGCAGTAAAAGATTATGTGACTTGCCAGAGACCATGCAAGGAACAGGCTCTGAGTTGGGAGCTGACCATGGAGCTCCTACCCTACGTGTGGTGAGCTGGTGAGGGGTCCAGTGGGATCATCAGAGAACAGGACATTCCCAGAGGCAGAAAAAGCTTGCAGAACATCTTGGCCAATAATGAGGCTGCTCATGAGTGCTGCATTTCAGATGAGACAGGTGAAGGACACAAAATTTAAGATGTTCAAAGCTGATCTGAGGAATTTCGAACCATCTTCCATTAAAATTAATGGAAACATTAATGCAAAGTACACTCAGATCCTCAAGCAGGTTCTTCCCAAGCAAGATCTTTCCATTAACTTGAAAGGAAGTTGTGCCCAAATCCTCTTACATCGCTGGGAATGTCTGAGACAGGCAAAGTCAGGTTACAAATCCATTAGGCTCCAGACTAACTAATGCATGGCCAATTGAAAGAGGTGAAAGTGCTAAGCTGTAAGAGGAAGCCCACTCGGGGTGACCTTGAGTGAGGAGCTGAGAACACAAAACATGCGTGTGACTTGGAGATCCTTTTTTTGATGGAGAAGTAGGGAGGTGTGGAAGGAGTGGAGTCCATTGCCAGACTGATTTAGCTACTCTGAACTGTGGAAAAAACCCACTAAAAAGCAGCAGGACCAAGAACAATGAACAGCAGTAGCTGGAAAAGTAGAACTGTGACCTCAGTGCTCAGGAGAGGGTAAGAAGAGACAGTTCCACTCTCACCCCCTAATTTATGAGGACATAATTTCAATAAGGTCCACGGAATGCCCAACTCAGTAGAGTACATGGAGAGAGGAGTGGTGTCAGTGCAAAGCTGGTCTTTTACATTAACACAGACCAATGTGTCAGGAGTTTAAGACTGAGAAGATTATTTCACCAGCCGATGTCCTGTGCCTGGAGGCCTTCAGGTAGCTACTACTCAGTTAAAAAAAGACGTGTAGGGTCTAAAACACATTCCAGAGGTGCATCTGTCCTTGAAAGAGAATTCCCTGCTCTTCTCTTGGCACAATTTCCCAGTTAATCTCTCTTGCCTTTCAAATGCGTGCTTTATTTCTAATCCGAACGCTTCAGCTTTCAGCCATCAGCTCTTTATGAGAGAGCAATCCCAGCTGGCTGACAATCCAGCTGGTTACTCCAGCTCACACTGCCGATGCCCTGGGGAACCAAGGTCCTCAGTGCTGCACAGACCGTAGAGGTCCTGCCCATGGCAAACTGAAACTCTCGCTCCCTCCGGGCAGACAGCACAGATCCAACAGCAGGATGTGAGCAGGAATGGCAGGTTTATCCCCAAGCAGAGCATCCCTCATCACAGCCAGCTCCAAGTACTTAGGACTCCCTTCATCACCTTCGGTCTTACCCCACTGTCTGTCCCTGCAAGCAACTCTCCACCCTTAGTTTGTACCCAAAACACCTCTTGACAAAGCAAAAGAAGGAGGCATATCCTCTCACCTGCTGTTTCAGCACTCCCTGCTTGTAACATCCCACGGTGGCCAGCAAAACCTGCTACTGGCAGAGAAGTCACTCTGCACTATGCCTTTACATTCAAGGACACAAAGCCAAAACAAGGACTCCTTTTCCCTATTTGTTAAGAAAAAGGTATGCCTAGAAATCCTGCTGGGAGAGGAATAGCTAGGGGGTCTCGTGATTTTTCTAGCCAGATCCCAGCTCAGGAGAGGGCCTTCCTTGACACAAAATCAATTCAGCAACTTGGGTTCATGATGAAATTGAGAGGTGCTTCTTGTGGAGGGACGATTATTCATTCCTGCTCACGTCAGATCTGCCCTCTCCCATGGTTGTAAGGGCTAATCACAGACTCATCTAACTCAGGGCTGCTAAGAAACCCATATCCACAGGTTAGCAATTCTAGTCCAGATATAGCTCACTGCCTTGGGCATTAGTCAGACACATATAGGCCAGGGAAATGGTGCTGAAATGCTGCTGAGGGCTTTCAGACATATTGTTAAACAAATGGATACGTAAACAGATCTCCGGGATGACACATGGAGACAGCATCTCTGACTCAATAACATCTGCAGCTGATTTTCTCAAATACCTGATTGCCACCAAATACCAAGACACCTAACATTGACAACAAGGAGGTTTTACAGCTCCTTCCCAAGGGAACATTGAAACAAGTAAGATGACAAACACCTTTGATTCAGTCTAGGGAGAGAAGAGAGGTCCTGCACTCACTGGGATTTAAGAGCCCAGTCCTACCTGCCTCTTTTGGTGGGAGCACACACTGACTGCTCTGGAACCCTGCTGAGGATTTAAAGAGAGCTACTGGTCACTGTGGGATACTGTGTAAGTCACCAAAGAAAGCTTCAAACATTTGCTTGGAAGGGTTAAGGTTATGTTCAAATCCCATCTGCCTGCTCAAGGAGAAGGTGGGTTTCCTTGATCACCTTTTCCATTTGCATCTCCGTCATTGCACTGGCTCTCCAAGGATTTGGCAGTTACTGTTTCTACAGCTCCGATGGAACGAAACCTATTACTAAGCAGCAGGGTGGCAGGAGGAGGCAGGTCTGTGTCAAGAAAAGCAGCTACGTAATACCTGGGCAGAGCCTTTTGCAAGAGTCCTTTTTCCCAACCTAGGAATGGCCATAGGGGTCCCTCTGGAAGGAAACAACAACTCTCTGCTCCTCAAAGTCTCAAGTGACAAAGGCTATTTTGCAGCTTATGTCCCAACAGCCTTTGAAGGTGCAAGACAGAAAACCAAGCTCATGCCTTAGGCAGGAGGATTACATATCTTTTGAAGTTTTAAAGGTCAACCTCCAGACTTATTCTCCTGGACAGTTTACCCTTCACTGAACGAATGCCAAAACCAGGAGGACTGGTTTATCTCCATGTACAGTGACAGAATAATTCACCAGCCTTGCCCGGCCAACTCCAACCCTTATCCTTTGGCAGGTGAAGGGTGCACTTGGCAGGTGAAGGGAGTACTTGGGTAAAGTTTAGTGCCAACAGTGAAACAAAAACCAAGACATGGTATCAAAAGAAAAATTCCAATGTGTTATCTTCTCTTTTTTTTTTTTTTTTCTCCTGGTAATTGCATAATTTTATTTTGTTCTGAAATCTAAACAAAGCATTTCATAAGTTTCAGGTGAATAACTGCTGCAAGAAAGCATCTGTCCAAGCCTGTGATGTCAAGGGACATGTACATGGATTTCCCTCATGAAATTCCAGTCTACCAGACAAGACAGACAGGAGAAGATGCCACTTTCAGAGACCTCCCTGGTCTTGCAGGTTGGAGTGGGGCAGAGCATGATCACTAACTGGGAAATCAGATGCCATCAGGGGAGCTCTTTTACACCAAAACAAGCAGTGCTGCTCTGCTGGGATGTGTGCCATGACACAACCGTGTAATGAGGCAGGTCAGGCACCCAGGGACTGTGTGAGCTGAGCAGCAGCTCCTTGTGCAAACAACCCACACTGCAAGCCTCAATTTCTCAAAAGTAACAAAACACCTTACGGTAAACCTGCCAGCTCATTGCGGAACAACCAGGTCCATGCTAAAGTCCAACACATGAGCTGTACACCTGGGAAGTATCTCTGAAAACAAATCAGCAGCTGTGTCAGCTGCTTTATATATTTTCTTCCCAGCACTGCCAGTCAACAGCTCTTCTAGCAAAAAAGACTAAACTCCAAACAATTCTGCTTTGCTCTTTTTCAGAAAAACAAACCCTCCCAAACCTCCACCCAAACTCTGTTTACACCAAACCTGCTGCAGTCCTGAATGGGAGCAATAAATGGAGTGAGCTAATGTGTTAGTGACAAATAACCCGTTCAAACAATTCCAGCATAATTATAGGTTGGCTCTCTTGATGTAACATTGGGTACATCACTGCAGATATTACATTCACCTTATGAAAAGATTGCACAGAGGAGCTCGGCTGGTAACCCAAACAGCATTATGTATCATGAGCCTGTCATCATCAGGAGTGCATGCACCCTGGCATTTGAAGTCCTGGTGTTTTAAGTGATAATCCAATGTACCAGACATCATTGATCTCTATATAAAAGGGGGCACCACTTTTCCTTTCAACTGGAGCTATTTTTCACTTCTCATTCTGAAGAGTTGTGTGGTGCTGCCCGCAAGTGGCTACACTGCACAGCAGCTCGATCTGCAGCACTCTGGGTCCCCAGAGAGAAAAAGTGATCAATACTCCAATGCTGCTTTTGTAAGAGGTCTCTAAGTGCTTCCACACGAGATGCTGCTCCTCTAGGTTTCGAAATTACTCTGAAGAGAACACGAAAGCCCCCACTGCAAATTCATAATCGTGACACAAACTGCAGCTGCAGCACAGAATTCAAATTAAGTCCATTGGCAAGCTGCAAGCTGGTCTATCGGCAAAGGCAGAATCTGGGATGTGGGGAAGGGACCTCAAAACCAGACCAAAACCTGGACACTGAGGGAGCAGGAAAACCGTATTAGAGAAGTATCAGCTGGGGACAAGGAAGTGTCATGCTTGACTGGGATTCACACCTCCCTGGTGGGTCTGGGATGGCAGAGACCCTGAGCACTGCATCATCTGAGAAAGGTGGCAGTAAACAGAGAGTCTTGCAAGTGAAGACAAAGGCATTTGAAGGGTCAGACTTGCTGTGAGTAGGTGGGCAGAGCCTAGGAGGTCTCCAGAGAAGTGTCTGGATATTGATGGTGAGTGCAGAGAACAGATTGCATTTTCTATTTTTTGGATACAGCCAAAAGACACTGGACTTCTCGCCATTAATGTCTTCCAGGGGGATCCCGAGTTGGCTCCGGCTCTTCTTGCACACAGGCTGGAAGAAGTCTTTCATGCTGATCTGTAACCTTTATGGATCTCATCCTTCCTGCTGCCTGGCAGCCCACAGGAGCAGGACCAGTCATGCCAGGCAGGCTGGCTTCAGAGTGGGCAGCCGGCGCTTCCTCAGCACAGCCCATATCACATTCCTGGAGCAGGGACTGGTGAGTGGATGTTGTAAGATAGGATTCATGAGCCATGGTGGATGTGAATGAACTTGATGTTCTTTTACTGCCTGGCCGGGTTTTGCAATTCGATCCTGTGCAGGATCAGAGAAATCCAGCCTGTATCAAGAGGCAGTGACAGAAAGCCAGTCCCACTGTCAACACCTGATGTGTGCCCTGTCAACACCTGACGGGACATCTGGCAGGGCTGTCCCCTCCTTGATGTCACTGCTCTAGGGCCATCTGAAGGTTGACAGTAGGCTCCCGTTCCAAGTGTCACCCAGCACCCGTCACCATCTGTCTCTGTGTCACAGCGCAGTGCTCCCCTCGCAGGACAGCGTCCCACAGAGCTCAGAGCACCAGCCTGGGGCTCTGTCCATTACACTGACTGATCTCCATTAGGGAGAATTTAAGCAACATGGCTTAAAAACAAGAAGGCAGACTGCTTGCTTCTGTCAGGTCAAGCCACTTCCTCTGGGGCCAGGAAGGACTGACAGGCTGGGAAGGACTGACAGCCCAGGGGATGAAAATGCCTAGGTCTGAGCAGGAGGAAGAGGAGAAGTGATGTCCCCTGGTCTCACCCCTGTGACTGCAGTGGCAGTGACAGCCCCACTCCTCTATACAGCTTCAAGTCGCCACTGGGACTATCAAGTGCCATTGGATACCTATCTATTATAGCAGGAGTTGGAAGGGCAGGGCGAGCAGCTGACTGCTCAGCACCTCTTTTGCTCTCAATCGAAGGCTTCAAAGACTTCCAGGGTTCTGCTGAGTCCAGTCCACCCAAAGTGCTCGGCACCCAGGGTGCAAGAGTGGAGCGGGCAAGTGCTATGCCCATGAATGTTCCTGCAGGCAGGCAGGTAACAGAAAACTGACAGGAGCAGCAACATTTCCTTGGAAGGGTTTAATCATTTTAAAGGGAACAAACTCCAATTGATTGCCCTTGTAAGAGCCTGCATGGTACTTGCACTTCTAGCCTAAGCAATAGAAATTTTAATTGCTCTGGTAATTACACTTTCAGCAATGCTGCAGTCCTTTGTTCTCAAAGTGGGAGACCAATATCCGCTGTTCTCCGGTGGCCCCGTCTGGCTGCAGCTTGGAACAGCATTTGCCACTTGGAGGGGAAGGGACATTCCTTCAGTGATCACGGTGACACCAAGCCTTGACACGCACAGCCTGGCTCACACAGATCTCTGGGGCACTGGGCACACTCCCCAGGTCAGAATGGGTTTCTGCCAGCCAGAATCACCTCAGCTTCCTCCTGTTAAAGCTGCTGCTCAAGAGCTTCACACATCTGCCCTCCTGCCTTAAGTCTTTCCCTGGAGTAGGTCTCAGGTCTGATGCTTTGCTGAGGGCACTGGGCTCTGGGGTGCATATTTCCAGTGTTTCCAATTCATGAGCTTGCAGTGTGTCACCAGTATTTCTTCTCTGGGCTATAAATGGTTCCAAAATACAGTGTAGACAACAAGGTTACGTTGTTTTAGCTTCTGGCTACATCTTTGGGAGGCAGAAGAGCTGTTACCCCCAGAGTCCTGATGCGTACCGTCAAAGCCTGACTACACTTGGGAGAACACAAGCCCTACAAGTTATCCTGGAAAATTACTATAAGGAAAAACTTGTTACAAGTGCCACGCTACTGCACAGACCTCAGATTAACCCTATGACAGGCCCAGTGCTTGAGAAGAACAGCCTCTGCTTGGCTGAGCAGGAGCCACGTCTGGTGCTTCCCAACACTATTCAAAGTTAAAGTTCTTGTTGCCAGTAAAGCCGCAGCACATATGAGCTCCTCCAAAATCACCCAGGGTACAACAAGAACCAAGCACACATTCGGCTCAAGGGCATTTTACCTGCAAGAATGCGTCAGCCGTAGCACAGACCTTCATGCTTCAGTTCACCAGCCAAGGACTGTCAGAAGTGCTGGGCAGCACACACAGCGTTTAGGGGGATAAGCATGTGTGCAAACTTAGCAAGGCTCTCCCTGGGAAATGGGATCCTGCTCTCCCCAGGTTGTTCAAGCAAGCTATAAAATACAAAGTAGGGGGGCCTGCATGGAGGTGTCATTGCTGTTTGGGTCTGTCAAGCACACGCAAAGCCTGGGTTTCCTTGCAATTACACTCATCCTGCCCACGCTGTATTTTTCCAAGCCATGATCCTGGCTGTCATGGCCCAGGGTGGCTCAGCTCCCATGCTTGCCAGGAATGCAGGACACAGCCATACATCTCTCAATCAACAGCTGCTAACATGACACAGCTATTTTGTCACACACTGGGCCTCTCACAGCTAAAAGCAAGGTTTCCAAGCAGAATTGCTACTGGCCTTAGCACTTAAACAAAATAGCTCCACTCGTGTCCCTGGAGTTTCCTCAAACAATGGCAGAAAACACCCACTGGAGCCTGGGGAGAGGAGGGTCTGTGACAGAAAAGCCACAGCTGCTGATTTTTGAGATATACACCACACAATTAGAAACACTGGTCTATAAACATCCTTAACAAAGCCCAGCAGGTCTGGGGGGTTTCTCTTCCTCGCTGTCCATTGAGTGCCACTGCCTTTAAAACCCTCAAAAACAAACGCTCTTCCCTTGTTGATCTTACGCTTTGGCACTGAACTGCACGTTGCCCTGTGAGCTTGGTGGTGCTGGAGGTACCAACTCTGCTCATACAAGGCTCTGGGGCTGGGATACTTGGGACGGGACCATGTACCACACGCTAATCACCCACCCACAGGCAGGAAGGAGTCTGCCACAAATGACCTCCCTTGTTTAAATATTAAGATTTCTCTGCTAAGACAGTGGTCTGTGCGTTTGCAGATGTCCCTCTTTCTTGCTGGGACTGCTCTTGTTGGTGTTTCTGAGCAGATCTAATTACAGACTGTTCTGTTCATTGACAATTTCATACACTCTCCTTTTTTAGGTTAACTTGAATAACTGGCAAGAAGCAGAACTACATGGGTGGAGTAACAGGCCATAGATTTATGACATGCCGGTATTCAGGGCGAACACAGAAATATCCTGAACTCTGCTGCTGCTGTCAATTTGATAATGAGAATGTGATTTGAAATAAAAACATCTTGGGTGCCAACTCACTACAGCAGCTAGTAAAAATAGGCAGAATACCTAGAAATAGAGGACTCTGTGCTCCAAACACATCCAAAGCTTGAATATCATGTAGTATCTTACAAAAACAGAGCACGTGGCTGCACCGGGGCTATGGTACCACAAAGGCCACTCAGTGAACCCATGCATGAGCTTTAGCAGAGAGAATGGGGTGCTGTGTGGGTTTGGCTAAGCACAGGTGAGGGCTCTCCTTTCAAGTGCTCTGCAGCCTTTGGGTGCTTTCCCCCAGGCCATGCTCCCAGAGTCACCCCAGTACCAACAGTGCAGGGTGTGAATTGCAAACATCCCTGCGCAAAGCCTGGGTGAGCTCTGTCAGAGCCTGAGATACCCAAGAGCAGGTCTTTTAGACAAATAAAAGCAGCTTTTAAGAGCTAGAGAAAAAAAAGGGGGCTGCAGGGCCCCGTGCATTTTAAGGAATCTGGCCTATACAGGAGCTGTTCCCAGTTTCAGGTCAAGCCTGAGGCCTTCTTTAATCTACTTTTAAGTGGTACAAGCAGTTGTGATCCCTTTGCCAGAAGGCAGGGCAGTCTCCTTCCACTGCACCTTCCCGTGTTTGCTGCGCGTAATCTTCCACAGGACTTACTTGTTGCTGTCCCGGTACTGATAGATATAACAGCCCTGAGGCATCCCGCTCTCCTGGTCCAAGGTAAACGAGAGCTTCATCTGCACAGAGGAGAAGGGGCGTGAGACAATGAAAAAGAGAGAGAGAGAAAAAAAAAGCAATATTTTAGGCTCTCGGTCATTACAGCAACTTCAAGCGAGGCTTGTGGGAGAAAGCTTAACTCACCAAGGCTGACACGCAAACACCATGGCCTGGAACATACTGAGGGGTTCCAAACCTCAGGGAAAAGTCACATGCATTGCAGAAACCTCTTGCTTTTTCCACCCTTTGTTACTATAAAGTGTTCGTGGTTCCTCTGAAATGCACGGGTCGTAACAGCTCACCCCTCCAAACCCACCCACACACACCACCCTTCACCAAAGCCATTGCGGTTCCCCTCAGACACTAAAGAAATGAGCTTCTCCATCGGCAGCTGTAGTTCCCACGAGTCTTTCTCTGTAAACTTTCCCGGCTCCATCTCGTTCCTCCAGTGCATTAGAACAGAGAAGAAACCACAGAGGGAAAGGTGACAGATTTTTCCTTCTGTGCAGAGTTATTAAAGAGCTGTTAGAAGGGTTTGCAGTTTGGATCCGCCTCCGGCAGCAGGTTTTGATGGGACCTGGAAGCTGCTTTCGTTGCAGCTCCAAGAAGGCATTCAGCAAGGGTTTTCGGATTTCAAACACGGCCCATTTTATTTAAGGGGGAAAAATTAGTCCTCTTTCAACAAGCAACAGAATGGTTCTGTAGGGAGACTTCTTTGCTGAAAATGTCTTCAGTGATTTTATACACTGAACTGCTTAGAAAACAGCATGGAACTGAGTTCTGCAACAGCCCTGCACATCCAAGCAGCCCCTCATTACGCTGGGGAAGGCTGCTGGCCCCCAGGCCAGTGTCCCACCAGCTCCCACAGCCATGAGGTGCAGCTCCTGGGCTCAGCAAAAGAGCTGCAGACCCTGACCAGGAGCCAGCAGGCTGGCTAAGAGGGGCAGCATCCTTTAGAGGAGGTAGCTGCCAGTCTTCATGCACTTTTTTGGGGTCACAGAGATTACTAACAGCAGGGCTGTTGCCAGTGCTGGATTGTGCAGGACTCTTGAAATGGTCTGGAAAGATCACCGCAAGGGCTAAAAGTCAAAGGAGGTTTGTTATGATGAGCCCGACCTTTTTGAACAAGGAATGGAGGGGAGAGCAGTGTTGAGCCACTGTATTTGATCACAGATTCCTCTCCTCTGGGCTCCAAGAAAATTGCTAACTCAAATTAATGGCTTATTCAGGAACGAACACAGAATTAAAACATCTTTCTCCTGCAGGCTGTAAAGAAACCCTCTGTGCTGAATCACTAGATGATGCACTGATTTTCCCTTCCCTAAAGAGTACCAAAGTCATACACTGTGCTCTCACTGACCCAACTAAAACTGCATGCCATTAAATCATTGAAAAATTCACCATCTTGAATATTGAGTTAAGAACCAAGTATTAGACTGAGGCCAGATTCAGCTGAGCTCCCTTGACTTCTACACCCCTACCAATGTAAGCCATTCTGAAACACAAGCTCATGCAATACCACATAACACGAATGTCCATGGTACACAGATCACAGTTCACACCACTGTCAGGACAGTGACCTCTTAACACTCTCCACAGCTCCCCTTCCTGCAAGCCCTCACCTTGCACCAGCTTAGTACATCCCTCAGATCCACTCTGGAGACCGGTGTCCACGGCAGGACTAGCAGGGCTGGCTGGGGATGCTTCTTCCGGCCAAGATCCATGAAGCCTGACTGTGGATCTAGCCTCTCCAGATGCTATGATGGCACATGGCAGCTACCCCATGGGAGCAGGAGGTCAGCAAGAAACAAAGGAATCTCCCCAAGGGAGACAAGCGATCACCTTGCTGGCCATATGTGCTCCATAGGCAGAGTCCTTCCACGTGAGCTGCCCTGGTTTGGGGAACTGAAGGAGGAACTGGGAACTGCTTAAAGCCATTTCTTCTGGGCCAGGTTTTCCAACGCGTTCCTGCTAGAATATCAGGAAGCACCTCTGAGGCCAAAGGGACAGTAGTTACCTCAGACACAGATCCATGAGATCCTTTTCTTTGTGGAAAAGGCACTGTACCACAGAATGAGTGAAGACAAAGCACAAAAGAAAGTGGAAAATTTGGCAAAAGTGTGGCTTTGGCGACTTTCAACAATAATTTTGATCAGGACAAACTCAGGAGTGCCTGAACCTCTTGTTTGCAGCTCTCAGCTGCGTGGGCTTTGGGGTTGCAATAACTGAGCATCTCTGGTTATAGCTCACCTGGGCTCTAGGTCCCCAGCACAGCTCGAGGGTGGAGCCACCTCTGTGCAAGGACATAAGTCCAGGGGGAGGGAAGAAAGGAAGGAAGGAAGGAAGGAAGGAAGGAAGGAAGGAAAAAGGCTGGGAAGGAAAACAGCCCTGTTTGGACAGGCTGCCAGGGAAAACCTTGGGGCAATCAGGTATAGGAAGGTGACCTTTCCACTATCTGGGGGGATGAGGTCCCATGGAACCTGCCTACCCCAAAAGGAAAGCTCACAGTTCCCAGAGATAATGGGTTTCCAACTTTCTATTATTTTAATCCTTCTTTGTCTGCTCGTGGTATTCCAGACAAATAAACACACCCTGCTTGGCAGGCTAAGCCAACTCTGCATCATCCACAAGTGCCAGCAAGGCCTGGATAATGAGGACTATACATGGTTTGACCATCTGGGTCAATGCTGTCAGGCAAGAGGATGTTGCCATCACCCACGGTGACAAGAGGACCACACTCAGAGAAAGGTCAGGGTCAGGCTGTCACACAGAGAGATGTGTAACTAAAGGTCTGTCCCAGCAACCAAAGCTCGAGGCAGCCGTGCTGTCACTGATTCACAACCCATGCTCTTCTGCAGATCTGCCCTGCTGATGCACTGTCATGGTCAGCCAGGAGGGGGAAGAGGGGACCTGTGCTTGTCACCAGGAGTCCTTATAGACCCCGAATGAACAGTCAAGCTCTGACTGTGCAGCCACTGGCAACAATCCGGCTGCCTTTGCTTGTTTGGCGGCATTTGGCCTCTGCGGGGAGCACAAAAGCCTCAGGCAAAACTCATCGTGGGGTGGAAAGAGAGCAGGTAAGGCAGCTAGGGAAGGACTCGCTGTGCAGGAAGCACACTGGGAATGCAGACTGTAAGCTTCCTACTAAGCTTAACAAGGTTGTCCACATCCATTTGACATCTTGCAGTTGGGTCGTCTCTGCTGCCGGAGCCTCGGGAGAGCTCCACTGACCAGACTCTGTCACTTCTGCACAGCTCTGCTAACTGCAAGGGCACTCATGCTTCCCAGCACCTCAGTGCTTTGGAAGGTCAGCACAGATTTTCCCTCTCATGCTGAAGCTATGAAGTCCCTGCTGACACAGACTTCCAAGAACAAATCTCTGCACCCCTACAGTGCTGCTTCTCTCTGGTCCCATTTTCTCCAGCAGATGCCCTTTCCTTTTGCCTTCATTCACTACACACAGAACCTCTGGTTACTTCTCAATTACAGAAGGCTGCAGGGCAAGGCTGGGACAGATGTCAGGAGCTGATCAACCACCTCATCATTCTGCTATCTGACTTCTGCTGCAGCAATGTCACGAGACATCCTGCATACATCTTCCTGCATACACAAAGCCCTACAAAACAAGCAGTCTTTTGCAATCACCCCTCTGGCACAGCTGTAATTCTTCACCAATTTGACAACATTGCTCCAACACCACATTGCTGCTTTGAAGCTCCTTTTTCTGTGTGTCAGTGTTCCTTGTCAGAAGGAGCTTGCTGTAAAGCCAGCAAACAAACTAATACCACTGCACAGGAAAAGGCACTGCTCCCCAAAATACTGCATTTTATGCCTGCAGGGGCAATGGGGGACTGAAGAGAAATGCAAGTGAAGGGTGACCCCCATCACAAGGGAGGTTCATCAGATCAAGGAAATCTTCACTATTAAACATATGAAATCATTTCATTTTACAAGACTCTGCTGGGCTTCCCTGGGAGAGGAGGGGGAGAGAAAATTTCCCAGAGCCAAACTGCAGTGTGATTTAGCTTGCACTGCCCCCTTTGGTTGTGTAGCCCTGGAGCTCACATGCTAATAAAGATCCCTTTCCACTTCAGTGGCTCTGCACATAAAGAAGCGTTCGGCGTGGTGTGTGCATGAACTCAATGGGAACGGGAGCTGGAACACAGCCATGCTGAGAACAGAGTGCTGCCTACCAGGAAAGCCCCATCAATAATTGAGACGTCAGAGGCACAGGGAGGTGTGTGAATAAGAACTGTCAAAAGGAGTAATTTGGATCTCTTTGGATACAGTGATGGATAGGCTCGCTCATCACCAGATACAACTGCAATACACCCAAACAGAAGAGGAGCAGAGCACTGAAATTCAAAGGGGCTGGGGCAGGTTGTTTGATGGGCAGGATGCTGTTGACTCCATGGATGGGAGTAACTCATTTAAGGCACCAAGCAGGTGTGAGCACACTATCCTCTGACTGGTCAATGGAGCAAGAGAATGTACTCACAACACACAGAAGCACTCACAGATCCTTGGTGAGGTTTGGTGGCATGTACTGCAAGCTCAAGGTGAAGGTAATGCCACTTCCTTGAGGAAAGCCACCTCAAGAACAGTCATCTCCTGAGCCCACAGCACTGAGGGCTGCGTGCACATAACACTTGTTCGTACAATTACTCCACTCTGGATTAGTAACATACTCCCGTTCTCTATTCCTACATCCTTAAATCCAGCAGAAGATGCAGTTGGCTGACAGCTGGATGCTGCTTGTTCCCCCATCTGCCAGACACTGACACACTTCATCTGCACCCAAAGCTCCAACCCCATCCTCAGCAGAGGTGAGCACACACTAAACCAGCGCACAGACACAAGACACCAGTGAAGCAGAAGCAGCAGCTGCCCCTCAGTGCACTGACAGTTCTGTGCTGCCTGAGCCCTGTAGGGACCCCATGCCCTGCTCAGGCAGACAGGCCTTGGTGGGAGCGTTGGGGAAGCTCCCTACATTTTGGGATTTCTTCCACCAAGGGTAAAAACCAGATTTTCAGAAAGAGAGAACAGTGCTTCACATTGTCATGGACCTTCAGTGCAGCCCATGGACCTGGGCTTCACTGCAGCCAGCAACCATCCTCATTTTAAAGAATGTTTTAGACTTGCAGCAGTCAGGGGCTCAGTTATGCGATAAAGCCTGGTAGCTCCAACAAGGAGAGAGCGTGAGGAGCACTCTTCTGGCTGCTGAAAAACTGCCAGTCCCCATATTGACCTGACTGGGCAAATTCTGCATGCCCCTTGAGTAAATGGCTTGGCTTGGATCCTCCATTTCCAGCCTTGGCTCTGAGCAGCAAACCTTCGTCATGAGATGAGAAGTTTTCTCTACTCATGCACTGTGTCAGAGAGGTATAATCGGTTCAGCCGAGGAACCAGGTCACAGATTTGAGCTGTCCCAGTTGTAGGGCAATGTAAGGGCAGCCTCGGTTGGAACCGGTCAAGGTAATTCCACTCATGTGGGGGGTATTCAAGCAGAAAGAGTTCACCCAGGGCAAGGAGGCGAGGCAGAACATGAGCCTCCAAGACAAAACAGGGAACTGGATCTAAAGATCACACTGAAAACAGTCTCCCAAAAGGCAGGGCTTCTTTTTCACCCTGGGCACTTGTTCAGTTTTAACCCCATTTGCATGGAAGTCCAGAAAAACTGGTATCTGCTCCCTGTTGGAATAAAGGCTCCCCTCTCCAGCAAGCTCTAGAAAGCTTTTTAAGAATAAACTTAGTCATCAAACAGGTTTTTATGCCCTGCCCAAACTTCGGTTTTGACCTGAAAAAGAAATAGCCCTGAAGTCCTGACACTCATTTTTAAAACCACAAAAAACGAGCCATGCTCCAGTAACGTAATCACAGAGTTTTCTGGCACCTCATCCCTTAAAAATACATCCATCTGCCTCCACGCAGGCCATCAAACTCAATCTTGTTCACAATGGATTTCCCAATTCCTGCGTGCTGGAAGGACTGCAGCAGTGCTGGCTGTGCTGGCTGGATGAGCCCTTACAGAAGCAGAGGCTGCAAACCTCACAGCTGTGTTTTCACTTAAAGAAACTGCTCTGGAGACCAAAGCACTTCTTCCATGAGCTTTTCTATTTGTGCTGCAGCTCAAAATTGCTAGAGAAAGACCCTGGGTAGTGGACGAAGAACATATGGTAAGAACAGGATGGGGGTAATAAAGGACAAACCAAAAGCCCTACAGTGGAAAAAGGAGGAAAGACAAGGAAACTTGCTACCAGCTCAACGAGTCACCTCTCACACTGTGTTGGAGCAGTCCTTTCCTTTTGGCTTTGTAGACAGCAAAAGTTTGGCCAATCTCAGCACCTGATTATGGGACTGCTGTTGCTACTGGCTAGAAGCCATGAATTGCTCTAAACTGGTACAATCACAACTATTGCCTCTTCAGTGAGGCTCCTTCTCCCTATCCCTAAGAGCACAATTTCCAGGTTTAAATTCTCTAGGAGGCTCCTGAAGCTGTCCCTGCCGCCCCATGCCCTCAGCACATTAGCCAGGAAACTGTCTCTGTTAACAGGCTACAAGATCCATGCATGTGGCTAATGCCAGTGTCAAATCCAATCCCAATCCAGTCTAGGAGAAGGAGCTGAAACTCATCGGGGATATTACTCTGGTCTGAATCCCTCTGCTTACTTTTATTTTAAAATCCTATCATTTACTTAGCCACTGCCTGTATTATACAGCTGCATAAAACATGGGAAAAGCCAGTTAATTCCTGACATGGAAGATGGAAGAGAGAAGACAGTTCTTCTCCCTTAAATTAATCTGGAAACCCAAAGGCTCCCAGCTCGGGACCCAAAGCCACAATAAGCTATTACTAAATTATCCCACAGGCTGCAACAGCTCTTGCTCTCCAAACATCAGCCCTGGGATGCAGTGAGGGGGTCTCCCTGTCACAGAAGTGAAGTCACCAGCACATATTCTCTGGCACAAAAGAGGGCTGCCCTGTTGATGGCTGGTGGCCCCCAAACACTCTGCTATGGGTGGTCGGGCAGCACAGCAAAACCAGGAAGAAGTGTGGTTGGATCCTTTGCAAAGACAGGCAGATGCTGTCACCAAAATGGCAAGCTGGCATCACACCCTTAGCTTTTATTTCACAGCTGCAAGTCAAAGCTGAAGAGTCTTTCTGGAAAGACAGGGCACGAGACAACTTTCACCACTTGGCAAAAATATAAACTGTAAATGAGTATCTTTTTAAGCATTCACACTTGCCTGCATCGGAGGTTTCGGACGCAATCCACAAAGAAATGGATCCAGATTTATTTAGAAAGAAGAGCTGAATACTTCCGTTCATTTTATAAACTGGATGAGCTCATTCTCTAGATGCACGATTAGGAAACCACAAAACTAAAATACAGATTATACAATTGCAAAGAGTTTAAATTTGTGGATTAAAAATACCTTTTTCAGAAGCTAACAAATTGTGACACTGCACCACATGCCCTAGACCACTAGGGAACTGTCAATGAAGTTAGAAGTATTTTCTACACATATACCAACTTGAAAATAGAAGAAAAACATCCCTAGGAAATGCCACATAAAAAACTGTGACACTAACAAGACACATGCCAAGTTTCACTGCTTGGCTGCTTCATTTTCCGTTACTCAGAGCTTGTCTCCCAGACTCCCTTTAAAGCACTCCCAGCTCTTGTGTCTCCCAGTCCCATCCATGCTCTGAAAAAGGCAGTTTCACTCATTTCACCTGCGCAGTAACAAAACCCTCACCAGCTGGGCTTTGCCAGCCTCAATAGAGACAAGAGATTTTGGGCTTCAGAAAATTCTTCCATTTTGAAAACTGATGATGACTATAGGCTTAGCAGGAAACAATTAACAGGAGAGCGATTTCATCCTGCCCAGCCCCAATGGTCTCTTCTTTACCTGAAAGATATGGAAATTCACTTGGAAAAGCAGGAATTTGGGAGAGGAGGATGATCAAGACTCTAGTAAGAAGGTAGATTGCAATCAGGAATTTGGAACAACTCCAGAGATTCCTGGGGAGGTAAGACTGCCCCTTCTCAAACAATTAAGAGCTGATGGCAAGTGAAGTTTCCCTGTCCATGAAGAAGTTGGTGGCTGGAGGTCAGCACTCAGATCTCATGTACTTATCAGAGGGTTAAAATTCCCTAGGAGAGATCAGAGGCCAACAGCCAGGGAGCAGCACAGAGACCTGGCACTGGTGTGAAGAGGAACAGGCAAGACCAGGGTCTGCTGCATGAGAAGAGAGATGGGAAATGGAGCTCCTGACACTACAGTTCCAAAGCCCAAAGGCACCTGCAGTTGGTGCAGAGCGAGAGAAGGAGAAAATGACACCAGCAGCACCCACTGATGCCCAGGATTGACACAGATCCTGGGCCTCAGAATCCCTAGCTCATCCACTAGGGGCTGGCAGAGCAGCAAATCCACTGCTCTGAAAATACTGGAGCAAATAGACCAACCACGTGATTTAAAGTAACCACATGAAAAAAAAAAGAAATATTTCTCACCATTAACAAGGAGAGGAACTTTGGAGGTACAGCTGACATAAAATTCCCCCTAAGCTGACCAACGCCAGCAGCCAAAGAAAGGGCATTTTTGAGCAGCCATGGCACCTGTAGACCATCGGTCAGTCACAGCCAGGACCTGAGGGGTCTGTGGGACCAACACCAGCTTTGTCATAGGTTGGGTGGTATCAAGTCCATATGTATGCGACCTTGATCTGACAGAAAACAATGAAGTCTGATCAGAAAGGGATCCCTAAGGCATTTCTGTCCCAAAATGGTATGTGAGAGCTTGAAAGAAAAGCAATTGGTGTGTTCCACATTTGCTTTAGATGAAAAGTGACACAACCAAGTAGAAACCCTCTCTAAACTTGCTGCTTGGTATGCTGTTATTAGAGGGTACTACAGAGTAACAGGTTATTATCCCCAACTGCTATTATTTCAGACACCTGACAGCTACGCCTGAAAACAGGTCTTAACTTACTGACCCCAGGTTTAAGCAGCCTGAAGTTTAACTTCACGCTTGGCCCTCCTATTTTGTGAGAGCCCATGGTCAGTAGAGAATTGCGTTGCGGAAGTAAGCAGCTCCCAAAGAGAGGTCAGATCCAGCCCCTGATGGATGCACAGCTCTGCTAAGGCACACAGCACCACAAGGGAAACACAGTGATGCCCCACAGGCAGTTTCTTTAAAGGAAAACAGATCAAGAACACCAGCAACATTGGATGAAAAGCAAGGGGACAAACAGCCTTTCCAAAGCACCACACAGTCTCTGAGAGCTGCCCCAGCCTCAGACCAGCAACAGAGCAGATGACAGCAGTGACCTGGAGGAGGATGTGATACCATGCTGTCTTCAAATGGATCAAGTCACAGGGAAAGGCAAGGTAAGAGCCGTGGGTGCAGATGTGTATGGGGATGTAGCAGGAGGAAGAAAGGTTTGGTGTCTTTTACTCCACCTGACCATAGCACACCTTTCCCTCACTCCACAAGCCCTGGAGGATGCTGATACACATTTTACAAATCAGCTGATTTTGTGTCTTCCCTATGACTATTTTGTGCCTTCCCGTAATGTGCCCAGCCTTTGTCATTGCTGTTGGGAGGATACAAGGAACCGAGGGCAGATCAAACACAGCAAATCCTATTTTCTTAAGTTTGTTAATGCAAACTGCTTCCCCTGCTAAGCCACTAATGGAGCTGTGAGAATCCAGGAATACAGATTAAATCAGCGCCCAGGTACTGCCTCATGCCTGGAGGGATTTCCGTAGAGTTGCACTGGAAGACAGACGAAAGCTTGTAATACCCTCCATACAAGAGATAAACCCATTAAAATATGAACAGCCCCTGTGCTGACATGATAAGAGCACTGCCAGGTAACAAGAGAGATTACAACAGTATTTCTAGGTTTAGTTATATCTGCAACCCATTAAAGTGGGACTACGAAGAGCAGAATACCCTGATCACACCACACTGATCTCAGTTTGACAGACACGCCATTCTCTCCCATCCCTTGGGGTGCTGCTGTGAAATACCTGGCAGTCCTGAAGTCCAGGCCTAGTGCTGCTGACTCAAGCTTTGCTTAGTCTCTGCAGACAACCTGGACTTTCTTGCAGTACGTTACAACCTGCCAGGACTGCAGGCAGCTGCGCCGTGTCCTCAGCCAAACCTTTTCCCCCGACACTGTTACAGCATGGGGATGGGAAGACATCTCCTGCCGTACACACTCAGCCCACTGCCTGCTGCAGAGCATCTTCTCTGAATGCTGCATGCCATAAACCACTCCACATCCCACCATGGCAGTGCTGGCTCCCTCCTCCCCGGGCACAGGTGCCATGACCTGCTTTCCCTGACTTCACCAAAATCCGTGGCATGTCCAAGAACAGTTGCTCAGTTCATGAGTAGGAGATCCAAAGCTTTCCAAGGACATGCCTGTCCATTCCCATGGACGGCAAAAGCTGCTGCTGTTAGCACAACTGCCAGGCTCCCCTGGGAAGGGACCAGTTGTGGCGCAGTAGAATTCTTCTGGCAGCAACCTGCTCTCGCTCACATTTTCCTAGCGACTCCAGGCTCCTCTGTCACAGGAAAAGAAGGAAGCAGGAGTGGACAGTGGCCAGGAGACTTGGCCCAGTGAGCACAGACACCCTGGCAGCGGGACAGGCACCCTGCCCTCCAGCTAACCCATGGCCAGCTGTCCTCTGGCTCCAACACAGCTGCGTTTCAGTGGAGAAGCAATTTCTGCATGTAGGCACTTCAGAAAGGGCCCTGGCAAGATTCACATTGAAAAGGTGTAAATTCTATGGCATTTTTGTAGGGCCAAATTGATGTCAGAGCCCGTGATGCTGCTGTGGATCCCTGGGTTGGAGTGGGGGGGCAGGATCAGGGAATCTTCTTCCAGTACTAATGCACAGCAGGCTGCTACAACCCTCTGTTCCGCACTGTGACTAAACATATGTAAGGGGCTCGACACGGTTTATGTTCGGTAGCTGTGGTTTCCAAGCAGTATTGCATTTCTTTAAAATGAAGATACATAATATTTTAAAACTATTTTTAAAACCAGCCACAAATCTGCAATATTTTACATCATCCCTCCTTCCTCCCATCAAACCCAAAACACAGCACACAGTCGGAGAAGATCAGCAAGCTCATGTGTGAGAACTTGGCTGCAGGGATCTCATATGTGCACGTGCACACCCACACACAGAGGGAAACTCAAAGCTGTAATTCAGGTACAATTTCTGTTTAAAGTTTCAAAGACATCCAGGATATATCCCCCTGTTTAGAGCTGTGGGTACCAGCACACTGTATGTGGAGCAGGAGAATCTAAGAGCTGAACCGAAGCATGAGGTTGTTTATTTAACAATCTGCTTCAGCAAGCGTAAGGTTTCCTGCCCCTGGGAGTTCAGCATACAAGCAACCTGATCATGTATCATCCTAAAATCTCATCACAGCCTTCCCTTGCCAGGACTGCTCCCATCCACTCCTAAAGCAAGTCACAACACAACTGAATCTCAAATTCCCATTTTTAACATAATCCTCCACAAGGCAGCATCAACTGGAGCAGGGAAATCTTACCAAAATCTTTAGAAATTATCCTTAAAAGACATTCTGCAAAGCCCCACTCCCTAGAAATGCCTGGCTGCTGTGGAGCACAGCAGCTCTTGCAGAGCTCTCTGGGTTTTGCAGTAGTGTTGCATAAATCAGGCTTTCCAGTTTCCCAGCTTGATGGACTTAAGTCTTTTTTGGGTTAATTTTGTCCAGTCAGCCCTGGAGTAGGAGTTGTCCATACCAAAGCAGTAAGTTTTAAAGGCAGAAACCAACACCATATTTTACAGAGACAGTCAAGTTCTTAAAATTACTTATTTATTCCAACAATATTAAAAGGAGACACACTGCTTTCTCAGTCATTTTTCCATTCGTAGTATTTTTATATATTTTTTAAACCCATGAGCCTAATCCCTAATTTCTCTATGGAAAAGCTGGAAGGAAAAGATCACAGAGAAGAAGGATCAGCCTGCTAGAGCATCCACTGTGCTCGCTCTCCCTTTGGAGAGGTTGTTTGGCTTATGGTTGAGATTGTATTTTTAAATACTTTCTGAAAGTAAATAAATAAATAAAAGTAACTCCAGGCATCGGTATTAGCTTGTGAAGGAGACCCAGACAATGCACGGGAGGCTAAAAAGGAGCCAGTAAATTCTAAGGGTGTAGAACAGGAGAGGGGATTAAGCCTGGTGATTAAATTAGGCGATGCATGAATACATTCCAATGCACAACATCACTCAAGCGCTGGACAAAACATATGGCAACAATGGAGAGCACTGCCCAAGAGGTCACCTTTAATATGATTAGCCATGGACGCCTGAAAGGAGATCTCCCAAGTACCAGCGTGGTAACCCTGCTTTGTGCAGCCTGGAGGAGCTCCCTGTGAAAGCCTTTGAGGCTCCCTGAACCCGCACAAACGGCTGCTGTGTGTTCAGGGATGTGCCCAAGTCCATTGAAAGCAGGACACACACACAAAAAAAGAGCCTTGAGGCCGGGCAAGCATTCCAAGAGTGGTTTTTGTTCCCCACTCACAGGGCACCGGTGGGAGCTGTCCCCAGGGTGTCCTGTCTGACAGCTGGGTCACCACACGGGCTCTCCTGTTCCGCTTGGACTTTTCAACTCCGCCGTCCCGCATTCACCGGCACGGCTCCACTCTTTGAAGGGGGAGAAAGCGCCTCATCCATCACTGACACGAAGGCAGTTAATTCACTTCTTTACAACTGGAAAGGCTTTTGCTGTGAGCAGGAGGGAGTGCAGGAAGAGTAATGAAATCCAAAAAGGAGCCAAATGATGCTTTCCTCTGCTAGACGCCAGTGCTGGCAGTGCTTGCTGCTGGCACCATCCGTGGTGGGTGAAAGGAGACTCTTTTGTGGTATGCCATTAGCTACTTCCAAGGCCCCAGTTCATGTTTACCACAGCCACTGTGTTACTTCACTTGGTATTTTTTTCCAGTCCTGTTGATCGTACTGCAGAACTGACCGAGTCTGTTTGGAAGCCTTGCTCACAGAAAGCAGAAACAAATTGCTTTTTGAAAAGACTATTTTTTCTTCTGTAAACCAAACCTCATGCTGCTTTCCACAAACCCAACCTAAAGCTGAAATCCACACTTAAAACTGAAGAGCAAAGTTCCCTGCTAGGCTTTGTCCACACTGGTGTGCTCAGCCGTGCCACTTGCCCACGGAGATGCCACAAGCCATGGGAGCATCCAGCTGTGCTGCCCAGACTGCACAAGAGGGCATCTCACAGCTCGGCATTGCTCTGCAGCTCCAGCAAGTAAAACTCCATCACAACTGCAGCCAGCAGGTTGTTACAGGATCACAGAATATTCTGAGTTGGAAGGGACCCACAAGGATCACTGAGTCCAACTCTTAAGTGAATGGCCCATAGGAGGATCGAACACACATTATTAGCACCATGCTCTGACCAACTCACTCCATGACATCAAAGATAATCTCGTGTGAGTCACTCTGCATGACGACCTTGCTGTAATCAGATGAGCCCTTCAGACTGCTGAACTCTACCCCAGAGGACCTTGGCACACTCAGCCGAGTTCCCCGCAAGGTTTCTGCAGGCTTTTAGCATTTCAGATTCCAGGCAATGACTAACTGGGGACACGTGAGGGACAGGCCCAAGGGCAACTTCTTTCCCACACTTTGTATCTGCATGGCTGGGGGTGAAAGTCATGGAGACAACCCCAGCAGGAACTTGCTCTGGCTACACAGGTCCCAGCAGCTACAAAGGCTCAGTGACAAAGCAGCAACAAACACAGCATAGGACTGCTACCAGCTGGGCTCCTGCTTCTGCCAGGAAAAGGAAAGGATCGTCTCCTAGAGCCCTTTCCAGTTTTACATTTCCAGCATGCCATAACTGCAGAGCCTTGACACAGTACACACCAGGCACTGCACTGTCACAGCTGACATTCAATAAGCTGGGAAATTCCTACCCTCTCATACCATAGAGTCACCTTGGATCCTTCTAGATCTCTTAGACTCTCATGGAATCTGCCAAGACTGAAGATCAAGCCAGCTTCTAATGAGACAAGGCAGACTGTGCAACTGCATGCTAGTTCTAAAAACATTTGGGGCAACAGGTACATGAAAGAAGGTTTGGGTTTTTTTTATTTCAGACAAACAAAAAAGCCCTTCTCCAAACCCTTCCCTCTTTCACAACGAAAATTGATGAGGGTTGGGAGGAAAGCCTGTGGTGGCACCCATTTCTTGGCCATTCAAGCTCTTTTTAGTAAATTTTCCTCCTCTGAACTGTGTTTTGTACCCACTGCTGTGCTAACATTATGACAAAGGCTACTTGTGGCAAAACCACTGATCCCCAGTGCTGGCTGTAAAGCAAGCTACAAACAATTTTCCTGAAGGGATGACATCCAGGTGATGTTACTTTGCCCAACTGCTTGGGATTGGGGCAAGTCCTCTGTCCCCTGCAGAACTCAGCTGCAGGCGACAGCTGGGAACTCTCAAGAAAGAAGGTCATCCAGTTCACTCCTGAGAAGTCTCCATTTCTTCCTACAAAGTGGGCACACAAGGGCAGGTTTGACACACCTCTGTCTGCTGGATTTCTTCATCCCAAGAATAATGTACAACTTCCTGTTGGTCCTGGCATGTGGAGACCAACTGGCTTCTGTTGGGAACTCCAAGGGCCTGGCCTGTGGAAACTCCATTTAGATACCATATTTCTATCCAGCATCTCCCAGTGCTCATTGTCTGCTCTAGTCTTAGAACTCCTGGGATTCTGAGCAATAGCATTCCCCCAGCATGGGGAACCTCAGAGAATTTAACACTCTCTTGTACCCTTTTAAGGAAAGACACCTGTTTGCTACCTCAGCTGGTTGCAACAGCACCATGTTCATGGTCTTTAAACTGATTTCAAGGAACCTCTATAAATGCTTGAGAATAGGAAAAGAGATGACCACACTGCAAAAGGATTTCAAGGTTGGCCCCCTGGGTAAAGGGTATTTGTCAGCAGCTCCCCCTGGAACAATATTATAGATATATCAATACACCTACCTTTTACTCCTCCCTAAACATGAGAAACCAGTAACTCCCCAGCTCATTTAACCACCTATATGTTGCCCACTGTCTTATTAAAAAAAAACCAAACAACTAAACAGCAAGGCAATGTGAGCACAGCCTTCACTTTCAGTAATGTTTGAAAATAAAAAACAGAGAACTGAAGTGAGAATTCAAAACCACAAAGTAATTTCAACCATACATACACGAGAAGGGAAAAGTTTATACATGATGCAACAGAAAAAATGACTCACTTTCTGAAATGCCAAAGCCTGTTTTAGTTCATTTTGTCTTCTATACCTGCTAAACACATCAATGACTGAGAAATCATTTAATAAATTGCATTTTTTCAAATCCCATTTTAGCTATTTAAGCATTTTATTTCCCAGTATTGTGGGTCAGGTTCTACTCTAACATGCTAATCAGAAATAAAGTGCTAGCTGGATCAAGGAGTTTGTTCCTCAGAAAAGCAAGGATAGTCTTGAGATTAAAACAGAGACCTTGAAATTGAGGTGAAACCACAACCCTAAAGTTAATGCAAAACCTCCTGCTGACTCACGGGATTGTGAATTTTTCAGCATTGCCATGAGACGCCCAATAAGCGACAGCTCTGCAGTCCCCCAGTTCTGCAGGATCAGACAGATCAAACCCATGACAGGACAGGTTTACTTCAACTGTCAAGGAAGGCACAAATTAAATTTTGTTGTATTCAGGCAAGGCTGTTTCTTTACAAAAAAACCAAGCAAGAGTGACTGCTCGGTTAGTTCGTATTTCTGTGACAGAAACAAGTTTTTCAAGCCCAGTTAAAGGAACTACCCACAAAAACCCCTCCACAGTGATTTTGCATGGTTGGTTTCTTCCAGGTGCCTCAAGTCCCTCATGCCACTCAAGTCCAAGAAACTCTGGAGGCTACTTTCTCGTTGCCTCTTGCTTAGTTTTCAAGTGACCACAAATTTAATGGCAGCCCATCGTAGACGGGCAATGGACTGTGGCCAGCTTGGTTGGTAACTAATCAGCAGAAATACAAGATATCAGCTATCAGATGAGATCCAAAATAGAAATATGCTTCCTTCAGAGGGCAAAGTTTAGTAGTGCTGGCAGGTTTAAGGTGTTGACAATGCAATAACTTGTGAATACACATCTTTGGGGAGAGATGGGTGTTTGTGCCTCAAGATGGAAGCAGGAAGTTACAGGCAATGTGTCTCCCACAAGTGAATGAAGAGCTGCACAGAGAAGGAGCATGCTCAGGGAGGAGGTCTTCCTCAAATCCCAACTACAGAAACAAGTGCAACGTGGACCAACGACCTCATCTGAGATGTCATGCTTCATGCTCCCATTTTACACAATTCCATATTCAGGGGAAATCCATACTCTGAATTATGTTTGTTTGCTTAAACAACTTCCCTGTTACCACATGAAGATGCAGAAAAGGGCAAGATAAATGATCCAGACTACTCAAGACAGACTCAAAGCCACTTGCTTTCAAAATAAACCCAAGAGGTTGCTCAACAAAATGTACTCCAAATGAATCACTGCAAACTTTAACAGGACATATAATTTCAGAAGAAGTTAGCTTGGACTTGGAATGTTTAAAGATAAACCAGAAAGTGGACTTCAGCAGGCACTCGTTTCCTCAGATGGGGCAAGATCAGCTCTGTCCTCAGCTCAGCTGCTGGGATCTTGGCTAAGGCTCCTGTACTCTCATTTCAGAGGGCTATGGAAACCACAGGTGCTTTCTGAGCTTCTTTGTACTTCAGAATCTGTATGCTACGGATGACTAAAGATAAAATATCCCAGGACTCAGAAGGAGTGATCATGCCCAGAAACACCTGATAAAATGAGTTGTGGCCATGAATTTTTTCCTTCTCACTTTGGAATTGAAATGAAAAATCACAGAACTGTAATGTCAGAATCTTTCATCTCCTTCCAAACGTTGTCTTTTGTCATTATACAATTAGCCTTTCTTCCATATACTGTTGGGTGAAACTGAAATGGCTCTGACAAAGAGCTGCTACATCTTCACCTATGGCAGATTGATCACATTTGCAGCTACATCAGTCAACACCCAGTGACTCCATCTAAAGAGGATGATGGATTAGCCATGCAGTCAACTATAATTAATACCTGAAAAAAAAAACCCTCGTCAAGTCTTTGTTCAAATACGTGATAAACAGAATCTGGAACAAGAGACTTTCTGATGACGTCTGTTCATCACCAGGGAAGAAAAACACCATCAAGTGGAGGGCAAGACTGTCAGAGCAAGGACTGTTTCCTCAGCAGAAAATGTAAAATAAGAATTTCCTCCCAGCACTCACCCCACATGTACCTCTACACAAACACATGTTTTCCTGGGTTTTATCTGTCTTGCTATCAAGACACTGAAGAACCAGTTTTTCAATATAGCCAGCAGAAGCCACTGGTCTCCCTACCAACCTCAGAAATACCAGTGAGCAGCTTGCTCAGATGGATCAAGCACTGAATCTTCTGTTCACCCGAGCTATCAGCATCACGTTTGGGACACATTCTACCACACTAATCCAACACAGATGCCCTCTCTTTTCCCTAGACATGCTATTTGGCACTGTCTGAGGTCCCTATGAGCAGATGGCACCAGGCTATCTATCACAAAGCAAGGGCAAGACCCATCTGTGAGCAGCTAATCCAGGGAACCAAGAGATGTCTACTTCATGTGTGAACTTGGAGTGCTTGCAAACACCTTCAACCTTGCTTGCAGGTCAGCATGCAATGACTGCCAGCTCACCCCCCTTCTACAATGGCTGATCACCAACTGGATTCAATCAACAGAAAAAGCCAAGCAATTTGGAAGGTCTAATGATGTACTGCCCACTGCAAGTCTGTCCCAGGCAAGAAGGAGAGCTTTCCATGGGACAGCAGCCCACTGGCTCGGTCCTGGCACACATAGGCAAAGCCCAAGAACTGAAAAGAATGGGGAGAGAGGCTACTTGTGAAACACACCAATTGCTTCCGTACTGCAGAGATGTGCTGGCCACAGTTCAGCCCTCCTTGCTTCTCTGCTCTGAATTGTGAGATGTACCTGCTGGGGAACCAGGATAAAAAACCCTGCCCTTAACTGGGCCAGCAATACACAGCAGAAACAAAGAAGCACTGGTTCTTATTCAATAGCTGGCACTGATAAACATGAGATGAAGAGAATGGTCAGCACTGGCCCAAGGCACTGGATTTGGCCTGGGAATCAGATAAAGTCCTGCCAGATCTGCCACCAACACACCCTGTGAGCTCGGGCAACTGCTTCACCTCTTCATACCATTCCCATCACCTGGAAGGATGGAACTGGCCTTCCCTCTGATACTTGCTCTGAGGCTAGCAAGCGAAAGAACAACTAAATAACACTTCTGCTGTGTCAAACAGCATCTCAAAATTAAAGCATAAGACCTGTTTTTTACAGAGAAATTTCTCAGCTTGCACGTCCGTGGTTGATTTAATAAAACTGAAGGGTTAAGTTGTGTTTGTTTAGAAGAAAACCACTCGTACATCACCGGAGGACTTGAATATCTGAGCTAGCGGCTGGAATACTTACTCCAGGAAGAATAAAGTCATAACCCACTCTTGCATTACTGATGGTAAATTAATGCCAGAGCACCACTGTGTGGGGAGCTCCTTCCTGGCTGTGTTTGCCCAGACATCTGGCTGCAGTGGCTCCCAGCACAATGCTCCACAGCCGAGCCCTGTGCTCCAGTGTCCGACTCCCCCCTCCTGCTGGAGCCAGCTCGACCACTTCACCACCTGCTCCTGCTGGGACACAGCTGCTCGGCTCTAAAAGAACGATCGGGGAACGACGGGACATGTGCGAGGACATCAATCCTACTCACACCCCTGGGAAGACTTCATTAAAATCCCAGGGCAGAAGACTAGATTCAGAGAGCTTTCCACTCAGAATCCTAATTTAATCAAAATATTTTAAAACCTCCTGGCAATGCAAACATCCCCATGTAAGCAGAGAGATGCTCAGCCAACACACATCCCCTCCACAGCACAATTCCACAACACCTCCATCCCATGTGGATCCTTGGTACGTGTGCAAACTTCCTGACCTAAGCCATAGCTGCTCCTGACCACAGTGGTGATGTCTCATTTTCCTGCCAAGCACCATGTTCCTCTGTGGTATTGCAAGAAAGACATGCTGAAAATCCTCCCTACTTTGCTGACACACCTTTGCACATGCATTTTGGGTACCCCTGCAGGGAAGAGCAGTATTCCCCAGGAGGAAGCTGCAGCCTCAGATGCTCGTTTTGATGTATTAACTGGGGCTATGCAAAAGACATAAAATCCCCAAAGGAAATTAATCTCCAAGTACATCCAACATTCCCCCAGCTGCCTTATGTATCACGCAGTATAAGCAACTGTCCATAATGATCGTATAGCACCTGCTGTCCCCATTCTGTGTTTCAGTGATGTCTCTTTAACCAGACATCAAAGAGAAGAAGCAGACAATGGTGGAATTGTGATAGGAAGTGAATAGTGAAAGCTCCTTGTCAGTCTGAGTTTCCATTTATCTCACAGCCCCGTACATACTGCCCACTCTGCCTCTGCTGTCATTTTCATGCAGTGATGCTGTAACAGCCTCTTTGGGGAGGTATCATAGCAGTTCGCAGGCTTTTACAGACGGACCTTTTGGATTTTCTCTTGGGCCAAAGCCAAGTGCCCAGCCAGGTACCCACAACTCAACCTACCCTGATGGAACCAAATTCGAGATGAATTTGGTACCAACGCCACATGCCATTCAATAAGCACCACAACTTTCTTTTTGAGACTGACCAAGAGATGCAGCCCTGCTCCGGTCAGGGGCTGGAGCAAAGGCATTTACTCCGCCCTTGAACAGTCCATGCATTCAGTGTGCAGGGGTAGCACATACAGCAGCCTTGGACAGAAAACCTAAGGATCACTCAAGAAAGCAGTCATGCTAGGATGACCTTTCTGCCCCAACAGCATTTTAAGACATAAATTCAGATCATGCTATTAGAGGAAACACCTCAGACTGAGGTCTATGCAACATTAAAACCCATTTGCTGTCCCATCTAAACACTTCTTCCAACCCTAAGTCTTCCATTCGTATACTAACTAACCGTATTTTGCACACAATGACTGTTTAACCAGGGTAGAAATATTTATTACTTTCACGTAGCAAGAATAAAAGACCTGAATGCTTATTATACAGATACGAGGCAGGAAATATGACAAAACAATTTCCCATAATTATTTCCAGCAGTTGCTCATATTGGAAAATTTTAATAACGAGAGTAATTAATTTGTGGTTCTTGAGATTTACAATTAAACAGCATTAGCAAGGACAACTGTCTAAAAATACATGTTTCTGTCCTATCCCATTAGCCACAACCAAATATGTAATTTCCCAACATAGTGTCACATCCTGCACATGCAGTGTCCTTCCTCCTCTCGCTTTCCATGTGTGAGGGGCTTGAGTCAACTTCTCAAAGCTGTTTGCAGACTTGATTCTGAGGGCTTCAAAAACTATACAGAGCTGGTTACTAAATCCTGTACGTCATATACCTGGGTGGTTTGGAGCTGGCATTCTGCACACATCCTGGTGTTTGCAACCTTTGTGCTTGTCTCCCTATGTTTTCTGAAGCTCTATTAAATGTTCTCTTACTTTTGCAGTACCACCAGTCTTAAATAAACGAAGCTATTCTCAAAGATCACTGATCTCTTTACCCCCAGCAACCATGGGACAAGACTATAGGTCTCCAGCGTGCTACAGAGCTGCAACAACACAATTTTTACTACCTCTAAGTTATTCAAAACAATACAGACCCACAGGGAACAGCAACCCTTGCTCACATGTCAAGACAGTGGCATGATACACAGGCTGGGAGCAAGCAGAAGTGAGACCATTTCACTACCAATTCAACCCTTAAATTTGTGTAACGTTCTCATCTTTGTCATTTTTGTCCTTTTTTTCCTTCCCTTTTCACATACACCTGCAAAGCTGAATGTCTGTTTTGCAGAAAACAAGGTGAGAAACTATTCTAGCAAATGATTCAGTGCCATTAACTGCTACAATGCAAATGCACTTTGCGTTGTTCTCACAAGGAACTTTGGTCAATGCCAATGTTGTGAGCACCTAGGTGTAAGTGTGCTGGCAAAGGTAGAATCACCTGCACAACAAAAGGAAATGCTCAGCTCACAGACAGTTGTCATAGAGACAGATCAGCATCCCGGGGTATTCTCATTTTAAATAGGCACAGAAATCCTTTTTAACCTGTCTTCCCGTAGGCATCTGTCCTCGTGATTCATTTCTAAAATGCTGAGGCCAAAAAGAGAACCATTTATCAGCATGTCTCCTCTAGGCAGGCTGGAGCTAAGGAGCTTTTCTGCAAACTTGATGGTTTTTGTTGAAAGCAAGTTTCTATCTGATTCTCTGGCTAGCATTTCTAAAAGCTGTGGGCTGGGGAAGTGATCCAGCTTCAAAGTAACCTGGCCAGGAAAAAAAAAGAAAGCTGCGGGTTGTGCTCACTTTGTTTTTTAAACCAGGTCAGATCTCTGCTCCAGTTTATAGACTGGGTGCACTAGGAGCTGTGAGAGGACAGCACAGGGGTGGCATTTCATGGTCCTGTGCAGGAAGGAGGTGTTGGGGGGAAGACAATACTGTAAATACCTGAACATTTCTTCTTAGTCACATACAAGATTTCTTGCCTTTGCACCTAAAAGCTGCAGCTCTGAATGAGAAGCAAAAGAAATACATTAATCTCTCTCTGTGTGGACAAAGTTTCATAAGCTCCTTAGCTGTTGAAGGTGCAAAGTCTTTAAACCTTTAAAACTCAGCTCAGCTGCTTTTTGGAACTAGGAAGCTGGCAAGCAGTACAGGAAACCATATTCTAGGAAAAAGCCCCAGAAGGGGCCTATGGGGACAGCTGGATCCCCACAGAATGACAGATGTGTGGCTCTGGTTGCAAACAAGGTCCTCAGACTTAAGGTCCAATGCAGCAGAAGTCCCTGCAATCCCAGCAGGATTCCCAGATCTCTGCAGAGGCATGAAAGGAACTGGGGAGTGAGGGGAAAGACTGGGTCATGGGTATGTAGGTTGCCACAGCCAGGATTAAACTAAAGCAGGAATTCAAAATTACACAGCCCCAAGAGACACACATATACTGACACCGAACCCACAAATCCTAAGCTTTCCAGACTGTGTGCTATCTCGGTAATGTCTCAAGGTCTTCTGTGTGACCCAGATATGTAATTCCTAAGTTATTAAAATATATATATTCTTCATCCATTGAGCTATGGAGATTCCTGTTTCTAAAATTGCTGCTAAAAGATAAAACTACGGGCAAACAGATGCCACTCTCACATTAGGTCATAAAAATTCAGCAGCGACATTCAAACAGGAAACATTCTCCTCACCACAGCAGGGCCAGCCTGACACTGCTGCATCCTACTGGAGCCATCCTGGGTCAGGTCCAAGGAGCTCCCTGGCCAAACAGTACTTCTGCTGTTATAAAGATACGCCCATGAATGGCTTCATCTGAGAAATGTTCTTAGTTTTGGGGAATAAATCTTATATGGATACTATGGGACAGATCAGTATCAATCCAAAGAGAAAACAAAGGCAAATAGGGAGAGCACCAGCCCAAGGCCACCATAGCCAGTGGCAAAGGAGGATGGGAGATTCTTTCCCCCAGGATTTTCTTAATACCAACAGGAAAGCACAGGAACACTTCACACTGAAAAATGGTAGGGTGGAAGTAAGCAAAAAAAGTTGTCACTGTTCAATCAAGAGTTACCCCAGGTAGAACGCCCAAACACAACACAATGTATAGGAAGAGGGCTCACATCCCTTGGAAAAAAAAAGCACAGGAGTCATCCATGCCCAGCCACACCCTCCCTTAAGACTGTGAGATGATCATTTCCTTCACTCACATATTTATTTGGAATCCGATAATTCATTGCCCCAAGCTTCCTGCTGGAGTTTGTCTTCCATTGTTCAGGATTTACATTACTCAACAGGAAATCAGTGAGAGGTCCAACGATTAGAAAGGTGAGTTTCCCATTTGGACCCACCCTTGCTCGCTCACTTGGGGCTGGAAGTGGGACATGGCACACAACTGTGCCCATGGGAACTCAGGGAACTGGGGAAGCAAAAGTAGAGGGATTTGTCCCCTTCTATTAAAAGACACAGATTGCTTTGTCCAGCCATATGCCACTGGCCACGTCCACAAACCCATCCCTCACACACTGCTCATACTCAGGCCTTGCAGCAACCACTTCCTCCATGGGCTGGGGAGGGTGTAGTTTATCAAAATAAAGCTATCAGGGCAGTACTTGACTCGAGTAAGTGTGGTGAAAGTGTCCCTTGATCTAAAATATGCTTCCTCCTCAAAGACCATTACTTTGACATTCTTGCCAGGGGAGAGAGATTCTGCACAGTGTAAAGTGCCACTTGTGAGATATAACTCAGTTTATCACGATGGCTGGGAACTAGGCTGAGCAGAAATAACCCATCTCTGGTGCCCTCAGCTGTGGCTTTTAATCCCAATCTCACAAATGATGTTCCAGTATGTTCTCTTTAATGGCTCCTCTGTAGGAGCCCAGAGCAAAACAAAACACAGCTAATCTTTTATGGGCTATCACTGGAACAGGATGCTTCCCTGGCCAAATCCTCCCATTGAAAATGTCACAGCCGGTTTAAAACATATTTCTCCTGAGGTTAGTTCGATAACAGGTAACTCAAATCAGGGGCACACAGTGAGTGCTCAGCTCTACACTGTAACAGTGGCTTGTGGAAGGCAGCTGGTGACCTTTCTGGGCCACAGCTCCCAGTCACCATGGACTCTTTCCAATCCAGATACCTCCAAGGCTTCCCAGTCAGCTGATCTTGTGCAAAAGCTGGGATTTTTATGTTTCTCTAGCATTCAGGATGTGCTTGGGAACAAAGGCCCAGTTTATTAGCCATTGTATGCTAAACCCCAAAGAGGTCTCTGTTCCAAAAGAGGTTCAAGAAAACTTCGAAGTGGAAGTTTGATTTCCATAAGTTATTTTAATATAATTTTAAAATTACTTTAGAGGGACCTTAAGCAACTGTCCTTGCTCCAGGCTCACTTATGTGTGCTGAACCAGTCCTCCAAGACCTCTTACAACAGATGCAGGCAAGATAGCCTCAGATACCACACTGTCTACAGCAGAAGGTTTATCCTAAAATAAAAACTCCTCTGCTGAAACCCAAGATACAAATTTGTCCTTCTGTCCATCTCAGACATGGCGGAAAGCACATTGTCTCCTCTCCACAGCAGCTTCACCAGAATAAGCCATGTCCTCCGTTGGGGAAGGTCACAGATTATAGACACTTCTTGCTCCTGTTGCTCTGCAAAGATTTCTCTAAAATTAGACTTTCCTGCAACCAGAGACAACACTACAGTGCTGAGTTAAATGGAAGGGTTACAACATATGTCTTACATACAATAGCCCTGTTTATACCACTCCATACATAGCTTCTTTCTCAGCAATATCCTTATGTTGACTCACACCCATTCTGCAAAATGAAACAATAGAGCTTCCTTATACTAAGAGATTATTGTGTCTCCTGCTCAGGAAGACCACTGGGTTCTGCAAATTACTGGAACCTCCTATCCACAAAAACTATCAGAAGCCACCTCAGAGCAGCTTAACATCATATGCAAAAATATTTTTTGCTGTGATAGCCTAAAATATCTGGATCTCCTTGTAAAATAGAAATGACACATACCACTACTGATACAAGATTATTTAAATCACCCCAGACAGAAAACCTCCTCACTAGCATTTTTCCTTTCAAACACACCCAACACTTACATGTATTAGCTTAGATAACATTTAGCCATTTTCCCAGCACAGAGAACTGCTATGAAAGCTGTGGAAAAAAAGAATATTGCTAGCACAGAAAGAAATGTGGAGGATGAGCCTTTCCCAGTGAAATGTGCTTTAATATCTGAACTGCATGATAATGAATGACATTGTCATGATTTGTTTCACTGTATGAACTACTTACCCAGTCCAACAGGGTTTTAGGATTTTGAAAAATGCTGGAAAATGGATCACTCCTTAAAAAATGGGTTTTTTTTTTTTCCTCCTGCTTAGTGCTTATGGTACATAAATTGATGCTGCTCTTAAGAAGACACTGGCACTCAAACCTGCCTTTCTATTCCAGCCTTGATTTTATTCTTTGAGTTTTCAGACTAGCCAGGAAATTCTGAGGGAGCACGAGGTGAAATTGCTTTGACGAAGCTTGAAGGGGCTGGACTTACTCACCTGGTCTAAGTGCAGGGCACCCTCGGTGAAGCGCTGCTTGCGCAGGTGCTGCGCGACTCGATGCAGGTTCAGCACAGCCTCCTGGATCTCGGCTATCGAGTGTTCAGGTGAGACAGGGGGGAGCTCTTCAGGTGACAGCACCTTCCCAGGGCTGTCAATCATGCTCTGTGCGTGGTCGTAGCTGAGCTTCACGCAGGAGCAGATGACCGTCCGCCCAAACCACTCATCGAGGATCTGCGAAATTGCAAAGTGCAAATTGATCTGAGGACTCATTCTTCCAGTGCACAAAAGCTTGGGAAGTTGTACAAACACTGGGAGGAATGACACCAGACTTCCCTACTCCCTGTCATCTTTGAGTGAAGATCTTGTCCTCCTGAGACCTTCAGGCCTTTTGCCAATTCAGACTCTCTAGCATCTAGTAATGTGTATATGCATGTAACAGATAACAATATATTGTGCATATACAGAGGGGACTGCTTGCATCTCCCTCCTCTACCTGACTTCCCTCCTTCACAGAGCTCAGAGAACTTCAGACCATCTGGGAGTCGAAACCAGTCTGTTGACTCACAGGTTACCAGGTGCAGGAGTGACAACAGGCAGATACACACATGCCAGAGAGGTTCTCCCGCCTAAAACACAGCAGAATAACTTAAAGTGTGGCCACCAGGGCAAGAGGGGCTGGCCTTAAAATACTCTGTTTGGAGGAGTACTGCAGAAACCCCAATGTCTGACTAGCACTTGTGAAAGTGCCTAAGTAGGACTTTGGTGAGTTTGGAGGAGAGATGGACAGTCACTGACCCCTTGCTTCTCTGATCATGTCTATGGTTCTAGGTCCAAACTCAAGCCAGGAGCCTTTCTGGGCTTCCAAACTACTTTGGAATTGAGAGGAAAATATTCGATAAATTGCTTATAAAATTATTTTATTTTAAACCAGAAGCCACTCCCTTTTTAAACTCCCTAGCAGAATACTGGTGTAGAAGTAGCAATTTAGAATTATCTGCTAAAGCAGACAGGAAAACCTATTTTCAGCTGAGATATATAAGACAATCCAACAGCTCATCAAGCCAGTGACAAAGCACCGAGGGACATGGGCAGAAGGCTCTTCACAAAAGTCAAGCATTGGCATAAGGGCTCTGGAGACAGACGCAGTCTGTGATAAACCATTCAAAGCACAAGTGCTCAGAGAATGACTGGAGAATTGTAATTCTGCCTTAGCTGCAAGTGCCACCTTACCCCTTCATCAGACCAACAGGACGAGGTGAATTCTGCAAGTGACAGTGTCCAGGGAGAAGAGCGAGCTCTCTGTGACAGCCTCATCGAGGACACTGCTTCAGAGACAAACCTTCTTCTTAACAGAAAGGGACTGATTCCCAAAATACCTCTTCTGCCTCCCTCCCTAATGCATCACAGAATATACGTGCTGTATAACTCAGCAACTCAGAGCTCTGAAAGTCACAGGACTTTTAAGCTTATTTCTAATTCAAAAGTGCTTTAATAGCAGAGATGCAGAACATGGCATCTTACAATGTAAAGTGCTCTGACCATCAGCTCATGGTTATTCTGTGCATGTCTCTTCCTCTGTGCTGTGGAGAAAGAAAGGAAGAGAAAGCCACAAAGCTGGACAGAGATGATGTGACAGTGCTGGCAGCACCTGCTCTGTGCTCTGCTGCATCCATTCAATACTGTTCAGCTTCTTGTGGCGATGGGGGATGCACATCTGGTAGGTCAGTAGCCCCTGCTTTGGAAACCCCACCAGAGGAATGGGCAAGCTCCCATGGGCTGGCCCATGTACCATGACTGAGGGATGAACAAGGCACCGTGGAGGAGCAACGGTGGGGGTTGTGAGTTGGGATTTGGAGATCACAATGAGTAGCCCACAAGATCAGTCTGCAAGGTCTCCCCCATCACAGCGAACCTGGTGCACCTAGAGTCCACACAGAGCACCAGCATCTAAAGGATTTCTAAAATTATGATAAGGCTTCCCCAGTTCTGTCTGTTTTTGAGAAAAACCTGTAGTCCTGAGCAACATCCTGTCCTCACATTCAGAGCTCTCACAGCTCTCCACCAACAGCTGAGGTTCAAGGGCTGTGTTGGGGCCTTTGACTCACCTCCCTTTGACCCAGCAGAGCGTGGGGGAGCATGTGATCCTATTTGCACTGAGATACAGGTATAGTAACACCTAGAAATACCAGCTTTTAGAAGAATGCCCTCCTGGGGAAAAGCCCTACAACCACTTTTCCTCTTGGAAAGAGTAAATTCTTTTCCAGCCTTCACCTGACATTCACATCAAGTGACCTCAACTAAGACTGTAACCCTGAAAGGCCTTGTAGGAGAAACCAGTTTGCTGAGATGGCCACAGGCAGTCTGCTCTCCCAGGGACAGCATGGTCATGGCCCAGACCACTCCAGAGGTCTGCTCCCTGAGCTGAATGTTACTGCTCCTCTATTTTCTCACTGGTCAAACGGGGTTGGACTGAGCACTGTTTGAAATACAATGGATATATTGCATGGGAAAAGAGACAAAATGTAATTAAAGGCTTATTTTAATTAAGACTTGACTTTTAGCTGTTCAAAGACAACTCAGAGTCAATAAAAGGTCTACCTAGTAGCTACTCTTAGAAGGCCTCATGAGTAATCACGCTGTTGCTACAGGAATGGGAAAACTTTTCACAGCAGACAAATACAACCCGTATCAGTTCCAGAGCAGGGACTCACTGCAGAAATACAGAATCAGGACTGCAACCCTATTTTGCAAGGGTTTTGCTAGGGTAAAGATAGATTCAGCATCCTTTAGAGCAGCTGGGACAATAATAAGGAACTAAAGTGAGTTTTTGTGAAAAATTACCAACTTGGCACAAGAAATACTGTCTACAGAAAGAGTTATGTATGAGCACAACAGTGGTTAAAAAAAATCTGAGTACAAAAAGTGTATTTTGCATAGACCAGAGAGTGCTCTGGTACTGCCAGTCCTCAGCCCTCCTTGATTAGCGAGGGGATCCTGTGATAACCAACGGGGAGATTTTAGGGTAGCAAAGAGTGTGGGAGAGGAAGAGGGAGAGAAATGAAGACCTGGGGAGTGCTGGCAGGCAGATGAAGGCAGCTCACTGCACTGACAGACAGCCTCCACAACTGCTCCCTGGAAATAACACATACAGAAGATGGAGCCGTGCCTTTGCTGAAGGGCTATCATGCTTTATTTGGATTGATGCAATTTGCAGCTCTGAAGAGGAATTAAATAGTCTGTTTACCAGAGGGGCCACTGAGGGACACTGCCGCATCCGCCGCATTGCACAACTGCCTGGGAGCACGAGGCAGGGATGGAGCTGGGGGCACATCTCGTCCCACCCAAAGCATTAGCTCTGAATTGCTGCTGGAGGTAAGGCACTAAATGGTTGGGTGACCTGGCAGGGAGCAGGACACTCTCCATTCCTGAGATCCATACAAATATTCCTCCTTTCCCAACCCTGTTGAGAGATTATTCCAGTTGGAAATTCCAGAGTATATCATCAGCAAGACAAGGTACAGGGACAGTCCTACATCTTCCAGTATTGTTCACCTTTGCTATCCACCTGGGTGTTAAGGGATGGCATTTTTACCACTACAAGAGCAGGGGCTGGCTACCGAGGGAGAACCCATTCGTGGGGTGACTGCCTGCTGCCTGAGATACCTTGCCTTCTGGAGTCAACTTCCAAATCACAGAGAACGTCAGTCTGTCTCGCATGGGATTGAGACTGCAGAGCTCCTCACAGAGCAGCCTGGGAAGCATTGGGATCACCTGGAAGAGAAGAGAGCCTTGGTGAGACACAAGCTTTTAGTGCAGCCAAGCTTCCCTGACCAGTTGGTGAAGAGAAAATGTGTTAAGCTGTCAGCATCACGTTCACTGTGGCAGGAGTGGCTATGTCACAGCTCTGGGATGCATCACCCATGCCAGAGCTGTATCACACGGCAGACAGAATGCTGGTGTGGAATGAGGAAATAAACCAAATCCTCTGAAATGAGATGATTTCAGACATGGCTAAGGCTCCCTACACTCCCATCACCCCCATCCCTCAATGAGACCAGAGGCAGTTGTCAGTCTCCAACCTGGGATCATTCCCAGTGCTCCCCTCCAAAGAACGGAGTAAGCATCCTGGAGTAATCTGCATCCTTGGTTATGCAAACACTTACTCTGCAACTTTTAAGGTCACAAAGTTTGCTCTGTTTTCCAGTTCTTTCCCACTGCCGCTTTGGCACTGGGAAGAATGAGGAAGGCTGGGCACATCAGGAAATTTAATGTTGAAGAAACATGGTCCTGGCAGTCAGGAGCTGAAGAGGCTGGATTTGGGAACTGTGCTTCTTGCTTTGTCACTGAATACCATGTAACCAAGAAGTAAATGCAAGTCCGCTCTCTGCAAAGCATAAACGAAACTTCTCCCATGCATCATAGGAGCCATGCTTGGCTTCAGTAAAGACTGAACCATGCTTTACAGGACAGACAGGAATGTGTAGATGCAGGTGAGATAAACAAAAGTACCTGGTTTATGACTATTGACCATGTTGTTTGCAAATGGAGAACAATTATTACTTTATTACACTCAAAATTTGAACAAAATGTCAGACAACATAAATTTCTGGCAGGATTTTTTTAACCCATGTCCTAGTTCCTTACAACTAATCAATATTTCTGTTGCTGAACACTTAATTACCAAAACACAAATTACTCACCTGACTACACCAACAAAGCTAAAGCTTTTGAGCATATTCATGCTAGAGCAAATCTGAGTAGCTCCGAGTGTTTCCACCATCCCTGAGTTATTTCCTAAGTGAAGTCTGCAGTAATCTTTAGCAGCTGCTTAATGAAGCAAAACTCATTATTTGAGTTTCACTTCTGACTTCCCTTCTCATTATTTACCTTTGTGAAGAAGCAATAACTGCCCTCAAAGAACCACCACATTATTCCTCTAGTTTATTTTGAGTGGCAACATGGGATGGTGCTTTTCAGAAAAACAGAGAGAAATGCTCTACTTGTTTGCCATAAAGTAATTTAGCTATTTAATTTAGTTTCCGTTTTGACTGCTCTGTGTGCCAGCCTATAAATATAGGACCAGGAGGAAGCCGACTGGCATACAAATCCCAGCTCTTCCAAACTCTGACACCGATTTAATGATTTCAGAGATAACTTTTTCTACCTGGAGGCAGGAGAACCACTGTTCCTCAAAACAGTAAGAAAAAACAGTCTCAGGTGCCCATTTTCTCCTCAAGTGCACACACTTTACATTTACCTTTTGCTTTGACGGAAAGACTCTTAAAATATTTAATCGCATTTGTGGTCTGACACCAGACAATGGCTATAAAACCCTTCTAACTGCAGAGCACAGTAGTGCCAAAAGGTTAACTGTATGGTCTGGGGCTGTCAGGGAGTCACACCATGAATCAGCAGCCCTGGTTCGCCTGGAAGGTCATAAGGGCACATCTTATGATAAGCTGTTTCCCGCAACACAAGGGCCGCCAACTCTGTTATTCCAGTTGCAAACAGAATGTTAACAATACTGCTACATTCATAACTCACTGACCCAGTACGTGAGCTTGGCCATGCTGCCTGGAAGGACCCACACCACAGGGGTATAAATTTAGTGTAAGTGATGCCAACCCATACCAGAAAGGAGAGAAAATAGCTTTATAGATTCTCAGAAATCCCTGCCTGCCTAAGAACACACATGACCACCGTGAGACCCCGAAGTTCTGGTGAGGTCAGAGTGAACAAAGTGCTAGTAGTTTAATAAAAGCTCTCATGCCCTTTCCCACCCAAATTAAAAGCTGCTTTTCCCTCTCTCCCCAACTCTGATTGATCATCTGACAATGGTCTGTACTTCCTGAATATTTGTGTGCCTTAGCACGCCCTCCTTCCCTTCACATCTCCTGCAGCAATACCAGTTTGCTAGAAAAATGCCTACATGGAACACAAAAGCCCATGCTTGTTTTAAGTGTACTTGAGCAGGATTAATATCCAATTCAAGAGGCTATAATTCAATGGAAGGGCTTTCAATGATGTGAAACACAAGCAAAGCTTTAACTCAGATCATAATTACAGCACTAAACACTCACCAAGCAATTAGCTGTAACAAATCTACTGTTAGGGAAGCACCAGCCTGTGTTACCTTTGTTTTACAGGAGAGAAACTTTAGGCGAAGTAACTTAACCTAAGCTATGGAGGAAGTCTCATGGGAGAGTGAGAATGCAATCAACCTTTTCCTGGGCTCAGCAAACACATACATAACATAATGTGACCTTGCACTGAAGGTATTTCAATTTATTCTACCTTACTGAACTAAAAGAAACCTGTTTCCAACACCACAACAGTCTTGGCTGACTGGCTCCTGCTTTAACATCACAACTCCTCTTCGCCCTCTACACGGAGAATAAACCAACTGTCACAAGGCACAGAAGTTTAAGTTATAAATACACATTTCCTTTTTCCTTAACATGATACGGTCGCAGCCTGAAAGGATTCCTAGTAATTGCAAGCCCAGCATTTAACATACAAAGATGTCACAATTGTGTCACACTCAGAGAGCGAGATGTTCCAGGAGTGATCCCAGGGGCTGCCCAGAGGAACTTCGGCAACAGGATTATCTCCATCTCTTTCTGACAGAGACACGGGATGAGAGGAGATTTCCCTAAGCACGTCTTTAATGTCCAGATTTGCAAAATATCAGAGTTGTGTAGAATTGCCTTGAATAATCCAGAGGTTGCCCAGCACCTTTTAAATGCTTTGCCCTTCCTGTGACTGTCTGCCAAGAGGCAGCATTGTCTGCCAGCTGTCCTGTGGAGTGCCAGGGCACGCAGGAATCCAGCGAGCGGAAACGCTGCCGAATGATAGCACCTCCAGTGGGAAGTGGTTTCCTTGGCAAATTGCTACGGATGTGCCTATGGTGGGGATCACATCATTCAGCTTGATTTTACTGCAAATGGAAATAAAGTCACCTGGGCTTATACAGGGATCATAAACCTGGAAAAAGGGGTTTATAAATGTAGCTGAATCTCGAAATGCAGTTGGAGAGGCCCAGAAGGGCTAGGCAAAAAAATTTTACAATGTAAAAAAGGAGCTACACCCCCCAGGAAATCCTTTCTAATGAATGTGTCATAGAAACCAGGGCTTGGGTGGTGAGAGCTTGTCTGGTTTTAATCCCCCTCTATCAGTCAGGCTAATAAAAGACATCATCCCTCCCCACAAGCCTAGCAGTGCCCAAGAGATACTGGAAAGGGCACTCCTTTGAGTGAAAGGCTGATATCCACAATGCTGGCAGCTGCGGGTCTGTGTTTCAAATCAAATCACAGACAGATGATTTCTCTTTCCCTATTTCCAAGTCCTAAATGCAAAATCTTGGGCACTACCCTTAAGACTCAGTTGTTCAACACTGCCCAACAGCCTGCTCCATGCTACTGGTTCTCCCTGCAGGCAGCCACGCATCCCAAAAAGCCAAAGCCAACAGCACCACTGGAAAACCAAAGTGAGAGAGAGCACTGCTGGGGCTGGGGGGGTCCTACACACCATCATGCTGGCATTATAAAACAGATGGACCTGTGATCACAGCTGGTCACACTGCTTAGCAGCTGGCTCCTCTGCATGGGAAGATCTAAATCCCTGCTTGTGAGAGCCCTTGGGTTTGTTTTGTTTTGCCTCTTCAACTAATAAAGTGCTTCCAGAAAACAAATGCGAGTTTCCAGTCTCAGACTCATTCCTGGGGAGCTGGGCAGTGGCAGGGAGCACATGGATGCTGGGACGATAAAAGTTCTTGTTCCCTATAAAATCAGAAACATCTGTTGCAGCCAGGACTAACTCACTGGCCAAGTTCAGAGCTGGTTAGGCAGAGCAGCTCTCATCAATGGACTCGCTGTAGCAGCTTTTCAAGGAACAGAAGGGGAAAACTGGTCAGCCAACCAATGGCAAAAAGGAACAAACCCTGGTCAAGCATAATACCTTATCACAAAGTTATACAAACAGTTTTGCTCCCTTCAAACAACTTCATTCTGCTGGCATCTTGCTTTGGCTGCCCCTTGCTTCTTGGTTCAGGTTGGTTATGACCACTGCTGACTCCCAAGGTGATCCTTCTCTCACAATCAATCCAATGAGGAGGGATTGTATTAATCAAGAGTTTCCACTAGAGCTGGTAGGAGGATGCTGAAGTCCAACAATGGATTGGGCTCAGCAAATCTCTTGCTTGTATACTAAAAGACACTCAAAGGAAATAGGCAATTTGTTTATGGGCCAAGATTTCTGCTCGGGAGTTGTATCAACACTTCCATGAATTCAGATTTCGAACAACTCTTTGTTACTCAGCCTGAGATTATCAAAATATCAACACCCTAACAACCTGCTGGTGTCAAAAGTGAATGTCTTGAAGTCCTTGGACTCAACATGAAGACAGGCTTACAGTTCCGATCTTTGATCTCCAGTGTAAAACAGGACCAGTAAAATATTATAGGGATTTATGGCTGAACTCTCACTCGAGCTGCTTCACACCTAAAATAACACTGTAAGATGTGCCAAAAAAGAGGAAACTGTTTAGGTTTTCTTGCTTCTTAAAACCTGATACATTCTTATTTCAAAAACTTTTGACTTGTATTAAATAGACCACTAGCAATTACACAATAACTCCCCTTCTGGTTCAGGAAAATTAAATATGTGGCTTTATTTAACTTCTTTGGAAGGATTAGCATGGTGCTAACCTCTCGCAGAATCACAGCTGTCTTAGGAAACAGTTTCATCAAAGGAAAGCATATTTTCTACAAGAGTCATGCTACCATCTTGTTTCAGAAAGCCTGGCTGCTTTCCTTTGCCCATCCCCTCGCTCCTTTTCATCTCTTGCAATTAAAATATTGAAAATTTCATCATCTAACCTAGTTTGTTGTTTTAAAATGTATTTTTTGCAGGGCAAAAGTGTGGGTAAAACACTAATCCTGACTGTTGGGCCACGGTAGTTGGAGATGAATTGAAGATTAGGGGCAGCAGGTAACTTATGTTGGCATTGCACAGGACTAGCAGTGCTGGGGGGAAGAGACACTTTGAAAGAAAATTCAATTAGCTTCTGCATTCAACTAGATTTTCATGAAAAATGTCCCCTTTCTTCATAAAAATCTTCCTTCTCTCTTGACTAAAAGAATCACATGCCCTCAAAGCATGGTATTTTGACTTGGAAATACTGCCACAACACCCTCCTGGAGTAGAGCTTTGCTGCCCCCAGTGACATCCCCCCTAGGCCAGCCCACACCTCCCATCATTGAGTCATCTGTCAGAGGGAGAAGCAGAGCACTACAGAAGCCAAGGGCTTATCACTGGAGAGACTGTAGGATTGGGAAGACTGGTGCCAGAACTGCTTTTTCCATGAGATACACATTGCTTCCCACTCCTGGAGAACAGCAAGACACAGGGAACTGGGGTCTCCCAGCACACAGCAGCTATGTGCTGTTGGTGTCACCACCACTGACCCAGCAGGGACACTTGGGCATTGCTGTCACTGCGGTTCCAACAGGGAGCTGAAACCCACCAGACTCCCTGAGACCCCCAAAGCTGTGCCTTGCTGCTTCTACCCAAAGACAGCTATGGAACAGCTGCTAAAGGTTAACAGCTTGATATCAAACCATTATTTTGATTTCACTAGTGTAACATAAATCATTTTATCATCCAGAAAGTGTGGAGAGGACACAGCAAGCTACTGGAACACGGACCATTAGAAAAACCTCCCCGGATAACAACCCTGAAAACATCCAGGAAGGGAAGGGACAGGAAGAATCACTCCTAATCCTAAGTAGCAAGTAGGATATGTTTATTTATTATAGAAAAGATGTCCTGTCATTCCAGAAGGGGCTGTGGAGATAAGGATTTCAGCCTGACTGAATGGGAGTGTGGGGAGAGGCAATTAATCTGCTCCATGAGACTGCTTCAACACTCCTCTTCATGCAGCAGATGCCTCAAGCCTATATAGGACACTGACAGCCAAGTTTTCCACACACACCGTGCCAGTGGTATCTGATGGGCTATGAAGTGTTTCTGCACATTCAACTGAAAATGAGACAGCCACAGACAAAACTTACATGTGTTCTCTCCAAAAACATTAAATCTGAACCTGTTCATTTTTAAAATATAGAGGTCAACTTTAAACTTGAGCTTAATATTTGATTCTGATAAGCTAGAATCTGTATAATTTCAACCATCTTTCCACTGTGTGATGAAGGAACACCATTCCTCATTATTTGGGATACCCAGATAAAACAAGAGTGTGAACCTTTTGTTTTACCCCAAGATGTTTGTTTGAGAGGGTGTTTTACACCCCACTCTGACACAAATCCACTTCTGGGATGGATTAGTTGGACTCTTGCACCAAAGGCAAAGACAAAACCCTCCATATCTGCCAATTTGAAGCCCGCAAGAGTAAAGCAGAGGAGCCAGCTCAGGTGTGTCAGGCTTGGCTCAGGTCAGCACCGAGCTGGTGAGCCCTGGCACACGTGGGGCACTCCCTGACCACAGACACAGGGTCACAGGCTGCTGCTTCACCCCGTGCTCTCTCCATAAGCTGCAAGATAGTGAGCAGCTGTGTCAGCTTCTGTGTTTCCATCAACTTACACATTTTTGTAAGTGTCCTGCAATAATAGCCAGGTTTTGATTGTTAGCATCTCAAAACAAACCTTGAAAACGAATTTCTTGTAAATGGAAGGCACAATCATCAGACAGACAAAGGAAAAGCTGTCCTTACCTTCTGCACCAGATAGACACTGGTGGCCCTTTCACTCGCTACTTTATCCAGTGCTGTTTCTTCCAGTACGAAGTAGCTCACATCTGCGATGTGGACTCCCACTTCCAAGTTCCCTGGAATTGCACAAGGAAGTCAGTAGGCTGTGAGTAGAAATGAACTGCTGACATATTTAACTCTGACTCCTCTCCCCCTCCCCCAGTGCTACCACAACCTTTTTGCTCTATGCTGAAATCTCACAAAACTGATACTTCTTTCCACTTCTTCCACCTGGGATGAAAACTGTGGTCTCTCAGGACACTCTCAAATTCACCACCGCTGTGGCTACAACACACGATTGAACATAGATAGCAGTAAATCCTCAAGCACAGTGGTGGAAATGTGAAAACCCTTCAAAATCATGTGGATAAGTCTTTGCAACTAGGAGCTTGTAATACTGAGCCCAGTCTTCATCTCTTTGCTGTCAGACAACAGCATGAAAGAAAGATGGGACCCCACCTCACATGCACGCAGGCAATGCAGGATCCCATTTCCCCGGTATGGAGCAGTCAGTCACACATGCTTTTGGGTTCTCAGAACTGCACTTGTTCCCACTTTACGCTGGTTGAGCCCAAATTGCTGCTGGGGACGTGGGAAGTCTTCAATGACTTTGGATCAGATTATGCAGAAGTGCAGCTTTCCACTAGAAGAATATTTCCACTGTTACCCTACCTTTCCTTCAGATCTGGGGTTTTATGCTTTAATTAGAGTCCAGTTTAAAAGCATCTTAAGTCAAAAGTTAGGCTGGAGAGAAGTACTACTGAGGTTTATCATGAGGTTTGGCAGTAATTCGGATTTGGAAGTAGAGATCATACTCAGCTTTGGAAGTAATTAGTACCTGGGTCCAAGAAATTCTGGTGTGCTAATCCTCAAAGCAGCCTATTGACCTTTGTTTTCTCTGGAAGGACTAGGCTGGATTTGAGGTGCTTATTTGTAGAATAGTTCTAAGTGCAGCGGGTTCCTAATTATAACACTCGGTTCTTTAGAGGAATTCACTAACCTCTTGGTATCTATAAATATTTTTTCTTTCCTTAATTTTTTTAAAGAGACAAAGTAATAAGATCCCACGCTGGTGAAAATCCTGTTTATTTATACACCTCACAAAGAACATTATCAAAGCCCTTCTCTTGAGTGTCACGTTTTTGAAGGATAAATGGTTCATAGCTGTTGTCACTAAGCAGTACATGTGCCTGTATGTCCTTCCGACGGATACAAGGACAGGATTTCGGCAGAGTGGGAATGGTAACAGACGAAGAGGAAGCATGAGAAAGTTCACCCTCATATTAGGGGGAGCCACCCATCCCACTGTGCCCCAGCTGGGAACTCAGGGAAATAAGCACCAGCCCACCCTGCACAACTGCCTGACTTCATAATGATTTTAATTTTATTAAGCCATGTTTGCACAGCACTGTGAGTACGTAAAGTGTAATCTTGCTTTTTGAGCAGCTTTTGTGCACTCGACAGAGCACAGATGTAATGGCAGCAGAAACGCACAGGGAAGGTGGGAGGGCTGGGGTTTAGATGTGCCCACATAACCTCTGGTCACTGGAAGGGCCTGCAGAGACTAAATATGATGGCAGCAGGGAGAGAGAGCAATAATTCCATCGCACACCAAAGGACAAATTCCACCACTCGTCAGGAAGCTGGGAGCAAAGACTGCAGATTAAATGGTTCACCTCAGAAAGCTGCCTACAGCTGTGTTGTGATATTATCACATGCCTTGAAAGCTGCTCTACATGGATTAGGCATCCAAGCCTGAAACTACTTAGACAGTAAGTCTTAGACCAACAGTTCAACCAACAGGTTTAATATTGCACATACTCGAAGCCAACACACTCAGGAGGTAAAAAAATATTGAACACTTTGAAGTCAATATTGTAATGTATTGACCCTGCAGGCAAATATTGACTAAAGGAAAAGGAGAGGGGGTCATTACATCATGCCTTTAATCGCACTTTAATTCAATATGTGCACTGTTACATACATGAACTTTTTGTCCTCGATAGAAAATCGACAAACCAAGAAAGATCTCATTGCATGAGATAATAAAACATGGAGTCAGCCAACGAAAACACACTGAGCAGAGTTAAATTTCATTCAGGTTTCCCACCAGAGCTTCTAAAAGCCAGGGTCAGTGTGAGCCCCTTGCTTTTGAACTTTTAATGGAAATTCTATCTAAATATTTTCTTACATACATCGACATAATGCAAACTGGCAGCTCTCGGGTTTGTCTTGCTCACGTATGAATCACCCTATCTCCCTCACCCTCAAAATATTCAGACCAAGAGAACCTGAAGATACAGCACAGTGATCAACCAATCTGATTTCTCTCAAATCCATTGCTTTTGAATGTGCTAGACAAAATACCAGCCTAAGCCTGCACAGAAATACCTGCCTGCTGCTCTCTCCTGGTTTATTTGCTAATTAAAGTGAAAGAGCATTGTGGATAGAGAAATACTATTCACTAGAATTCTGTTCCAGGTCCACAAACTGTTTTTCTAGTCTCATTAATTTTTATGACAAAGTCACAAAAGGAACATTTCACATCGTAAGTCTCATGTTACTGCAGAAGGAAAAAAAAAAAAAAAGAAAAAGAAAAAGTAGCCTGAAAGGAAAAGAGAATTTAACCAGCAGTCATGGAGTAAAAAAGTCTTGTCAAAGAGATCAGAGGAAAGGGGTAAAGGGTGGACACCACATGGACCACACACCACAGGCTACTACACATGGTCTACTTGACCTCCATTTTGATGAAAAAATCTACTTTTCCAGCAAAGAGAGGCTTCAAACCTTGCCATGTAGCTCTCCATTGTGACAGACTATTTATATCCTAAATTTCTTAGAGAAACAAGTACTTTTACAAACTACAGATTTGTTTCATCCCAAATTGTCTTATAGGGAAGTTAAAGCTGCACAACAACCCCTTAAGCTAGGTATACACTGCCAGTTTAAGGTTAGGGTTTTTTAAAAGGAATTTACATAAAAATGTACAGGAGATTAAGCCAGACACTTCATATGCTGCTTTGAAAGCAAGAGCTGCAGGGAGCATCTATTGCAATGAAAAATGCTGAAGGCACTTGGATGGCTTCTTTCACTCAGGATCTCTGGAACTCTTTCGTTTAAAATAATTTCATCTGAAAGTGGGTGCAAAACTGTTGTGCCAATCAAACTCTACTGCTGCAAAGCTGCTCTTGGGAGATGTTTAGCATCAGGGAATGCAGTTTAGAATCGAGCAAGGCGTGTTTTGTTAACCAGCTGAACCCTATTAGCTCCTCTCTGAAACTACAGAGATGTGGCGACAGAGATGGATGGGAGACAGGAGCATTGTCTGAAATTACACCACGGCATTGCAAAACCCAGTAAGGAGGCCTTTGGCAATGAGGAGCTCTCCTGAGATCTGCAAGTAGAAAGGGAAAGGGCTGGGCACTCAGCCACCCAAGCTCCCCTTGGGCCAGTGCTCTGTGCCCAGAGTGGGATGGGATTTGTTGTCATCTCACTGCAAACAACACAGTTGTGATGCCACATGCAGAGAGGACAATTTCCCTTTTTATTTACCATCATGTGGCTGTGAGAACAGCAGAACAGAATGGACCTGTGTCTTGCCAACTTTCTGGAAGCCTGAATTCCCTCTCAGAGCTCACCAAGTGACAGAGCCATGGAAGGCAGGTCTCCCCCAGCACAATGGGCACACAGTTGTTTGGGAGAAGATTCGGCTCCTCGAGCTGAGGATCTGGCTTGTTTGAACCCACCCCAAAATCTCATGTGTGTTGATATGATGCTAAAATCAAAGGAGAGCAGTGGCACCTTGCAGAGGAACAAAGAACGAGCTGTTCCTTTTTTTTTTTCTTCTTCTTTTTTTTCTGATGATCTCATTCTCTATGACAAAACAGTTCAGAGAACTTCTCTCCTTCTTTACTGAAAAAATTATAAACAAAAAGGGATTAGTAAGAAGGAGCTGGAAGAGAAGGAAAAGGCATTTTCAGCCTGTAAATGCTTCATAAGAACTGCCAACCCAGCAGGTCACATCAAGCATTTGCCCCTGGAATTAGAAAGTTGAGTTGAATGCATTTGAACAGCATGTGAGGGAACACATGGGAAGCAAATCCCTCTTCCCTGTCTTCAGCGACCCTACTCAGCATAGCACAAATCCAGAGACCAAGCAAGTTCACTTCATACTGTAGCATACGTGAATTTTAGGGCCATATAACTTAAAAATGCAGCTCTTCAAGGGTAACACATCAGAAAGTATTTCTCTACCATGCAGACACACTCCCGTTTATTTCCATCTCATCTTCAAGGATCATCATTCTCAGGAGGGAAGTCAAACATGAGCAAACGTGTGAAGTCAACTTAAAATCAAATACCAGGGATTTTTGTATTAACCTGTTTCCCACACTGTCTTCACCCTTCAGTGAGATACAGAAGAGTTCAAAGCAAATTGCAAAGTGTTTGCTCTATCCAGAAAACAGCCAACTACCCACCTGCTGCCAACAGTTCAAGGCAGTTCCAAGCTGTTCCCTGCTTAGACCCAACTCTTGCAGCAAATAATTACAGCTCTTTCCCATTCCACAGCCCTGGGGGTATCATGCTGTTGCTCTTATCTGCTAAGCAATATTTAGCACCTTGCAAAAGTATGAAGAACTTGCATAAAGAGAGAGAAATGAGGCCTTTAGCCTACATGCACGTTTTGTGGCTATTGGCAGTGCTACAGAAGATCACGGGTCTTCATCAAGAGGGAGGACAGTGTCTGCCATGGACGGTCCCAGTTACAGAAGGGACAGCCAGAGGGGCTTCAGACCATAACGAGGTGGACATAAAACTAATGTAAGTTGCACTGAAGCAGAAATTGGCACCAAGACTTGGGGAAGCTGCTTGAACCAGGCAGGGGATGTCACAGACCTTTAACACACACCTTTAAACGGAGGACCTGACCCAAATATTTCTGCTTCTCTTTGGCATATGTATGAACATCTACAGCTCAAGGGTTACAGAAGTGACCATCTTGCAATAGAGGGAGAAGAAAAGAGATTTGAAAAAAGAATGACTGATGAGGAGAAAGGAGCAAGTGAGAAAGCAAAGAAAGTGCAAGATCGAGAAGTGGAGGAGAAGAGTTTAATAAAAAATAAAAGAGGAACCACAGAAAGAGCAAGTTATTTGTCTGTTCTAGAGCCTGAAGACAAAGGTGGGTGGCTTTAATTCTCAGCTGAGGTTACTTTTCCACCAAAGAAAGCCAAGCTGTTGTTCAAAAAATCACAGTGTGTTTTACTTATTTTAAAATAACAAGGAAAGTACTTAAATTTTACTTGTGTGTCCTAAGGCCACTTTGCTTTTTGAAGAAGCAGCGCAAGTGAGCATAAATCCATTAACTTGTTTACCAAGAAACCAAATTTTTTAAATTATCACATGATGGCCCTTTAGCCAACTGAAATGCAACTAATTGCACCCTTTTTCTGAGCAAGTAATAGCTTTTTCCTTCTCTAAAGGTCTCTTCCTTGACATAACCTCACAAGAAGACTCTGGCAAAAGGACCAGATCCTGTATCTTGAGAGCAGGACAAGTCCCCAGGGCACAGAGCAGCAACTTTCCCATCCAAACACTTTCATCCACCTAGTAAATGTTGCAACAATTTCAAAAAGGAAAATCTGTCTGCCCAAACAAACAACAAGCACCTCTAAAGGGTAACAATCCAAAAAATGCTACATACTACCAAACCCCTCTGCCACTGGTTTGCGTGAAAAATATCCCACAGAAACAACACACTTCACCCACCAGCCACAGAGAGACTTTGAGAGCATCAGGAACAGCCTGGCCAAGGTTTCAAGAAATTTCAGTTCTTCTTTGAGCTATGCTTGGTCACCTTTTTGGGATCTGTAGCACCTGGAGAGGTGGCCAAGGTCAGATCCTTAGCACTGACATGGCAAAGAGAGGGACATGGCACATGCAGCGTGTCAGCATCAGACTGTGAAAGTGCTGGCTGGGTCTGGGCTTTTGCTTTGCTGCTTAAATCACAATTAAAACCTTCAATCTTCATCCTCTCCTTGAGGAGCTGGGCTGATGTAAAGATAATAAAAGCTGTGACTTTTCTCATTTAACTGCTCAAACTCAGAAGCTGGGAGATGGACCAAATCCTCAACATGAGCAGAACCGAGATTGGCCCCAGTTACTCCAAACTGAGAAACAGCATGAGATCACAAGAGAAGGGAGAAAAACAAAACCAGAAACATGTCTAAATGTTAACTCTCCCCATACTGAAAGTCTAGGCACTTCCTCAACTTCCAGAAGTATCTGAGAAACCACTGACAGGAATGGTGACAGTGCAAAGTGATGCTTTCAGCGGTTCTAAGAGAATCAAAAAATATTCAGAGTTTTTCACAAAAATAAAGCATAACACGGTTTTTCTTACTTTCTTCTTTTCTTCTTCAAATTAAAAGGTCAGTGTTGGACATCGATGAGTCCAAATTCCAGATTAACATGACTCTTAAAGCACTGTTTTACTTTCGTCAGCTACCCAGACCTTTGGCCATTTTTGTCTCTTGCATCAATTGAATGTTACAGAGACAACCACAATTTTACAAACCAATTTGGGACTGGCTCTAGGTGACGTCCAAAACAAGACTCATCTGCTCATTAAGTGCAACAAAGGACAAGTGAAGATGAAAAGCAGAAGTATTTTCTAGAGTTTTCTATGAGTCATCAGCAATTCTTAAAATACTTTCAGAATTATGAGGAGACTATATCTATTACTAAATTAAATGCTGAAAGCAGGTCTTTCATGTGAATTGCATAAAATTTTTGTCCGCAGCAGCTAATAAATCCAGCAACGTCCTAAAACCACTTAATAGAATTTAAAAGCCACCTTTTATACCTCAAAGCAAAGCCAGGACACCTTCATAAGGCAGCATTTCACGCACTGTGCATTACAGAGCCCTGAGATTTACACACAAACCAGCACAAGCCCCTGCAGGAAAGGCGACCCCCCCACATCTGAAGGGGATGCTCAGAGATGGCTCTTGGTCAGCATGAGGCACTCCCAGGCTCTCAAAAGAGCAGGAAGGCAAATCCTCCCATGGGAACATGGGGTAGATCTTCGTGCTGGTGGTGTTCTCCCAACTTCTAAACTTCCATGAGCTGGAGACAACTCTGCTGGCATCAATCAGGTCTCCAGACCTCACAGATCGTATCACATCACCGAGGTGGAGTAACGTAACGAGTTTCCTGTCCTGAGCGAACCCACATCAGCACTTTATCACCTTGTGACAGAAGATGCTGCCACTCAGAAGGCACCTACTACCTACACCTGTCCTGAAAACTACCTTAAAACCTGATGCAATAACTCTGGAGAAGAATGAAAGAGCTCTTCTGTGCAAGTGGTTACTACTGCACCATTAAGTTGGATACTTACGCAAGGAAGGAATTCTCCAGAGGGAAATACACTAAATACTGAGGACAGAATTCACACAGCATGTACAAGATAAAACATTTAATTGCAGACTGAAGGACACGGGCAATGATATCCAACAGAATAAGAACACTGAATAAGAATTTTTTCACACTGCTGAGCAATATACAAGCAGAAAAATACAGATAAAAGCAGGGCAAAGCATTTTAATAGTAAAAATCAGGACAGAGCACAGAAAAGTTGGGGACAGACAGTATAATGATGGAAAACAAAGGGAACATGAACATTCCTTTGATATATCAAAGGTGTCTACTGGAAGACTGAGACAGACACAGTGGTTCCTTATGCAGCAATGCCTGTGTCCCACCTTCTGCTCATGCAGGTTTTCTTCCCATTCCTGTGCTGGTACCTGCTTACATTGCAGAGGATCACAGCAGAGCTGGTTTCCTCTGAGCCTGCACAAGTGCCCAGCAGACCTTGTGAGGCGCCAAAACAGCAAGTTCCACTTGGAGGTATAGTAAACTGTATCAATTTCGTTGCAAGACTCAAGAGTAATGAGCAACTTAAGAGGAGCTACAAACCTCAAACACAGTGGATTTATCCACTGACTGCCATTCCTTATTATATGGTCACGTCTGGGAGAACCTCTACTTACAACTTAGACCCAACATGAATCTTTGCCATGCAGACTCAAATTCAACACTTGGAGGATGGATCTTCCATCGTTCATCAAGACAAGATGTCAAGCAGGACACAGAGGTAATGGCTGTGCTGCCATGGCTTGGAATCCTGGCTCAGAAAGCAATCTCTGCTGGTGGGGAAGAGTTACCAAGGCAGACTGCCCCGAGCTCTCCCTCCCAGCAGCCTCTCAGCAGTGAGATTTGCAGCCAACATGATGAAGGTAAAAGGACAATTTCTGGTATTCACGTCATCAATTGTTTGTATTCCAAGACTGATTCAAGAGGCTCTATCAGGAAATCAGCAGTCTGAATTTAAAGAGATGGGAAGTGACACCCAGCAACTTTCAAGATTAATTACAGTATTTCTGGGTGTAGGATGTCATCCTGTTCCTGAAATGAAGGTTTAGAGTGGGGAGGGACCAGCCTCTCTCTACTGCTAGGTCAGTCCCTTTTCTGGTATCTCTACTGTACACAGTAATCCAAGGCTGAGAGAGCATTCCCAGGCATTCAAAGAGACCTTGGGATGTAGGGCTAGGCCAAACACATACAATGTACTTCCATAGAACAGCCTTGACATTTCAACTTCTTTGCAAACAGAAGGAAGCCGCTGAGATTTCACTTTTAGCCATCCAATTCTTTTATTTATTTTTGCAAAGATTTCCAAAACATTTCCAACTGCACCTGGTTTTACTCTTTTTCTGTAACTAGCATAATAGTCAACTATCAAGAAATACTGTAGTGAATTACAGTGTAAGATGTTTTTCCTTTTCATCTGGCTTCTGAAACCCTGCATTGCAGTAAGTAACAAGTTAAAACAATAACCCAGTGATTCTGAGGGATCCTGTCATTTCATAAAGTTGATAATAAAGACTACATACAGCAGTAACTCCTTTGCTGCCTACACGTAACAGAACATATGACTGAAGATAACCATATGGGAACACACTCCCAGCAATTTGTACTCTTTAAAAGTTTATCTCCCTCACATATCTTCTGACTCTTATTTGCCACATTCACTGAAAAGTCTTGTTCTCTCTAGGTCTGTCTGGTCATCTATCATTTGTGGCTCTTCTCTAAAGACTCTCCTGGTCTCTCCTGGACTCTCCTGGTTTCTTTCTCATGAACAGAAATCCTAGGCAAAGTGCTTTTAGATCTGTTTGTACAAGAATTTCTGGATCCTCTTTCCATTATCCAGCTCCTTAAAGGCATTTGCTTTATTTTTCTTCAATACACAATCAGACACTCTCTTTTTTTAAGTATGTATCCACAAATATCAGTGAGATCTGCCAGGACACAAGATCCCGCACCTCTAAATCTTTGGGGAATTGTCCCAGGTCCTGAATTTATGAACTGAAATGATCCAGAAGGCGACTTCGCCCGGAGCATCTCTCCTCCCTGCAGAAAAGTAAACTCACTTTTATGAGTAATTCTACTGGTATTTGCACATCTGTTTGCATGTTCTGCAGCCACACTGTTACCTTAGTCCTTCACACACAATATACCTTTTATTTTGTTTTAATCCCGTGTCTCTTTGCCACACGGTTTTCTTTGTATACCGTTAAAAAATTTTAGAAAAGCTTTTGGGATAAGGATGAAATATTTATAAAATACTTATACCTGATACAAAAATCCAGCACAATAAATATGAATTACCAATCACAAATCCTACTCTACCAAGCTTTTAAACAACCTTCTCACAGGCAGCTTTCAAATATATGCAAAAAACATTTTAACAAATTATGTTCCAGTAATCAATGCTCTAACTAAATCCAAACTTCCTTAATCACCCCAGTACCTTCATACCCAGTTTAATGCACTTGTCTGGGAATTTGGCTCAGTCTATTTCCCTTTTAGCCACCAGCAGTTTGGAGCAACCTGCCCTATTCCCAGTGGAACTGAGGGGAGCCCCACGTCATCAATTTGTCTCACCGATTTCAAGAGAGACGTTTGGTGGAGAAAAGCTGACTCAATTCAGCCCTCTGACTCCATTCAACCCTGCACTTGGAAATTGGAAGTGATGTGTGTTTCCGCACACAACCCCATGTTACCTTAAAAGACAAGACAAAATATACTGTACACGCTGCAGTTCCCAGCATTACACAGGAGCCCACTGTGGGGCACAGCAGGGATCTGCATTTGGCAGAGATCTGAGAGTGTTTTGCATATTTCAATGAGTCTGCAACCACAAGCCCTCAATAGGAAGAAAGAATATGTACCTCTTTTTAATCACTGCAATATGTCTTTTTCACTCTCCTAGTGACAACAAAACATCCCCAGATTAAACAGAAGGTAACAGGAGAGACGAGCTAATTATGTCTGATACTAAAGTAAAATTTGACTAAATGTTACACACAATCCCACTCCTTGTAAATCTTATTTTCCCATATTTGACTCCAGCAATAAATCTAAGCAAATTGCATTTCACGATCATTTGACATTTGACTCATATGTCAATGTGTTTCTGTCATTTTCTCTCCAGGTCTGATGTCTGTTCATCTTAAACAGCTTACAAAGAAGGAAGCATTTAATTTCATAAATTATTTTTGATTCATAAGTCCATACTCCTTTCAAAAGTAACTTTTGATCCAACAGTAGTTCATTCTTCAGTGTTTATCTTAAGCAAGTCTGCACAGCAAGACTCCAGTTACAAACTCTCCTGATACTCTGTCCTGCAGGGACCAAAGGGATTAGCTGAAGGGTCCTGTGCCATGTTTTGCTTGAGCAAATTTCACCCTGCAGTCCTTAAGTAGCCGGGGGGGGGAAAAAGCTTAATAGAAGAGGGAATACTTATGTCTTAAAAAGCAAAACATATGTGCACAGAACCTTGCAAAATTAAAACACCCCAAGTGTTTGCAACCTACATCAGGAAAGAATGCAGGTCAAGGGAGAGGAAGACCAGGTGGTCACCTGAGATGGCAGGGAACATCTTGGGGCTACCAGGGCTCTACAGGTGTTTTTCAAGCACAAGATTCTGGAGCTCACATGCCAGGGGATGTCTACTAAGCTGTACAGGTCTAAGAAAAACAGCCCCAGAGCCTGGAGGCCTGCAGTGGACAAGGGAGAATTTTATCAACATTTGGCAAAACATTAGTTGGCTTTACCAAAATGTGTGAAATAGGCTCCTTGAACAGAGATTTAAGTCTCACTCTCTGCAGATCTGTTTCCAAAAGCTGCAGCCCACAAGGAACTTCGTGCTAAGCAGAAAGGTCATGCTGCACTCTTCCCAGATACGGGTCATTAAGAAAAGCTCTCTTCTTTGCTTATATCCCACTTTCATGACACTTATAGAAACACAATGTTTTTGATGTTTTTATCCCATTTCCCTTAGGTACATTTGATTAAAATTCACCAACAGGTTGAATGGATTTAAGGGAAACAGAAAAAAACAGGGGGCTGCACACTGCAGAAGCCTCATTTGTTTATGTCATCGGGCAAACACTGGGAAGAGTCAATGATTGTATCTATTTATGGCCTCACTCCAAAATGCAGACAACCAGTGTCATTAAGGACACAGAAACCAGGGCAAACAGTCTGTAGAATATATTTCTATTCTGCAGTACAACAATTCCCCCTAAAAAAAGTTGTAAATTACTTGAACTTGAACTACGTTGTAAAAGACTGTAAGAATACAGGTATGAAAGAAAAACACAAGTGAGAACCATGTTAGTTATCAATACACACATAAAAGATGCTCTGCCAGTACAGCCCAAAGCACTGCTCTGAGATCAGCATCAAAAGACAACCCCTCAGAAATACATCCCCATAATTTCTGCTGCATCTTTTCCCATCATGGCCTGACCTTTCACTAGAAGGAATTGTCTGCCTTGAAATGTGCCAAATTCCATTTCTATTCCTACCAGTAAGCAGCCTTCAAACACAACTGCATCAGTAGTGTACATTACCAGAAATACAAGCACCACTGGCAGGTAATTCCCAGAAGATATTTGGCAAGTGTGAGAAACGTGCCTGGTATCACTGGGACATGCAGGTCACCTGCCATGCTGAGATCAGAATAAATCTTTAAACCTCTGCACCCTGGGTGAAAACATTCAGGCTTGAAAATAGTACAGCTGCTTTCTGCAACATCCGTACAACCCGAGAATGGGTCTGCTGTGCCTTCCTGGCTGCAGATATTTGCTAGAAGACGTGCAGAAAGGATCACAAAAGAGCATTGACTGAAATGAACTTGTTTAAAACCTCAAGCTACCCTGAAACAGCTCTACAAAGGCTGTAGAAACTAGGTGCAGGCCAGAGCCATCTTTTACTCCAAGGTCATGCTGAATCATCTAAATGGAGTACAGTTTGTTCATATTTCTGCAGCTGTTACATAAATAACCCTATTTTCCTTCTTTATTGGAGCTGATCTCTTTTAAAATATACACTCACAAATGTGAACAGCAAGCTCACCTCCCTACTGCTATCATTAAACAATAACGAGGAGCGCGGCCGTTAATCAGAAACAGACTCCAATATAAAATCCTCTCAAAACCAGACTGGCCCACTTAAACATATATCCCTGGAAAAGTTTCCAACTGCTGCAATATCCTACTGCGAGCTCCATTAAAAATACAGCTCTTCCCGCAGCCATCCCATGCTTCCTTTGCAAGTGACACTCTGCTACTGGGTAGTTCTTCACGACAGATTTGTCAACTACTTTGGCAAAAAAATTCCTTTCCGTTCTTTACTGAGGATGTAGCATGGGTGAGTCCTCCATCCATTGACCAGATCTGATAAGGGTCACGCTGAGAAGGCTTGAAACTTCACAAAGGTGCAAAGACAGCTCCTTATTTCTCTGCTTGTTGCCTAAGATCCTTCAAGGCAAAGAAACTGTCACAGTCTTGAATAAATTAGCAATAAATGCCTGAAGACAATTTCATTCTCCAAAATCTTCTGAAATGTCCTGATTTAGCTGTCTGATAGAAGAAATGTGGACAATGAGTGTGCCTTTTGTAGAAATTCAGTGGGCTATACACAAACAGAGAATTTTGAATTGGGTTCTGCATTCTCTGTTGATTTTTGGAGATCTCCTGACATCATGAGGATGCCAAGATATGTGGTTTGCTCATGTTGGGATTTTTTGGTAGGGTTTTTTAAAGTGTTTTACATATGGGCAAAAGAGATGGAAAAAATAATAATTTCTTGTAACCACGTTTACATTTGGAATAAAAGCTGTGTTAACTCTTAACACAACTTCGCCCTCATGAGAGATTCAGCCTTGCCAGACCTGGACACGCTCTTAATTTCTAAAACAACTCTTTGTCATTATAATTGCAGCTATCATAGCAACTTTTAGAGCCAAAAGTTCACAGGGTACCTCCAAAACATGTCAAAAGTCTCTATTAAGCACAAGATTGAGGTTCTCATAGGGGCTCTCCTAAACACCGAAGAGCTGGGAACAGCCATAGCTTTGCAAGCAAGTGAACACAAAGAAATGACCCCAAAGAACTCCCAGCACCGGTTTTGGACCAGTCTAAGTGTACAAATTCCTGAAAAAATTGTAAGTCGAAGTACAGATACCTTAGAAAATTTTACATATGCTGATGGATTTATTACCCCTGCTTTCACCAGCCACATTTCATGGACTTATAACAGTACCCTACATAGTGCCACAGGAGCCAGGGGACCACAGACTGAAAATCACTGAGCAAGGTGCTCAGTTCACACCAGGACAAAAATGTAACGAGTCCACAGAAATTCAATTTGCATGCAAGAAAATGTCCCAGGAACTTGTGATACAAGATGAATCTGGGTGTCTTTTGCCAGCTGCTGGTCTGCAGGCTGAAGTCCCCTGTGTATAACTGAAGAGAACCACGTCTCCAGCTAGACAGAGCCCAGTCCCATCCACGAACAGGTCGATGGAACTATCCCTAAATTCCCCATCAGGATACAAAATAAGGACTGCAGTAAAGAGCGTGTGTCAGGTAACATGAAAACACACATTTCTACTACTTTCTCCTGCTAGGAACAGAGACCATGTGATGCTCACACCCTGGCTGAGGATCCAACACCCGGTCTCTTGGACAACAAGCTCTGCAACTGTATCTCTAAGAGACACCTTAGAAATGGGCACAAAATACAGCTTATATTGCCAACTGCATGTGAAATAGATACCCCTTACAGGAGGCTTGCAAAATAATGTTACAATTGAGTTCTTCGGATCAGGAAGTATTGAAAATACTTAACCTTTGGATTTTAGCATTTCAATACCAAACCACAGTAGGCTGAGGAAAAGGTCCATGAAATGCTGCATCAAGTTTGTGCCTCAAACAGCAGCACATCAAAAGGATAAAGGATGACAGTCCATCAGTAGAGTTCCTAGATGCTGTTATTACTCATTTTCACTATAAAGACTCCACAGGTATCTCCTTGTATGACATCAAGAGCCTTAAAAATGGAGATGAATCCAGCTACGAGACTGGGCATCTCTGCCTTAGAGATCTCTCATGTTTTAAACCAACACTGATGCACAGGTTTCTGATGCACTGAGATTTCCTTCCTCTGCCTGCTCAGGGGCCAGGGCTGAGCTGGCCAGTCAGCCACCATGCCCTTGTGAAGTATGCAGTCACTCTCACTCCACTCCTCAGCTCCCCCTGAATGGATCATACCTGCACCAAAGACCATCACAATCTGGTTCCCTGCCTGTACTGCCTTCTGAGCCACCAGGTCTCCTCAGAATAAACACCACAGACTTCAAAATAAATGAAAATATATTTCCATGGTGGTTCTTTCCATACTGATTTAAAACCTGGTCTCTGGGATTCACCAGCACCAACACTGCCTTTTCCAGAGGGTGAATTTCAATTTCCTTAGCCAAAGGCTGAGGTGGTGATGGAGTGTGGGCACTCCCATGGCAAATCACAGGCTGAAAGGAGAGGCTGAGCACACGATGCCCAGGACAGGCACAGATAAGGTCACTCTTAAAGAAGGCTCCAGCTCAGAGCATCTTCTCATTGAGGGGAGAACAGGGTGAAATGAGCCTGTGGGAGGATGCACAGCTCCAGCCAAAAGGCAGAGATCTGGCACACAAAGGGCTGCTGCGAGCAGGCTCCCAGCTAATGCTTCATGGAAAATGATACATGGGGACCACCAAAGGCTTTTGGATGGGACAGCTACCAGTGGGTGCATCCACTTGTCTGCCTCTTTTCTCCTCTGCTCGAGTTGGAAAGACAAGGCAGACTTCAAGGGTGGCCACATCCCTCATCACCACGTATACCCACAAGCCCCAAGCACGAGTGACAGCCCTGCAATGGCTTTCCAGGCTTTCTGGCAGTGAAGAAGTCTTGTTCACACTGATACTTTCTTTGAACGCTTCTCCAAATGGCTTATGGATAAGAGCACAATGCAGATATATGCACCACAAACCAGCTCAGTGAAAGGTTCCTGCAGCATCTAAAACCCACGTGTATGTGAGCAGTAAATGCTCAGAAGCCAGAGTTCCAACACTTTAGATCTGAGAACCTGTGGGATCACAACACTGTCATAAACCTACAGTAATTCAGATGACAAAGTGGAAAGAGGGAGAACAGAGTTCAGCTTAGGATCTCTCAAGAAGACAGTTTCAATTTTCTGTGAAACAGAACAGCAATTTTTTCCTAATCTTGCCTCAAAACTGCTATTGTACAGTACAATTAATTTTATTGGCCTCAAATTTTCTTTCACCTCTGCTTTTTTTATCAGTTTTATAGCACTGTTATAGTACTCTGTATTTGGGTCTAAATGACATTACAATTCATTGTCCACACTGCACAGGATGAAACCAACTCAAAAAAATAGAAATTATGTCTTGGATGTCATCATTGTGGTGATAAGCAAGAGCAAGAAAAACTAAACCCACACCAAAAAAACCCCTCCTTTATCTTCATTATTAGGGGTGGATAGGCTAATCTAATCATGCAATATTTCTAACCAAGCCCGTTACTGGATCTTATCAAACTAAGCAAGCAGAGCTTGGATGGCACAGTAAGCTTACAAGAGAGAAGTTCCTTTGGTCATAATCATCAAGATTTGGCTTCTGGAGCTTTACTTTCTGTTCTGTTGGCTTACGGCATAGTAAAAGTACAAATAAGGCAGAAGAGAAAGCTCAAAAGGCAATGAGAAGAAAAACACAACTTATAAGGCACACTGTGCTCATCTGACAATTCCCAGCATCCCATAAACACCAAAAAACAATTCAGCCAGTGACCTTCAAAAAACCGGATTCCTTTACCCACGGACTGCGTACACAAGGTCAAAGCTCCACTCGACTTCAGCCTGCAGGAGTGGTGTATTAGCTATTCAACTGCAACTCCCATAATGACAGGAGACAGCTGAGATCTGCTCAAATCAAATTACAGCTCTGATTATGCAAAACACCATGGCTCTGCATTTTCTGACACCAAGACTGAGTGCAGCTTGAAGACGTCTGCTCTAAGATTTCTAAAAACAAGCAATTAAAACAACAGAAGAAGAACTAGTTTATTACTCTACTTACATTTGGCAAAGAATACTTCAGGACAAATTATAGCTACAAGTGTGTCAACAGCTGAATACAAACACTGTATTCAGAAGTATTTTGTAAAATATATCTCATACCGTCAGGGAGTTGTTTACAGGACAAAGCATCATCAAGATCTCTGGCAGTTGATGGGTCGATGGTGAAAATGCATTCTTTCCTATCCAAAGAAAAAAAGAAGAAAAGGAAAATTTATCTCCCAGTCATGAAGAAGGTATCAAAACACAGAGCCCATCAGAGACATCCAGACAACAACAACCATGTTTTCAGAAGACTCTGTTGAAACATCTTCCAATCTAATCTGAATTCTAAATCCAATCTATTTTTAAAAAAATGGTTTAGACAAATGAATCTCATTGGGTATTTTTTCATTTTTCTTTTTGGTTTAACTGCTAGCTCTTAGTAGCTTTCATTTCATTACAGATATTCCTCCACAAAAACTAAACAATTTAGCCCATCAAGTTCACTCCAAAGAAACAAGCAGGAAAAAGTCTAGATGCCTTGCAGCTAGAGTAAAAATAGATTGTTCCTAATTGCAAAGTTAAATGGAACACAAATAACCCTCATGCCCATGCCAAAGAGTAGATGTCACACCATCTGACACTCCGTGAGCACAGCTAGCACAGAGCAGAGGCACTGAAACACATACAAACCAAGCTGAATGTGACAAAACTGAGTGAGAGTTTTGGTCCCAGTAAAGACACCCAGGAGCTGCAGGACTTTATAAAACCTACACTGCCAATTATGTACCAAAGGGAAAAGCAGGTTATAGAAAGGGCAAGCTCCAAATCAGCTCATTAGATCTTACAAATCAATCTGGTGCTCAGGAAAAGCTAAACATCCTTTTGCATGTGCTGTACCAGGTGGCACCTGGAATATGCAGCCCTGCCCTGGAAGGCTCACATATGGATGTCCTGTAGCAGTGGGTGGCAGGAACACTGGGAACACGCCACGTTGGACCACAGATATGGTCTAGGGCCACACAGATGGGATGAATAAAGCATCTGACTCAGGAACCATCATGTTTAATAGAGCAGAGCCTGGCACCAGTGAGACACAAAACCTGAAGCACTCAACAAATAAAACTCCCTAAAATCCTGCTTCAGGGCCTCCCTTCAACCCAGGCTGTCCTATAGCAACTTCTTCCCCAGACCTCTGGACTATAGCAGAGTTCTCACAAGCACTGTGAGGAATGAATGTGGGACCAGAGCTAAAGAGCAATGAGGTCAGTAAAGTAATGGGTTTGCTGGTTTATTTTGCTTTTATCTTAACTTTTAGAATAAGTTCAGCCCCTCCCTAGTTAAAAGATCCCCAAGTACAATGGTATAGGCTGAGGCTGTCACAGAAGAGATCAGACCACTGCTTTTCTTCTTTTCTCTTTGCCACAGAAAGACTCATATCATAATGGCAACTCCCTTCTAGAGATGTATAATGCAAACACACACTATTTTTCTTACAGCATAACCACTGGTATTACTCCTGGGGTAGGAGAGGTGGGAGGGGAAAAATTACAGCAAATTCTTAAAGGACCAAGTGTACACAGAAAGTCTTAGTCCTTTTGTATGGGTGCTCTCCCAGTGAGAGCAATGCCCCAACTTTGCAGATCTACCGCTTCTGTACTGGAATGCTCTGGGTGGTATCTGCTGGTGTCAGACAGCTGGCAGCATGTATTTATGTAATTCCACCAGGCACACTAAATAGAGATTTTCAAAGACATAAAAATCAGTAAAGCACTTCACTGCCTTCTGAGACTTTGAAAATCTATTGGAATATGCTGGCTTTCAGATTGGATAGCAAAGCTGCCTTAATCCCCACATGCACATTCGTTTCTGATCCTTTGCATGCATCTAAACAAATTAAGAGACTGTGACACTGAAAGATATAAAATCTTTCAACTACACCGGGACTTTGATCTGTTGGTGCCAGCACTAGAAATCAACCAATTTTTAAAGGTTTGCAAACAACCTTACTTCCATAAATACATATTCCTTAAAATTCCACCTAAGGATGGAATTTCAGGATAACACCACTCCAAGGCACTGTGCAACTCTCTTTAGGCAGCTGTGCATACGCAGATAGACACTACTCTACTATAAACAGTATGGGACATGCACATGTGCCAGCCTGTATGTATTTACACCAGGTCCCACTAATGCACAGGGTATAAGGTCCCCCCCCAGCCACATCCAGTAAATCTTTAAGTTACTTCATTTAAAAGAGTCAACTGAATGGACACGAATGGCTTGCTTTATCCAGCAAGTGAGCAAGAAAAAAGGTTAAGAGCTGCTTCAAAGAGAATGTGGGTTCCTGTGTCAGGGGAATACAGAGCTTATCCCAGATGATCAGGGCCTGCTACCACAAGCATCTGCCACCCATTGAGAATTGTAGGTCCAGGCAATTAAAAACTTAGCAGATTGGTTTCAACAAAGTGCATATTTGCGGCCTGCTCTAAATAGAAGTGAGCAGAAATACAGGGGTGCCAAATATTTTGCCACATTTATACCATTTAGTGGTAGCAACTAAGGGGCTGCTTTGCTGAGATGTATTTGGCCAGTCAAGTCTACTGCAGAGGCCAATGGTGGTCCCAGTTCAGAGAGTCCAAACCTGTAAGGCTGGTGGGGCAGCCCCAGCCACCCTTTGTGCTCAGCCTGCTGCCCTGGGGGATGTGCTGGCTGGCTCTGAGCTGTCTCTCAGCACAGGAATGGCCGGCACAGACACAGCTCACAGCCATCTGAGATACATAAACTCACAGATGCAAAGCTGAAGTGGAGTCCAAATTCTGATTTAGCATTTCTCACCAGCTCGGTTATGTTTAACCACCAGGCTCAGATCTGCTTCTCCTTTAGAACTATTCAAGGGACTTGGACTTGTAGCTTGTCACAGGCAGTTTATTCTGGGCACAGACTGCAAGGTGAGGTAAGAAAGTCACTGAGCAAGTAAACAAGGAATTATACTCCTTGGCATAAGGATACTGCAGAAGTGTTGCAGAGCTGATGGCCAGGTAGTCAGTGGGACAGGAGAAGTCAACCTCAAAGCAGAGGTCCAAGTCCACAGAAGTGAGATAATCCTGGCACACAGGCCTACACCTAGATGAAAGTTTCTGAGTGAATTCGACTCACCAGTAACAACATTATTAAGTGTGATTAATTATATTTCTGGTTTTCAGTTTTTATTACTGAAGAAGTTTCAGATGGCCACTGGAACAAGGGCTGGCATGTAGAATCCATGGAATGATGGGACTGCAGCTCTGAGCCTGAGGGCAGTACCCCCTGCACACTTGCTCCTCCAGGGCAGAGTCTCATGTTCTCAGCTATCTCCTCCTGCTTTTCCTCCAAGCCTAATGGTATCACTTTTATCTCCAGGATGCCACAGAGAGCCATCTCTCATCCTGGAGAATCAGGCAATGCAGTGGAAGCAAGGGGAGGAAAGGCTGGGTGTGGGCAGCACAGCCTGCCCACTGCTCTGCAAATTGTCCCCTCCCTTGGCACCTACACCAGCCACCCCTGCCCACACCTCTGGGAGGACCCTGGAGGCAGATGACAAAAACCATCAGGGTGAAGAAACAACACTGCTCTCAGCTATGTGGCAAGTCTGCCCTGTGAAGAGGAAGGAGCCATTCAAATTCCTGCCCTGACCACACTGTCTGGCTGTGCAATGCCCCAAAGGCTGTGGCACGAGGGATCTCGGAGAGATCAGACCACATTTCTGACTGTAACCAGTAACAAGACCAGCCTGCAGTGAGTTATCTGACTAAACCACAAGGGACAGAACGTTTCATGCACCTGCTGACAAAGATGTTACTTAAATTCACAGCTACATGCACACATATTTGCATTGATTGACTACAGGTATACACAAACTGGCAACGTCTCCAGCTTCTGGAGGGCCACCACGGTGACCTTGTGGGTTAAGGAGCTTGATCATCCCCCTCTCTCCCTTCTTTCAAGACCACAAAGGAAGCATCTCTCATTGTCATCACGCCTAATAAAAATCTGGTTTATTCATTTCAAATTGTCAAAATATACTTTGTAAAAGGAATGAGATGATCTAAGTCCACTTGTTTCAACATACACACAATTTGGTTAAAAGAAAATGGTTTAAGAGATAGAGACACACAGTTAAGAGATTTTTCTGGTCTTCGTGCTGGAAAGGACTGGAGGTAAGTATGTGCCTTTAAGAACCAGCACTGGTCAAAAAAAACCATTTCAGTGTGGAAACTTCCACTTTTTACAAGACCCTCTTCATGTAAAACAGATCTTTAATGCAGGTTTGTAGAGGTGAACTTGGTCTGGCGTGGAGTTTCTGCCAATGGAAGAACAAAATCTTTCTCCCTTCTCCTTGTTTTAGAGGTTTCAAGCACCAGAGCAAGGCAATGCCTGCAAGACTTTGGGAAGATCAGGGGAACGACTCACACTGACCTTTGTGGACCTAAAAGCAAGAGTCAGGAAAGCAGGAGCCACCCAGACTGCCCAGACCCTGCCAGCCCCCAGCAGCACTGGCCAAGCCACCTCTAGCCCCAAGGCAGTGACAAGGGCACGGCTAAAGCTGGCTCTGTCTGAGCTTTGCTCTCATCTTGCAAATCAACCACCTGGAGAAAAAAAAATTACAGAATAAAGCACTTAGTTTATTAGACAGTAATGACAGTGTCAACCTATACAGGCTGGTATATCAATCCTAATTTAAGGAAAGTTAATTAAGTGCAGTTGCTCTTTGCACAGCTTCAGGAAGACTAATTAAAGCAGACAAGCATGCCTGCAGAGCAGTTAGTCTTTTTACCTTTAACAGGACCTAAAATAAATGGCTAGTGCAGCAGTAAAGGTAAGATAAGTAGTTTGTTGGTGAGCTGGAATTACAGTCATGGTAATTAAAATGTTCACAGATCACAGGACCGCAAGAGCAGTTTGTTTTACTTTGTGCAAATACATACATCTATGTATACATCTATGCTAAGGTATTCACGAGAATCAGCAGAGAAAACACTGTACAGGTGGTGCCTCAAAGATTGCTACAATATATTCATTTTTGCCAGTTAAACTGTTCAGAATTAAACATATCAGTTAGTTTAACCATAAAATATGAACACCTGCGACACCAGGAGATGATAAATCCCAGTGGTCAGGGCTCACTCTTTGCTCAAGGGGGAGGCTACCTGCATCAGGATGAAGCATTGCAATGGTAAGCCATGGGCTCAGCCTGTATTAGAGGCAAGGCTTCTGGCATGACCAGTTGCTGGGCAAAACTTGGGTGCTAACAGTGCAATTTTCTTGCTGCTTGGAGAGAAGTGCCAGTTTTGTACACAGAAGACAAAGCAGCACCCCACAGATCCTCCTGTATAACTCAATCTTCCCAAGCAGCAGCACACAGATGGGTCAACTCACCAGTGGAGACATGGAGCCCAGATTTTCACCACTAATAATTGCCAACAACCATGAAATAGCAGTCCAGAGAACTGCATGTACCCACCAGAGCATCAGAAAACCCTTCATGAAGCAAGATGTCCTTACCAGCTGATGTAACCTTTCATGGGAGGCAGAGTCCTAAAGAAGCAAAGCATGACCCAGCTATTCAAGAACCAGAGAAAGCAGAGCATGGAGGAATTTCACCCCAGGCACCACAATCACAAGTCAGCTGGCAGCCAAACCATGTCCATGCTCCTGAGTGATGCAGATCACGACTCCTCCTGGTCCTGGCAGCAGCCACCACCATCTCAAGTCACTCGGGCTGAAGCCCTGACTTTGGCATTTGTCTGAATTTGGACTGCTCAGGAATGAGGCTGTGGGCAGAATTTAGACTGCCAAGTCTCAGGAGAGAAAAAGACAGAGATTCTTTGCAAGAAAATCAGAGCATCTAAGGAAGGGGATGAGCAGGGAATCACTGAAAGTCTTTCAACTGGAAACCCAGACACACGGGCTGGAATAGAAGGAAATGGAAGGGAAGTGAATGAAATAGAATAGAATAGAACTATTTCAATTGGAAGGGACCAACAGCAATCATCTGGTCCAACTGCCTAACCAATTTAGGACTGACCAAATTAAAGCATGTTGTAGTTAAGGGCTTTGTCCAGATGCTTCTTAAACACTGACAGGGCTGGAGCATTGACCACCTCTCTAGGAGACCTGTTACAGTGTTTGACCACCTTCTTGGTAAAGAAATGCTTCCGAATATCCAGTCTGAGCTTCCCCTGGTGCAGCTTTGAACCATTCCCACATGTCCTGCCACTGGGGAGAAGAGATCAGCACCTCCCTCTCCACTTCCCTATCTCAGGAAGCTGATAGAATTAAGGCACATGAACTTAATTACCTTATTTACCTCCCCATTCTGACTCCCCTCCCATGGGCAACTTTCAGATTGAAGCAGCCTCCTGTGATGTTCACCGGACATTCACGAAGACCAACACATCCAAAACAACTACAAAAGAGAACAAAGAACACACCAGAAGCCTGAAGGTGGCTGAAACCTGCTGCCTGTGAATTCAGCTGCTCCTGTGAATTCAAGATTCAAGCTGCTCAGTAGCTACACACTGACATCCTGCCCTGCCCCAGGCTCAGTCGTCATGGCCCACAGTCCCTCCAGCCACCCAAAGACTCCTGAAGCACCAAGTTGAATCTTTTGCAGAAGCATCAGCCCATTTCCAAAGGCCAGACTGCTTCAGTTGGAGGTGAAATAGGAATGACCATCGTTTTGTTTATTAAAGTTTCGGCAGCACAAGCCTTCTTTAAACTTGAGTATGTCAGTGCTAAGACATTTACAGTACGAGTGACTGCATGTCTAGACACTTGCAGTGCATTTACATTCTTCTAGGGACTCCTTAGATTGTCCTGTTCTCTCCACTTTGTGAATACATACAATAGCCTGGTGGGAGTGAAAGCTCAGCCTCCTGATTTACCCTTATTAACTCCAGCTCAAAGCTGGCATTTTGAAATTAAGCATAGCAAAGGCACTTTTAGAATCTTTAAGCTCTTCAGGTCATTTCTAAGACCCTGCTGAGCTCCATCTTGCAAAAGCTAAGCAGACACCATTTCTCAGAGCTGGAAACAGTTGTTTTAATTTGGGAACAGGCATCCTAGAGCTGTCAACTCACTCCAGTGAATGCTACTAACATTTTTTCACACAACAATCCAATTGTTATAGCAACCACAAAAATCAATCTCACTCTTCAATCACAAGCAAACTCAGCTCGATCGTGGTGTCAGCGCAGGTTTGTTACAAAGTGCCAATAAGCATGGGACCAATTCCACCAATATTCATCACTCAAATGGGGATGAAGCACCCTTTCTCCAAGAGAAATTTCAGAGACCAATCAGTGCCTGCGCATTTTAGAGACTTCAACATCCCACTCCTAAAGACATTTATTACTTGTAGTGTCTACCACATTTGTCACACTTGATGCTGGCAGATTTTAGTTAAAACCCAAGAGTGGCTGCTTCCAAGACAGCCTCTTAAAAGGAATATATTTTTAAAATATGCCTGCAAGAGAAGGACCCTGACAAATCTCCGATGGCACTCTGAATACCCTGTAACATACTTGACACATCACAGAACTCTTTTGGAATGGTGCATAAATTTCAAAATGAACCAAAATTATAAAATAATCGGAAGCAAAAACTAATCCCTCCAAACACTGAGCATTACAAGCCCCACAAAAATCCAGCAGAGCACAAAATGCATTGAAAGCCCAACTTCAAACCAGCATTATTCTTTTTAATTTCTCTGTGTTTATGTTTTAGCTAATGTCCTGTTCTGGTTCAGAAAACAGACTTCAGTCCAAGAGAGCAGCTGACAATGACTCCTGGTGTAATACACATCTACAACAATAAACTTTTACATTTTCACCAGGGACTGCTCACTGGATTGCTGAACCAGAATCAATTATTCCTTCTATTTATCATTCTATTATTTCCTCCCGATTTATGGCCTCCAAGTAAGGGGGAAGACAGAAGAAAAGAGCACTGCAGTCTTATAACGTACCTATACGGCTTGAAAAGCCAGCATGTATTTATAAACGAGATCAGAGTCTCTGGGAGGCCAAGTACCAGCAGTATTTCCCACAAGTCATGCTGTAATTGTGCCACAAATATAATGAGTTCTCTGCACCACCACTATCCCACGCAAGAAGGCAGAGTGTAATTGAAAATGCACTTGCATTATATAAACTACTTTAATCATAGATGCACAGGGCTGGAAATGGGAGAGACATTAGGTCATCCAGCCTCCATAGGTCAGAGCCAGGCTACTCATGACAATACACTTGCGAGTACTTTCTCCTGCATGGTATCAAGCATCTTTAGTGATGGAGTTTCCAGGCCTTTCTTTAGCAGTCTACACTAAAGTCTATTTTGGGCTGGACAGGAAAGGTTTCCTCTTAGTTTTACCTTGTCCTCGTAACCCCCCATGCTATCCTCCCACCATCGTAAATGATTCTCATTTTTTCATTTTGGTCCACATATTTTTAACTATCAACTACTATATCTTTCACAAACTTCTAGTTTCAGTGTTGGCAGATACACATTGAACAGTTAATCCTTCCTTGTAAATCAATCCCTTATCTCCCAGAATATTTTTGCTAGTCCTTTCCAGACTGTCCTGCTTCTAATCCATGCTGTGATATCTCCAGGACAGCTCTGCCTCATACACTTGCATTTGGGCCATCTCTACTACGATTTATGGGTTGTTGGGTTTTTTTAATGGAATGAGCTGTGAATAACCTGGTAACAAAGATCCAATCACCCAAAAATTGGGACAGATGGACAGGTTAAAGCATGCTTCAGATCACTCCATCAGAGTGGAACCACAGGTAAAATACTGTTCCTTGTAATGACCAGCCTGTCCTAGTGATCAGCCCTGAAATACCACAGCAGGGATACGCCACCTCACCAGCTGGAGTAGTGCTGGGTTTCTTCACCTACAGCACCACAGACAGACACCTGGGTTGACACCAGGACTTCATCTCCTGTCCACCCTGTGCTATCTGACCTGTAGTGAGAGCAGGGCACCAGCAAAGCACTGTGATATCAAGTAAAGAGGCAATATTTGGCACACCTGAACTGCACCCCCGAACATACATAAACATGAGAGGATATGGCCCTTTCCTCTGCTCATCAAAACCCCACCTTGAGATCCAGTGGCATCCAGCAAGAAACAGAGACACTGTCAAACTTACTTAGATTTTATCCTCATCTCCTTCTGTTATTCCCTTCACTTCTCTCCATAAAATAGATATCCAGGCAAGAACAAGACTATGTGTGCAACAACCTAGGTGCAAAAGTTATTACTGTTTTCCACAACTAAACAGATTTCTAACAAAGTAAGGTTAGGTGTGATGGTCTACAAGATCAGAAAGCAATAATCCTATCCAACCACACACCACCAATTCTGCTTGAAGCTGCACTTCCAATGATCACATGCACCTTCCTATAAGGAAAAACACAGGTGAAGTTGCCCTGTGTCTATGTACACCAGGCACTGGTAACAGCACCTGAGAGCACAGACCATGCCTCATTTTGTACAAAACAGGGTCACCACAATTGCTGTAGCTATACTGTAGTAGAAAATGTTATGAAAACAGAGAAGAGGACCAAAAGAAGCCAACCAGAAGCAAGGAGCTGAATCACATCACTGGCAACAGCACCTTGAGCATATTTACTCAAGAGTTTTACTTACGCAGCTAATGGCAGAGAATGGAGCTAACATGAGCTCTCCTCATCAGTCCAAGAATGGTACAGTTGCCCAGACTGCCTGGAGAGCAGAAGTACCCAGAGCAGGTACAGTCACTATCACCAAGTTCTGGAATCATCCTGTTATAGAGGAACTGGATCTGATATGCTTAGACACCACTGAATAATCCTTTGTATACCACCTATGTATCTAATCAAATGCATCTCTCTATTGAGAACATTTAATTAGTCATAGAACAGCTCAGTGAGAGAACAGAGATCATAATCTGGCCCTCTTCATGTCTCCATTCCACTCCAAGATAACAGTCAGTTCTGTAGCAATGTTGCTTATACATTTGCTAAACAAGTCATTTCTCTGTTTCCATCAGAAACCAGAGCATTTTTACATATCCTATTATAGCTGAGTAAGACTTGCTCTACTTAACACTAGCTTTTTGTAGTGGAAAATCTCCAGGAAACAAGCTGTTTAACAATGTTTTATCTGCCCTGCACTCATTTCTAACTAAAGTTGTCCACCTGCCTTGGAAAGACATCTGTTTCAGAGGCTGACTGTTTTCCTCCAACACCCCTTGCACAGCTCAAGGCTGCCATTTTTACCATCACCTCTAATTTTATCAGCCAATAATTTCCTTGGGCATCTACAGCAAAGACCATGCTGTCAAACCCTTACTATACACACTGCTAATCGCTGTTACCAGCTGTAACACTCCTCAAGAAATAAATAAATGGAAAGTAGAGCTGCAGTGCAGGTACCAACACTGCTGCAAAGCTTCCCTCCCCAGCGGGCAGAGGGACACAGCAGAGCACCTCTGCTCTTCTTCCTTTATCAGCCAAAGGAAGGATGCCACATTTTTGAAGGGGCGGCCAAAATTACAAATGTGGCTTTCAACAACTTGGATCAGTTGCAATTGAGGTCACATGCTGAAATACCGAGATGCAAATTTTAACTGAAAGCTTCATTGCATCCATGTGCCTGAAAGAGCAAAGTTCAGTAACTCTGCCCTGCAAGGGAAGCAAGAGAGCTTTAATTGTCTCCTGTCAATGCAGTGGATCCTGGCTGTTCCCCAGTCTGCTGCCCTTTTAACCTTGTGGGAGGAACGGCCGGCCACACATGCCATTCAGAGGGACCTCGGCAGAGAAATGGTCTGATGGGAATCTCGTGAAGCTCAAAGGGAAAAACAGAGTCCTGCACATGAGGAAGAACAACCCTGAGCACCAGTACAGACTGGGGAAGAACCAGCTGGAAAGCAGCTTGGCAGAAAAGGATGTCCTGATGGACAAGTTAAACATGGTTGAACAATATGTCACTGTAGCAAAGGCGGCCAAGGGTCTCCTGGGCTGCATTAAGAAGAGTGTTGCCAGAAGGCCAAAGGATGCATTCCTTCAATCCTTCCCCTCTGCTTGGCACTGGTGAGACCACAACTGGAGTGCTGCGTCCAGTTCTGGGCTCCCCAGTACCAGGGAGAGATCAACATAGTGCTGCAAGTTTGCTGAAGAGCCTCAATAATGATTAAGGAATGAGAGCATCCAACCTACAAGGAGAGGCTGAGAGAGCTGGGACTGTTCAGCTTTGAGAAGAAAAGGCTCAGGCAGGGAGATCTTTTCAATGTGAAAATACACCTGATGTAGGGAGTAAAGCAGACAGTCAGACAATTTCCACTGGTATCCAACAGGACAAGAGACAGTGGGCACAAAACACAGGAGAATCTATTTGAAGGTTAAAAGCACACATTTTTCTGAACCCCAGAACACGTTCCTCAGAGGAGCTGAGGAATCTTCACCTTGGAGCTATCCAAACCCCAAATGGGCACAGCCCTGAGCAGCCTGAACTAGCTAACCCTGCTTTGAACAATGGGGTTGGAGTAGATAATCTCTAGAGATGCCTTCCAGCTGAACCATTTGATGATTCTCAGGAGTTTAGCCCTGCTCAGCTGAAGTCAGTCAGTTTCTGCTCCTCAGAACACATCCATCTTGTAGATATTTCAGAGTTCCCTGCCACAGCACCCTTTCTCTGCTCAGTATTTTTAGCTCATTGTTTTGTATTTTGCCAGCTGAGAAACTGCAGTTTGTAATTTTACCTTCAGCTTCATATTTCTTCTTAAAAGTGAATACAATGTCCTGTTTATAATAATAAAATCACTAGTTGGCAGGATGACATCAAATGGAAAAAGAGAAAGCAACTGGAAAATTTAGAGCAAGCAATTTTGAGTGCCAAGTTTCACATTTGTAATAGTCCAGCAGAGGTCAACAGGCTCACTTATTATTAGGCAAATGGTAAAGAAATAGATATCCTCAAGTTCTTCCATGTTAGACTATATAAACCATCTCTACTTGAACAGGTTCTAACACTTTCCAAAAAAGTGATGTTATACATTTTCCACAGTAACACCAACAATGGGAGACAAGCAAAAGGCAGAACTGCTTTGCAAAAAACGGCCTTTTTTCTCTTTCCAATATTTAGGTTTTGTTTCCCACCATGATTGGACTTTCCTGGCTTTAGTTTCTTGTCCCAGTTAAGCAGTAAAGGAAACAAAAAGATATGAATGAAATTAGAAACATTTGGAATGAATCTTAGAAATAGCTTTTGGGTTTCTTAGATTCCTGGCTACACCTCTTTAAATGGCCTCCTCCTCCCCCTGTCCCCAGCTCCTGCACCCACCTCTGAAATTCCTATTTCCTTCTTTGCCCTCACCCCTCTTTTCTTCAGGGGCTACATTTTGTCCCAAAGCAAACAAGGAAATGAAAATTACATGTTGTAACACTGGAAAAGACCGGAAAATGGTTGAAACTTTGCACCCATCAACATTTGTCTCTATGACATTAATCCTCCAATGTTTCCCTAAAAGCAGAAACCAAACACTTCTCAAACTTCTAATGAAACAAATACCAATTCCAGTCAACCTGAATAATAAAATGAGAGCTCCATTCCTATCTGTATCATCATATTTAAAGTCTCTGGAAGAGAAGTTTCCTCAGCCACACATTGTGATACTTCACGAACCTTCATGTTCTGTAAAATGCAAGTGCAGGATGCAATGCCAACACCTAATACTTGCCTAGTGCTTTTCATTAGAAGTTTTGGGTGCTCTTTAGAAAAAAGTAAGCTGGGAATGCCTGTGAAATACTTGTCTAACTTAACAAATAAACCCATGCAGGTGAAAAACAGATGTCCATGGCAAAACTGTGCAAAAGTGGCAGAGCAGAGTGTTAAGCCAGCTAAATAATTTCAAAGCCATCCACAAGGTTTGGATCTTTTCTGCCTTAAGTAATATTGAAATATTATGTAAACCTTTCTTTGTGAGCTATTACTGGAGAAATGAGGGGAAAAAAGATCTCTTGGAAGCAGTTCTACACAGGCTGTGTAGGTGAGATCACAGTTGCTATCCAAACAGAATATGCATGGCAAGAACAGGCTTCCTGTAAAACTGAAAGACTTGCAGGAAGACCAAGGAACATATTTACAAGATGGCATGGATAAAATGTCTTTCCCTCTTGCCCAGCCTCAGCAGCTTGGTGAAACACATTGTCTCACTTTCATCTATAACCACACTCACAAATGCCTCTGGTGCAGAGCCCCTCTCTCCACGCTCCACACGCTGACTCCCAGAACACACCTGGGACACCGGTCAGCAGAACACACAAACTGCCTTTTGAGGAGGAAAGGGTCATTTCCCAAGATGAAAGGAAACAAGGAGAAGTTATCTCAGGAAAAGGAAACACATGAAAATACAAGACATTTTTTGGGTCTCAGTTCCAAATCCCACAACTTTTATGCATGACACTAGAAAATTTACAGCCCTGTGTTACAGAACTGCAGAGGATTTACTAGAGGTGAAAGTGCTTTAAGCTAAACTCTAACATGTGTTTACTCTAGTCAAGCAAGCAATGTGTAAACTGAATTAGGATGAGCTATTTACAAGTGTTAACATGGCTGTTTTAGGAGAAAAGATGAGTTTTTATTTCACTGTAATTTATTTTATATCATACTCTCAGACTACTGTACAGTAATCTGGGAAGCCTGACAGATCACCATGCACAAAGTACAGCAAAGATGGGCACTCACAGAGGCAGGTGTGTGAGATCCCCTGGAAAACAAGGCATAACTCAGGTGTGCACCCAGAACAGGCACCCAGGTTCGGGTGTGTTCCTCTGGATGCCATCCCAGGCTGTGTGTACTGGCCCCTTGTAGGACACTGCAGACCACAGAACACTTGTTGCTGGCAACATGAAAGCTGATTTCTAATACCAAGTCAAGGCCAAGCTACCTTGGGACTTGTCAAAAACAGTCTCTCAAGGTGTTCTGGACTCATCCATCAGAGATGGCAGCCAGGTCTCCAACTGCCTGACTCCACCTACCTACAATTCACACTGCATTTACTAATAAAATTCATCTTTTTTTTCTGAGTAGACAAATCCCTTTCTGTGAGGAAACAACATAGAAGACTCACTTGTATTTTATTTTCCATAACCAGAAGTCTCATGTTATCTCCATACATGTTTAGACCACAGACTGGTTAGTCAGCAGTGTGGCAGTTGACATTAAAAGGATTAGCAAATTAAGCTCAAATAATTGTCTTAAAAATTTTGACTGTTAAATGTTTATATTTGAGAGGATCAAAAGGAAATCTACTTTGTAGTGTGCACTGTGGTCAGGAAGGGGCAGAGAGGGATTTAAATGGCTTAACTGCAAAACTGTTATCACCTTGATACGTCCCAGTGTAATAATTCAGCAATAAAAGCAAGAAATGCACTTGGAATTTGTTTCCAAAACTGACTGTCTGACTGGAGACAAGTCAAGCTCTTTATTTGCTTAAAAGAACTTGGTCAGAAGAAATAGAGAATGCTACTGAACTGTAGTCAAGAATATAAAAATAAGCACTTTCCAATGACTACTGAACAGTAGAATTCAGTATCTACTTTTTTTTTTTCAATGCTACCTGAAGCCTGCAGTCTGGATCTGGTATTTGAGTGTTACCAGTAGTCAATCAGGAGCGTGATTCTCTGCTGAATTACTCCACTGTATGGCAGTGGAAATCCAGGAAGCTGAAACAGTAAGGAGGCTGCAGGCTCCAGAGCAGAATTAGGTCCAAAGTAACACCTGGAGTGCAGGTACAGATACAAATTGCTGCAGTTTATCAGCTTATCTGCTCAAATTGTTAATGTCCATGCCAGTAACACCAATAAATGAAGAAGAAGAGGACCTTGCTGCACATATGCAGGTGCTTGTACCAGTGCAGCGTCCAGAGGAATCAGCCTCATGGGGCTGCTTCACGTCAGCATTACACAAGACAGCAATGAATCTGGCAATGAGACAGGATGCTCCAGCATAAGCAAGGGTGGAAGTAGAACACACTGTTAATAATGAATGTATTGTTTTCCTGCATCGTCCTTTATTGCAAAGTGAGGTTCTAAACAGATTGTTTTTCTTTGATCTTTAAATCTTTTCTAGTAAGGATGTCTCTGAAATCTGAGACTTATAAGTGTAGCAAATCCATTCATTTGGGGTAGTCCAACAATGTCAATGTCTGCCACTTACCAGGCTGTGGAGTTCCCAAAAGCTGGTTGGGAGCATCGCTAAGTTGCAGGGATGCCTAATGTGAGGTAGGTGGACAATTCCTACCTGTGCTTAAGTCTCAGAGTAGCAACGTCCCAGATCACTGATCTGCCAGGCATTCAGAAAACCTCTGCTATAAAACTACCACTAAAATACATAATACATTGCAGATAAAAACATAAAGCTCTCAGATTAGGTGCCAAACACCAAATTTTCAATTTTCAATACTTCTTTTGAGAAAAAGCCTCTTTGCCTCACAAAATGCTTCTCCAAGTAACTGATCACCTGGGCTTCTCAATATTTTCAAAAGTAGTTTCTTTCTATGCTTTCTAGCACAGGTAAGGTATAACATGGTACATGTAATAAAGGCAGTGCCTTTACAAAATGTGATGAAAGCAAAACAAAACAGCACAACCCTGCACCAACCCAAGGAGTGTCAGACCACGCTTTTTGTTGTTACCTTAAGTCTCTTCTTTTGGCCAGCTCTCCTGGTGAAATAACCCAGGGCAGGTTCTGGGGAAGACATTCCAGTACTTCAGGGGAAAAGTCAGAGAAATCCACACCGTACTCTGTCAGGATCCCTTCTGATTCTGGCTCAATCTCTCCGGCCTGCCCAAGACTTTTGCACAACTGCCTGCAGAAAGAAAGGGATGCTTTTTTGAAGCATGTAATTACTACTGTCATGTTGTTACTGTCCCTGCAGAGAGGCTGCTGAGCCCTCTTTTACCCATTCACTTCTCCCTCAGTTTTGGCAGAGGGCTTAGCAGGAATTCAGAGCATACCATGACTTGTGTCTGCTGGAGATGTAAAATACTCACCAGGCTGTTTTGTGTACCTCATTTGAAGGAGATGTTTTAAATTACTAGGTTTTTGCAAAAGTAAGAAAGTTTCCCATTTTAGAGAAAAATGCATCCAACAGGGATAAGAAAAGCATAGGCCTCCACACAGGGAGCTCTAGCATTACACATGGCTGGTTCCCTCGAGACCCTCCCTCTTCTCTTCATCACTGAAAAAGGTGACTCACCCCTACTACCAAAAATGAAGAACAGGTTCACACCAAATACAGAGAGCTCCACAGGGAGCTCAGTACACGGCTCGCCATCCCAAAGAATACACATCTCTGCCTGGGCAATGCCCTGTGAAGACAGAGGTGTGAAGAACCCTCACCGCTTCCCTTACAGGAGTCACACACACAGATATGCCCACATATCATCTTTCTCACCATTTTCCAGGCTCCTTCCAGGACCTCAGCATCCCCAGGCATTTGTTCCCTCCTCTCCTGGCTAAGCAGAAGCCTCTGAACCCAGAGCTAACTGTAGAGGGGCCAACGACCTAGAAACAAGTCACAGACAGGGGAAATTGTCCCCCCCAGGCTAACAGTGCTTGATGAAGTATTCTGCACACGTGTGGATGAGGTTGCTGCCCTATTATGCTTGGAGAAGTTTTCCATCTGCTCCAGTGCAAAGCCCAGCATGGATCTGTCCAACAGCTCTGATGTCAAACAAGGCTCAGCTCTGGACACTGAGCAAACCGGGACTCCAAAGGAGCAAGACATGTGTTCCCCCTCCAGTTGGTTACAAATATCCCATGAGAACTCATGTCACATGGTGGCTCCCCTTGTCCCCTTTCTCACCTTTAGATTGCTCTACAGTACACAGAGTTAAATTATTTTTTATTTTTTAATATACTGATATTAGGCCAATGCACATTACAGTCAATAATGTTCCTCACCCAAGAAAATTACAACTGAAATTAAGGCATATCCATCAAAATATGACACAAAAGAGAGGGGTAATAACACAGCACAAAAACAGCCACTCTAATAAGTGTTTTTCCACTGCATAAAATACACAATCATTATATTGATCCTCCTGATTTAATTCCAATGAGTGAGAACAGACACTAATTACTTTCCTAAATTGGAGCCAAAACAGTGCGCTTGTTATTTGGACAAGCAAGACGGTCTCAAGGCTTCAAATGTGCCATAAACCCACAGAACAAACCCCAAACTCTCAGTGCAAGCGAGCCCATCTTCTTTATGGGAGCAAAGCTCTTTCTTCACAACGGGAAGGGCTGTGTAATAAACCTGTCACATTGTGTAATATGCTGGAAAGGATTGCTCGCTTCATGGTGTGGTAAATTGTAGAGTTCACATCGTCTAGCTTTAAAATAAAAATGAAAACAAGGATAAAAGATATTTCCCTCTATTGTTTCAATTTTATGTACAAACTGTATGGCAGAAATACGTGCGCATTTGGCATCGTGGCTGAGTTCTCTGTCCCTGCAGCTGGGTCCCAGTCTAATCCTTATTTTAATGTAAATAAATGAGGCATCAGTTTTATCTCCCTCTCTCTCAGCAGTAACAATAAACCAGAGAAATCACCACTTCATTTCCAATGTCTGGTGCAGAGCTGGGACTGAGCAAGGACGAGCCTGTGGGTCTGCAGGCCCACCAGCACCACCAAGGATGGAAAAAACAAAACAGGAAAAGAGAGGACACGTTGCCCTACCCAGCAGAAATGTCAAGAACTTAAGTCTTAGGTGCCCCTTCTCTTGGCAGGGCAGATCTGGGAAGTGCACTGGGAGGGCAGCTGGACATCTGCAGGACAAGCCATGGAAAGCACCTCTGAATGCCAGAGTGCTTTCCAGCTTGGTCTTGAAACCCATGTTCCTCTTGATCCGTTTACTGAAATTAGATTACGAACCATAAGGGGTTTACCCAGAGGTTTGATATAGGACTAATATTTTTTTAATAGTAATTAACATTTGATTTACAGTGTTCCAGGGAACATTTCCCAAGTACCTTGAAATAAAAAGTGTATAACTGACTTTAATTGGGGCCATGTTACAGTCACGCAGGCATGATGACTTGCATCAGAGCAAAATCTGACAGGACAGCATGTGATCAAAGGTAATGCATATAGGATCACTGACGGCCCTGGAGTAACAGCCAGGCTGCAAAATCACTCCTGGGGCTCCACGGCCACCAAGGGTAGCAAGAATAGTTCAAGAGGCTTATAAACAACCAAAGGCACTGGGCCCAGCAGCACTCAGACGTTCACTCCCATGGAGTCACGGTGTCTGTGACACCCTGGGCTTGCGTGTATCTCTTTTCTTTTAAATGTCAAAAGGTAAAACAAAGTTACAACGGTTACAGACTTAAACATTTCTTTTCTGTGACGCTAATGGGGGAGCATTACCTTGAATTCTTTGAATACCCTTGGATTGATGTCAAATGTGGTGGTAGCGTGCACTGACTGGAACCTGCCATGGTTGGGGCAGAATAGGCTATTTCTCTAAATATATTTCAGCCATAGCTGCAAGATCACTGAACGGCTCCAAGGTGCCCACTCACCAGAGTCTAACCTGCCACAGATGTGCACCTGGGGCAGAGCCACCCTCATGCTGCCATCTTCCCTCTCATGAGGGAAGTGATCACATTTATTCAGCCACCCATTTCTAGGAACATTTGAGCTCTCTCCACTACCCTTCAACCCCACTGAGCTGAAATTGGCGGGTGTGTTCAAAGGTTACATGATAAGAACTCTCCAAAAAGACAAAGCAGGATTACATAAGGCTTGCTTCCTTTGAAAGGCCAGGCAGGCTCCCAAATGGGAGTGAATAACTTCCATAGGGAACTTAACATCCTTGCTCAGTTTCTCCTGGAGCAGACTTGTCCACAGTCATTGTACTTCTTTCAGCATCAGGAGAACATCTCACACATAAGCCACCATTCCTTAAGAAAGCTTGTACAGGAGAGGTGACAGCAAAGAAGCTCCTCCTGGGCACTCCCATTGCCGAGGAGCTCACAGGCAGAGCTGCACAGGCTCGATGAAGGCCACAGGTGCCAGTGGAGATGGTGACAGGGCTGCAGGGCCGAGCATCAGACGGACAGAGAGCTGTGTCACGGAACCCCAGTGCCTGAGAGCACAGCCCAGCCCTGCGCCACATCACGGAGCTGCCTCCCTTCAGCTGCCAGGCCACGTCCCATCAGAGCACAGGAGCAGCATGGTGCTCCCAACACAGATGGGGCCATCCCACATGGTGATTAGTTGTGCCAAGGGAACAAAGCTTTATTGAGGGACACTCCCATCTGCAAGAAGGTGTTTTTTCAACAGAGCTACACTGCTCTGTTGAGGGGATCGGACCTTCCCTTGAGCCTTACAGCAAACTACTCAAGGTATCTTGTTATTTCTGCTCACACAAAATACATTTCTGAATTAAAAAAAAAACCAGAATAAAATGCCAGAGATGAAAAGAACTCAAGCCACTCTGATGGCTTTGGAAACAGCAGCAAGTGAAATAACACCCTGCAACATTTCATTTTATTGCAAAAGCTGGAACAAATCTTGTCACCTTGACAGACCAATATCTAAGACCCCGAGCTAGAATGGCCACAAGCCCCATGTGACACAGAGGGAGTCAGTGATTCTGTGCTTTTCTATTAGCTGGTTTTCTTTCAATAGTCTCATCCATCATCACATGTGGGGACAAAAAAAAATCCACCTTAACCATCTGCAAAAGTGCAGAGACATCTGGACTAATACTCCGAACAACCCTGGACTCCAGCACTGAAAAGGGTCCCCAGAAAATAATGGTACATGGCAGCACTTGTAATATTTATCTGGAAAAAGAGAATGTTTTGGAGCTAATTTGCTTTACCTGTTACCTGAAGCAGGTACAGTTATATGACATTTCACTGCCAAGGTAAAATCACTTCACATGCAAGAGGGAGCACAGCAGCTCAACTCGGGGCATGGCCATCATGACACGGAGCCATGAGCTCCTTCTCACTCCTTCCCAGCAGAATCGGGGTGACAGGGTGGCCTTTGGAGGGGACGGTGTCACGCTGGTGACCACCAGGTGGCAATCATGACACAGAAACGCACCCCCCTCCCCAAGGGGACCGCCGGGGACTCTCAGGTTGTCCCTGTGCAGGTGACCACCCTGGATGGCCAACACCACCACCAAACTCTTGGCAGGGGCATCCCACTTCTCCAGCCACAAAACATCACTGTGAAGACCAATCTGTGTCATTAACTGTGCTTGGAAACTTGGCACTGAACTTCCCAAGGGAAAAGGAAAGATGAGGAAGGAGGAAGGTGCATGACCAGTCTGGGAGAGTTCAGCTGAGGGATGAAGAGTACCTAGAAACACCCAAGGCATCCACAGGACATGACTGCCAGCTCCGGAGGGAGTATCCCTTGTCACACTGTCAGCAGACAGTGCAGGACAATGACCAACAGGCTCTTTGTCCAGACACCTTCAAAACCATGGCGGTGGTGCCAAAGGCATAGCAGGAACTTTGTGGGCAGAACCAAGGGGTGCACAAAAATGTTCAGAAAACAAAGCATGTAAAGAGCTGCAGATCACTGCTCTTCTCTCCTTCAGGGGGGGGCATGACCAGCAACACAGCTCATTATAAACAAGGCAACATGGCTTATAAACTAGCTTATAAATGAGATCAAAAGCAAACATAATCTTTTGGGACCTTCAAGAAGTTTCCTTGTCTTTCAGTTTTTAAACAAGCATTATTTATGGCTAAAAACAAAAGGAGTCACCAAGGTTTTATGCTCCTATCTCCACAAGGCACTTAGTGAAGTGCAACCAACTCCCAGAGGAAACGACTGTATGAAGACAATCGTGGACATTTTCTTTCCTGACAACACCCTTTACATCTTGGAAACGATCAAACCAGACAGACGAGAATATCCAATATTGTCCCAAGTACAGATTAAAGACACACACATCAGCCAATAAAGAAGATATTAGCCCATCCTCCTAATTTCCCCTGTTTCTGCTGAAAATGGGGGTTGTTCACGACAAGAAGCCAAGCAGTACAACCACCCTCCAGTCTTTTCTCAGTTGGAGTCAAAGAAGACAAAGAAAATCTCTGCCAGTAAGAAACTTATTCACAGTGAAGTTCACAGCACAGCCAGGCCCTAGTTAAGTGGGGCTCCAAGGGAGGCCACTGCAGTTCACGCACTGCAGTTTATCTAGGAAACACTGAATGACTTCATGGCTCATGTGGCTCTCAAGGAGTACACATGAAACTTGCTATTACAGGGCACACAAAACAGCTACAGCTGATAAACTCTGTGAAACAGGCACTTCAACTTAGCTTACTTTTAGTTCTACAGCTGATAGATCTGTGCCAACACACCTGCTCTTAAAAAGTTTTCTCTGACTTTTAGGCTTTACCAGCAGTTTGAGCTGAGGACTCCCAAACCTGCAGTGCTGATACCGTACACCGGCTGTGCTACCCCACCAGAACTGCTTTGCAAGGGGAAGAGAAAAGCTGGGCTTTATGAGCAACTCCCACTACTGCACATGCCCCAGATTACATCCAGATCCCCATCACCTGTAAAATCTGACCACAGTATTGCCACAGGTCAGAGTTCCCTACTCTGCACTGCCAACTAAGCCAGGACTACTAAGCATTCCCAAGACAACTGAATAGATTGATCAACATGCTCCATTTCTTATTGAGACCCATTCAATCGAAACATTCAGTAGAAGTGTAGCCACTCCAGGTGGGAGTTTGGCACACTACAGCTGTTCCAAAGAAAAGAGTGAAAATGCTGAAAACTACTGTCTTCTTCATGGAGAGGCAAAATAAACTTGCAATCTGGATCCAGCCCAGCACCAGCCACTTGTGTAGCGCTGGCTTAAAATCTCCTTCTTCACAGCAGTGCCAGCAATTTGAACTCTGGACAGTGACGACTTTACAGTGCCTGATGAAACACACAGAGTGCAACACCCTTCTCACATGCTTCAGGAGGGAATGAATCTTCTCTTGATTTCTACTATTCTTCCTTGAACCAATGCAACCTTAAAACCACAACAATCTGTGACTTCTTTCTGATTCTTACCAGTAAAGGTGTAAAAACTAAAGATGAGCCTCACAGCCACTGATCTTCCCCTGGCAGAAGTGAAATGTCTGCACACTGTGTACTACTCTTCCACACAGGGAGGAAAGACAGGAAGGCTGCCAGCATCCCATGGTGTTTGTGCTGGTGAGGCTGAGCACGTGTGTTCCCCCTAGATCATGCACTCATCAATGCTGTGATGCACCAACACACTGAAGCAAGCAACTAACATTTCGAAGAAACTAACATTTCTGAGATTAACTAGCGATGAGCTGTCCTTCGTCTCAACATAATTTATCCACCAGAGGAACACAAGACAAGCAGCTTGTTAACAGATTTCTGTCTCCACCGTTTGTAACAAATTGAGTGAAAACAAGAATTCCAACTAGAAATCTCAGTCCTCTCTACTTCCAAAGGCAGCCACATACCCTGATGCAAAGTTGCTGTCTTCTTTCCAGTCCATGATGCGACAGATGAAGAGCATCTGTGAATAGGCCTCAGGCTTGGTCACAAAGTCTGGAGGGCAATCAGCCAAGGGCACATAGACCCTGGGCACTCGGTGGTCCACAGGTGAGAACATGGCACACCTCTTGAAGAGTTCACTGTTCCTGTCAGCCAGAAGTTTGATGAAACCTGTAGCTGCTCGAGAATGCTTCTTTTCCAAAATATAGACCACCTGGGAGAGGCAAAAGTTTCTACAGTTAATACCTTCAGAGAAACTTAGTTTCTTTAGCAGAATAAGGATACACAAAGGCTTAGCAAAGTATCTGGAAAAGTCACAAGGTCTATATCTTGTTCTTCCTGTGTGTGTATATGTGTGTGTGCATTTTTTAACTGAGTACCTATTTACAATGTATTTTCCTTGCCATCTTGCTCATGGCTATAGAAGAGCTAAGTGCTTTCCAAATGCTAGCTCTCTACAGCAATTTTCTTGATTACAGAACAAAACCAGACAAGAAGCAGATACTTCCAAATGCAGGGAATTAGCCACAAAATACAAGCAACTCCTGTAAAATCTTTCATTTGTATTCTCGGCCTGTGATTTCAACAGTCAGCACAGAACAGGCCAGTCCAAAAATGGTGCCGCTGCCGGATCCAACGCTAACCACAGGAAAGGATGTGCTGTTGGGAATTTGGCAGTTCTCTCCTTCCCTCTGTGCTTTCTGAAGTTAGGGGTTATTTTACCTTTACACAAGATGGCTTTGAAAAGAATAATAAATTACAATATCACTAAATAATTGTTCCAGAGAGGTGTTCATCCAGGCTATATTTTTGCAGACCATAATAAATCACTGGATAACAGAAACATTATAGCCGATTTCCTAAGCTTATACAGAAGAGTCCTTCCAGAAGGTTTCAGGAGCTGCGCCTCTGCACGATTCTGAGCGCTGGAATTGCCACACTGGATGAGACCAGAGCAGCCCAGACAACAACAGGACCAGAATCAGAGGCTGCAAGGGAAAGCACAACACGTAGAAGAGACCTGACCCAGTCTGACCCAGCAGCCCTTTCCTGGTCTCTTCACATTCACAGATTGACTCAAATCTTGAATCAACAGTACTAGCAGCCTTTCCAAAGTCTGTAAGAATTAATTCTGACAACTTTGGATATCCTGACACTCATATTAGTATCCAATCTTTTTCCTGAATCTTACTAAGTAATTTTGCATGACAAACAAAAGGAATTTAACCTAGGATAATTGGTAAAAATAACAAGTCACTTGATTTTTATCAGATTGGACAATTACTCTCTTTGAAATGGAGAATGAGACTCAAAGATCAACAGATGGAGGCTACAGGGAGGCCAGGGCTGGTCTCCTTCAGCCTTTGGGAGCACACATATGCTCACTTGTCACTCTTCATGGAGTTACCTTGGCTGTCCTTTGAAGAAACTCATCTGGGAGGAGCCTCGGATCATTGACCTTGGGTCCATCATCTTGCTTTGCTCTGTGCACACCAGTGACCCCAGCAGCCTTCCCTGCATCAAACACACAGGACAGTTACTGTAGCACATTCCATGACAAATTTGTCTTGGGTCTTTGCTCTGAAGTACAATACAATGTAGTAGACTTATTTGAAAGGAAAAAGATCTCTCAGGTGTTAGAATTGCCAAGCATGAAGCAATTATTATTTCTCTGGACTACAACAGACAGCAGATATATGTTCTCTTACAATGCAGATGTGCTGAAAAACAACAAAAATCAAAAAAAGTCCCAACTTTGTAAGTAGGACTATACTAGTCATAATAGACAAAGTGGTAGAAAACATGTTCTGTTTATTAAATACTAAGGGCTAAGAATTTGGTGGCATTTCTTAGTTGAAGTCATTAATGTTACATAAGCAGTCCTTTAACTACATATATTCATTTAATATTTAATTTCCTTTAAAGACATTATGAAGGCTTATAAAATGTATGTTTATCTTTGAAACTGAAACCATATCTACTAAGCTGACCCTCTTCAGCCGTGGACCAGGCTTATGAAAAGTCTTATGAAGTAATCACTTCATATGACGACGAGCTCCCATCTCTTGAGATCTCTGGATCAGATACTGATAATATTAAAATCGAGTGTCAACTAATTTCTAGCTTGAAATTTTCAAATATTCAAGTATGTGAGTTTGGGAGTATCTGCTACAGATGGCTGGCATTTAATATTTACAAACATCCAAAGTGATCTTTGCCATGGAGAAGGCTGGGACTGAGCTGTTCGTGAGCTGCATCCCTGCTGAGAGCCTGTGGTTACTGTTCCGCCAGAAGTTTTGGGATGGAAGCATCCACGTGCACTTGTCTGGAGGGCTCATGGGAGATGGCTGACTTTTTCCATTTGTATGACAATCACATCCATCTCAAGCACATGTGCTAAAATCAGGCTCTGAGTGTTCAAAAGAAATCTTGCTTTCCTAGGAAAGACCGTGGCACCGACTGCAAGTTTCAAGGGACGTTGCTGTCACTGTTTCCCTTAGAAGACACGAGACAAAGCAACGTTTTACGGAGGTCTGTGCTCCAGGAGGCCAACAGCACTCACCCATGTGAGAAAGCCTCCAGGAGTGCTGCGGTGACACGCAGACCCTGGCCCCCAGATGACGCCCATCTGTCCCACAGAGCCCCTGGACGAGGCTGCTGGTGACATGACGGATGGAGGGGCGGCTGCCGCAGAGCAGTGCCGGGTGTCGGGACTGGCGCTCGGGAAGCCGGGGGGGCAGTGGGGCAGCAGCTTCCCCGAGGGTTTGGGCTGTGCCCCACCATCACCAGGGCACGTTCACAGATGGCTGTGCCCCACAGAGGGCCTGCGCTGCCTTCAGGCAATGTTACCCCAGCAGTCGCTTGACAATGATGGCTTTGCTCTAATGACAAACTCTGGTTCTCATATGCTGCTAATTATCCTCAGCTTTGCCTTCTGATATGCTTTTCCTCTCCCCAGAGATCTTTTTCTAAGTGACTTTACTTTTATTTTATCTTCATTGACTTGCTAGCAATGCTGAGGGGAGAATTAACAGGTATTCAGGGGTTTAAATAAAACTCTACTTTCCTAAAAAAAGCACCAATAACAGAAGCAGAAAAACCATTTCTGATTTACTTCTACTGAAATGAACTCAGACTTGCCAAAACCAGCATCACTAAAGGATAAAACCACCCAGAGTTTCATGGTGACAAACAAAATGGGGAAAAAAATTGCTTGGATAATCGTAAGCAATTTTAAAAGTGGGGGATACCAAGGTCACCTCATCTGCTTACCTCCTCTAAGGTTTCTGCCAGCTAAAGGTCATACCAGGCAATCATTTAGCAAGGAATGAAAGCCAGGAGCCATTTTGTTTTCTTATAAATTTTCAAGCAATCAGTTAACAGTTTACGGCGTGTCAATCATAAAGACAGCCCGGGCAAAGAACAGGATGATCTGGAACAAAGAAACACTGGACGGGGCAGAGGACAAGGGGAAGTTGGGAGCTTTCCAAAGGCCATGCCTCCAGGCACACGTGCCACAAGCCCAGGGCTTTACTGGAGTGAACTCTCCCTGAGGAACAGCACACACTGGTGGGAAGAGAAACCAGAGCTAAACGTGTTTGGGAAAAAAGCAAGAGCTGCAGTTGCTGCTCTCCCAGCGAGGCAGAACAGCAGCGGTGACTCAAGGTCCAGCAGGCAAGACTGAAAAAAGCACCCGGAGTCACGTGAGGAACATGTCCTTGTTAGCACTGCCTTTTTTCCACACATCCTTCCAACTCCCATCGCTCGAAAAAGTCACTTGGAAATTTTCACTGAAGCAGTTTTCTCTGTCAAAAAGAAGCCAGCAGTGATGTCCTGGGGAAGTAACACATACACACATGCAAACGCACAGGAGCGCCAGGACCAGCTGTCACAGGGAGCACAGCAAATGGGTGGCCAGGCCTTCCTTCGCCTGGGATGAAGAACATTCAGGGCTGGGGCATTGCCACCCATCCTGCTGAAGATGAGCCCCCTGTGAACCCAGTACAGATATTAGAAAGCACCTAAATTCTCACTGTGGCACGTGATAGAACTTGGTTTTTCCTTCATGGCCAGCATCAGCTGGGGGTCATTGGCTGGCTGAAGAGTATCTTCTTCAGTGGTCTCTCCAATTTCAGCATTCCCCCCAAAAAATCCTGGGATTATGAGAGACTCCAGCAGGCAGAGTCTGGGATTTACAACTATTCCATCAACAGAAAGAAAAAAGGAAGCTAATCCCAGCCATCTACTACTTCTTAGCCATCTTTTTTAACCAACTTCAGTATCTTAAATGCCATCAACACGCATTTACTAAGGGGGAACACTCCTGAAACAAGAGACATGAGGAACTCTGTACTTCTGGAGCTAAGAGATGTGGACTTCCCTATAGCTTGTAGCTGCTCCTTTTGAAGTCAAAATTCTGTTGGTACCAGGGCTACATCTAATGCTGAGGGGTCTACAACAGCAGAGCACCAGCCACGAGGAATCCCTGTGACAAAACCTTCAGCTTACAAGGAACAACTACCCAGATCCAATGTCCACCTGGCTCAGTTGTCAAATTACTGCACAGGAAGCTCAGTCACAGCAGCAGTAATCTGCCAGGAGAGTCTGATACCCGAGTTCCCTGAATACACCTCTGACAGTCCCTCTCCTTCATTACACATCCTCCTCCCATCCAGTGAAGCTGAGCAGAGAGGGAGGTAACAGGGCCCCACTAGAGACCAGTGGTCTAGAAGATCTGAGCTGGGAGATACAAACATCTCCCACAACAGGGCAGAGGCATGGAGGCAACCCTAAAGGAGAGTTAACTTGTCAGAGGAGCAGGATTTTGTGCAGGGAAGGTGGGAAGAAACTCCTTGCATTATGCCAAACTAAAAATGAATTATTCTGACCCCTTTACTGCAGTGCTTATCCAATGACCATTCAATATTTCCACCCTAGGCAAAGACATGTTTTCTGAGAAAGATTTACTATGTTAGCTTGGGCAGTACTTCATAAGCTTATCTTACAGTGAAAACACAGTTCAGCAACCAGGATCCAGTGAAACTGCATTATAATCTCAGTGTTTTCCTTTCAGCGATTATCTGACAAACCAAAACTGTAATAGTCTTACTTAAAAAAAAAATTAGGCACTAGACATAAAAAGCAACTCAAATTAGTTATGTTATTACCAATGAAGTAGATCCAGGACACTTGGAATTTGCCTCCCTCTGTAAGAGATCAGTTTAGGCAGCTTCAATACACGCTTAAGATTTGCCTGACAGGCATTCCTAGGTCAAACATTACTTTTTTTAAAGCCCCCCAAATTTCCTTTTACAATTCAATTACCATCACATTAAAAGGTGGCCAAAGTGGACCAAAAATCATCAGACTAGAATTCTGATTACTTATGACAGATCCAAAATTATTTTCACTAGGTTTGCATTGGTCACTGTGGAAATTTGCAATTCTGTCCAAAAAGAATACAATTAAAGATGCAATATCCACTTGCAAATGAAAATATATCACAGTTTCAGATCTCAAACACAACTTACTTAAAAAAAAATTCTCCCTCCCTGGATGGAAAAAGCCAAGTTTTTTAAGAAAATAGTTCAATGTTTGCTACTTCAGCTAAAAAAAAAGTACTTGAGAAGCTGGGTTACTCTACATCGGAGTATTTAAGAATCCCATCAGAAAATACTGTTCTTCAGCTCAGTGCTCAGATACCAGCACAGCTGTAAACCTTTCAGCGGCAAAGCCAGCTCCTTAGTAATGAAACAACACCACTTAGATTCTCTGATGTCTGCTTCAAGGAGCAGTTTTCAGCATATTATGTTTTAGTACCAAATACATAAGTGGTGTAAAACAGACCGATTTACTATAAATATCTCCAGGACTCTGTGTCACATTAACAAAGGATATGTTTTTGGAATTCTGTCCATATCAGCACACAATAGACATTAGGAAATGAAACTCCCTTCAACCCAAAAGCGATACCTGCATACCCAGAGATTTGCTTTGGTTTACACTATTCTGCTACAATCTTAATTTTTAGGGATAACAAGAAGGAAATGTTGCTGTTTAGAAGTAAGTAAAAAGACTCTTCATATTCTGCAACTGATGGTTTCTTGGCACAGAACAGCTTTTTTCTTCAGAACACAAACCTACCGAAAGGCAGGGAAGAAGGGAAGTGCTGTTTCACTTGGTACCAAGTACTATCCAAAAATGAAATCTATTTTAAACAGCCTGTAAGTAGGATCACCTAGGAAAGTATCATGGAAAAAGCAGTACTTTGTACTTATGTCTCCACACACAGAGCTTTCCACCTGTGACGGAGGAAAGACAGGTATTTCACTGTGACGAGACTGTTAAGCCAACAGCCTGGGAATTTAACACATGCAGCCTGTCCAGAATCAACCTAACAGCTCCCATGTGCAATGGAAGAGGACTCTGCAGGTAAGAAGAAAAGCAGCTCCAAACCATGCAGCACTCCTGAGTTGTCTCATTGTAGAGCTGTGTCTCTAACGAACAGGACTAACCTCCTTAGAGATGTTTATTTTTGAATACTCATTTAAGCAAACTCACCCTGCCACAGCTGTTCATGTCTTAACACCTGAGCACACACACCTGCCTGCCCAAGGGCATGCTGAAGAGACGACTGGGAGACTCAGATGATTAGCATCAAGATTTTTGAAGATGCACAGGCAGGAGAAGACCCTCAGAGAGGGAGAGGAAAGGCTTAACAACAGATGTGTAGAGCACAGACAAGCATCTGCAGTGGCAGAGCAAAGGCAGTGTGAAGAGGTGAGTACAGCTGGCTCCCTCAGACACGCAAGGCAGCCAAGCATGTAATTATTTACTTATATTTAGCCACCTCCACAAGGAGCGATGGAGGAGATGGCAGAATGATGAGACAAGAATGTCAGTTTTCCTTAGAACCCTCCAAGTCTGATCCACAGCAAAGATCAACATAATTTTGGGAAGCTGCCATCTAGCCCAACAGATCAGATCGTAGCTGTCTCAGTAGCCACACAACATTTCTACAACCACAGCATGGCTACTCAGACCTCCTGGCCCTCTTTTGTCCTTGAGAAGCTGTCAGTCAGCAAAGGGGTTGGAAGCCTTATTGCAACAGAATTAAACCTACAAAAAATCAGGTGGTGTTGCAGTCTACAGGAATACAGTTATATAACATTAATGGCAAGCAAAATAAAAATGTTACAAAAACAATTCCATTGAGTATTTTGCCTATTTACTTAATATTCTTCCTTCCTGCGTGTGCATTTGTTCCTAAAGTCTGTGTGTCCAATATTACTACTCCATGGAAAATATGTTAGCTGAATGAATCCTAATCTGCTTCATCCTGGAAATCTTGTGGCTAACAATGACCATACTCTGTTTATCTCCACACCCACCATTCACTCTCAGTATCATGCCCTCTCATTTACTTGACCTAAACTTGTAACTCAAAGGAGAAACATAGGTGAACTCAGGAACATATGGTAATATGTTGAACTTAATCTAATTCCTGTTACCTAATTGCCTAAGTAATTTATTTTTTTCCAGTACTTAAGAAGTCATTTGGGGGTCAAGATAACTTACTAGGGAAGAACAGTGTAAGGAACTTTCCCAACATTAACTTCCATTGCAGGCTTCAGCTTTACAACAAAAGAATAACTGGAGCTTTTTCAGCCTGTAGCATTTAATTAATGCAACCATAAAGCCAAATTTGTTCAATACCAGTAGAACACTTTTCTTCAGTTGCTATACTGTTTATTCTGCTAGAAATGTATGCTCTCATTTAAGAAAAGTTATAGCAACAACCAAAAGAGCTAGATCCAGAGACCCACAAACACGAACTTGGGATAAACTAATACAGAGCTGTCTCAAGCAGCTGAAACGGCTCCAGCTTCTCTGCTGGCTTTCCAGGCTTCAGCAGAGTGAAACTGATCTGATTTTTGACAGTTCCACCTCAAGGATTTCTATTAAAAGCCGTGTAACTGAGAAGATTTCCTGGTGAGCTTTCCCTCTGCTGTGGCCTAGAAATGTTAAGAGCTATGCAGTGGAGACAATCCATCTCCAGAAAGCTGCAGGCTAGGAAAGAACAGTGAAGCTCCTTAAAAGCACTCAGAGCGAACAGGAGCCTCTGAAGAGGGAGGAGAAGAACACTTGTTCCTTCCAGTGGCCAGTGATGTTGGTGGACTCCAAATTTGCCAGACTTCATGGCAGCTAAATTGAAAGAAGGGTGAGCCTGAGCAGAGCAGAGGGTCAGCATGTAATCCAGATTTTTGTCACCACTGTTTCCCTACCAGACCTGGCCAAGGAGAGGAATAGTAGTAACTCTCTGAACTCTGCCTGGGTCAATATGAGACACTGATAACTGCAGGACCCCAGGTGCCAGAGGAAAGCATAAAAGGCAAGTAGGCACCCTGTCAAGCTTAAAAGGAGAGGACACAAAAGCAAAAGAGGGGACATGGAAGTGCATGAGAAGGTGCAGAAGTGCATAACAAAGACTAAACTCTGCATTATAAATCCATTTTTCTATTTTGCTAGAAAGATCCGGAAACCCGTCTAAGAACTGACTCTAGAGCATCATCTTGAGAAAAGAAAGGCTTGGATGCCATTATTACAGAACCATACAGTGAACTTACCAAACACCACCCTTTTAGTTAAGCCAAGCAATCCTGAAATACTCAAAATACAGCCTCCAGTCAGCAGCAGTGTGGACACCAAGCAATTTTAGGTTATCATTTCTAACCTTATCAGGACAACTAGAGACTGACAGTCACATTTGACTTGAAAGAGATCGACCACTGTCTACTCAGTGAATGCTGAATAGACAGGGAGACATGAGCAAGTTCTGCAGCAGCTTCCAGATTCTGTTGACCCTACCCACGAACCATCGGTTACTCAGTTCATGTGAGTTACTCTGCCTGTAAATGAGCTATTTCTGTTCAAACTTCATTACGTCAAGGCAGTGAGCAAACTTTGGACATTCGCATATCCAAGCTCTGATTTGCAGTGCTGTAGGTGTAGGTGGAAATCCTGAACAAACACAACTCTCTGATTGCTGCCAGGGCAGCCAGTCCACCAGCTCGATGACTTCCACCCCCGTGGGAAGCAGGATATTCTGTGCATCTGGTGTAGTAAGATCTCCCGTGAGAAGAGCCGAAAAAAGCCGAGCAAACGGGTTTGACAAGGATAGCTTTTGGCATAGTGAAACAGTTTTACGAACTTTTATTTGAATATCATTTTGCTAAAGAAGGGCTGAGGCACTTTTATGAGAACAGCTGCCATTCTCATGAGTGCAAGTAGCTGCTACTGTTCAATTGCCGATGTTTCTTTATCAGAGAAATCTGATTCCAGTATTTAACAAGAGACAGCTCAAGTTCGTAGGAAACTCATGTGACACACAAGTTCTGTGTAGGGATACAGCACCATAAACCATTCCGTACAGAACGTTTTGCACTTTTCCCAGGTTGAGAGATACAGAGAGTTTCCATTTTTTATTACATATTGAAATGGAGTATAAAGAAAATCCTCCTAGTGCAGTGAAAAGTCGCAGAAATAATGTATTCTAGGTCAGTACTAAGTGATAAGATAAAAGTTACATGACCTCTTTTGCCACAGTCAATGTGAATGAGGATTAAGGAAAAGAACTGCAGACCTGGCAAAGGTCATGTTGACTGGTGAATGAGTTCTGTGGACAGTAGTGACACAGAGTAAGTTGAGGCCTCAGGGTGCAACACAGAGGACTTGCATGCCAGTACCAAGCACTACAGGGAATTAATTTTTCCTGTGTACACACTGGTGGTTCACACTACTGTCAGGATGCTGTTGCCGTGTTCTCTGCCTGCTTTCAACAGGGCACAGAAATCCCAGAGCGAGTTTGAAGGACACTACTATGGGAGCTGAGAAATTTTATTCAGGGTGCTCATTTTTACTGTCTTTTTAAGGAAAAAAAGCAGAAAGTTTGTTCGGCATGTAGATATTTACACTTTGGAAATACAGCTGAAATGCAAGAGGAAAGGATGCTTTCAATTTTGCAAGACCAAGTACCGAAACTTAACATTCAGACAATTTAACCGTGGAACAGGACAATATTGGTCTTTGTGTAGAACCAGGTGCTGGAGAGGGGAATGGCTGTCACTTCCTCACCTAAAGACTTTCTGAAGATAATCTTTAACCGTACTTCTTCACAAGAAAAGTCCAGATAAACAGAGCAAACTCATTTGACCAGGACAGCTTCTGGCAGAGTGACACCAGTTACGAACTTCTATTTAAATATACCTGAGCAAAGCAAGACTGACCCACTTTTATGAGCACAAGAAAGTACATGGGCTGAGAATAAGGCTGAATACAATGGTCTCTTCACTTCCATGGACTTCTCTCTTGCTTATCCCATCCCTTCTGGGGACGCAGGAAGAGAAAAGCAGGAAGCACAGCTCTCATAACAGCAGCATTTAGTGAAGAAAGATCCAACATCTGAGTCTAAGGCTACAGACTTGTGCATAATAAGTTTCCACAAGTTTGCCCTAAGCCCCACAGAAGCACAGGAAATCCAAGGTACAATGACTTCAGGGAAATTCAGTCCCTCAAATCTAGGCCATAATCAGTGTACACGATGTTTCATGCTTCAGAGCTTCTGACAGCCAGGGCCAACCCCAAAATTCTTTGCCCCAGCGGGTAACTAGAGATGGAGAGGGCGAATGTGCTCTGAAGAGGAACAGAGCCATGAGAAAGGACGGGACACAGGCCAAGGTAGAAAAGACATCAAAACAGTCTGCACTCCCAGAGTGCTCTTATTCAAATGACACGTCTACTTTTATTCTTCATGGTTCATTCCGACCATCGGCACGAGAACAAATGAGCCAGCAGAGATATTGCACAATCCGACTCCTACATCAGAAAGGACAAAAGGCATCTTGCAATTGAGAGCAGAAAACTGCAGGGCTTGTGTTCATGAACAAAGATTTGAGCACAGTCTCAACCTGGCTCTGGGTTTTTTGCCCAGAATAAGTAAAATTTACTTTTGATTCCACTGCAGTAGTTATGGATATTTCTCACCTCCAAGAATCCCGTGGGTTTTTTGTTTAGTTTGAATTTTGGGTAGGTCTTGTACACATATATGGATCTTTTTATAAATATACACATACACACACATACATGTATGCAAATACATACATACATACATAAACTGCACATGGGAACATGACAGACTGTTTCTTGATTTTATTTCTTTAATATAGTATCTTTGCTAGCATCTTTGGCCAGCTTGAAACCTTGAAAAAACCCTTCCAAAAAAGGAAGAAAGCCCATCACAAGTGTTCATTTAAGACTTGTGCTGGCCACAGAAAATTTCTCCTGCTCCCTTCTGTGCATAAGGCCACGCAATGAGGCTGTGTGATAAACTCTACAAAGCAATGCTCTCAGGGAAAGCAAGTAAAGCCCTGGGTTTGGTGGGTCAGGAAGAAATCCCCCTGTGAATCCCAACTTCCATCCACTTCTCTGTTTTGCTGCAGTAGCTGTTTCCAGCAGAAGGGATGTAATATGAAAGAAAAGGCTCATATGCAGGAAGTTCAACTCTCCTGGGAGAGCCAAGCACCTCTCCCAGGAGAGGCCCACATTACTCAGGGAAGGGCACCTCCACTCACCACAGCCCAACCCTCCAATGCTCTCTGCCTCCGATGCCGGCACCACGTTCCAGTGGATGGCCTTAGGAAGTCCAGCAGATTTTACCCTCTAAGGTTAAGTTCTTTCTTGAAAAAGTGTATGTTTAGTACTTTTAAAAAAGCATTTTGAGCCACACCTGTGAAGGCTGAATTTGGCAGGATTTTTTTTTTTTTTCACAAGAGTTATCAGTGATGCTAGAATAACTATAGATGTTTTCCAGGCAAGACTTAAAATCTGGATAAGTGATGATATGAGAAATTGTATGAAGGACAGGAAACAAGCCAAAGCAATCATCAACTACTCAAAAACACCTTCAGAAAAAGCAGCATCGTAAACTTTATATGTATAAAAAAGGGAGGACATTAAAAAGCAGAGAAAGAAGAAAGTAGGGAAAACTCCATATGGGTTATATGGCCAAAGAAGCTGAAGCAAGTATTAAAAGTGGTGATAGCAAAAAACAAACTCAGCAGAAATCTAACTGGCACATCCACACCAGCCACAAGGTTTGTTAAGGATGAACACGGAAAAGCCTTGAAAACAAAAGAAAACAGCTGGCTTAGGCAACTGCAGTGGAAAAGTTGGATTTCAACTGTGCAGACAATAAGCTGATCTCACATTTGTCCTACAAATATTCTCCAAAGACAGAATCAAATGGCAAAACCCACTCAGATGGCACAGATTTTGAGAGATGACTTGATAACCTCCAACACAGGTCACTCCGGAGCATCTCGAGGAACTATGATGCACCCAAAAAAAAAACTTTAATCAACTCTTTAAACTAAAGCACAGTTACACAACCGAAGTAAAATACCGGTTCAAGCCTGTATTTATTTTAGATGCTGGTATCAAACTAGAATGTACTTCTACAATGTTTAATTTGGCATTGCTATCAGAAGCAACAAAAATTCAACAGACACAACACGTGACTCAGGAGAATTGTTGAGTTAGAGTGTCCCAATGGTGTGCAGCTGCAATAGACTGCAAAATAGCTGGGGTTAAAAACCAACTGTGTAAAACATCTACAGACAAGATGAGTAACTCCCAAATCAAGCTGTACCCTGGAAAGGAATGGAACAAGATATGAGTTGGTTCACGTGCCTTGGCAGGAGCTCAACAATGGAGATACCCAGAAGGAAACAGCATCACAAACTGGTAAGGTGGCAGCTCCATTCATGAGGTGAAACCAATGTTTTGTCATAAAAACTACAACACTTCCATTCAAATATTATTTCCTGTTTTATTAACAGATGGGTGTGAAAAATGGAAGTCCACCAACAGAACAGGCAGGGGTCTGTGCATCTTCAATTATCTCAGGAAAACACGAGGTATTAAATAGGACAGCTTTATAACCACCACCAAGATTTGTCAGAGTCCTACAACTACTTAGGTCCTGAGTCATCTGCCATCTTTTCTGGACAACTGGGGCAAGCAACAGGAACACACCAAAATATCTGTCCCAGCAAACCTTTCCCGAGCAGCTGAAGGCACATCTTCAATGTGCTGATTGTCAGAATCCTTTCAACACACAGCTCTTCAAGAAGGGATTTAGTACTAGAAAGGACATGCAAAGAGCTGCATAAGCGTTCGTTTTGGGACAGGGGAGCCTATTTTATTTTGCCCTAAGCAACACTTGATGGCTTGGATGGAATTCAGATTCAGAATAAAATAAGTTGCCTTCAGATCGCATAATTGGCTTTAGGTTTTAGTGCAATTTTCTTTTTAAACGGACCAAATCTTTAAGTTGCTCATAACTCAACTGTTTGAAAACAGCAACAAACCTAACTGCCCCCAAGGAAATATATTCTTATCCCCAAACTGAGACACATAGATTGGCCAGTGAAGCTGCAAGGAAGGAAACCGCTACAGCAGCATCTTGAATTAAACAGCAACCAGCAGTCCCCAGACAGCCCTGAGAACTGCAAATCTAAAGGTCTAACTTCTGTTTCGCAGATTTACTTTGCACCAATCAAAACTACATAAGCCCCAGCCATTAATATCCATTCAAAACCATGAAGATGGTTTAGCAGAAAGGGATAGAAGTGATAAGGCATTAAGCTTTTATGCCTGTATTTTATATCTCGCAGCAAAGCAAGGCAACCAAGTAACACTTCAATAGTTTGCTCAAATAAAGGCCTAAATCAGCAATCTGATCTACTCACCCTTTTCACCGGTATCCAGGGAAAGTTTCTTAATGTCATCAGTCAACATATCCTGCAAGTGGTCTTGTCCATGCTCTGCATCATTATCGTCAAATTGAGCTTCTATAATGACATCCGGACTTTGAGCATCGCCTTTCGCTGTCTCTTGCGGAATGCAAGCCCCCAACATATCCTCAGGGACGTCTGATTCATGTGTGACTTCTGTTTCTTTGTCACTACCATCTGGCTTTATTACCTGAAGGAGCAGGGGATTAAAAAAACAGAGGCAAGCTAAATCAGTGGACTGAAGAAAGAAAACATTATCTTTCCTTTTTCATTTGCATCCCCAAGGAGCTGACAGTGAATTGTGGGTGGCTGGTGGCACACTGCAATTGCCGTGTAATTAGCCACAGATATTGCACAATCAAAAGAGGTACCTCAGTAGGATAAAGACTGGAATGGCATAGCTTTTGCAATACCTCAACTGTGACAATAATGTATCCAAAGTGTATCTAGAGCATAACCATACAGTTCCTGCCAAGCCTCTAATCAGCTCTGCAGAAGTTAGGAGTAAACACAGGAAGGGAGGAGGATACACTACAATTTAATGAGTTGCTTAGGCCATTGTTCACCAAGATACACTAATCATCCTAGGACGTCCCAAAACTTAACCAGTTCCAGTGAATGCTGGGATCATGTCAAAGCTCCTCCACACAATTAGGAACAGACTGAAAAAGCACAGATTAGAGAACATGGTGCCCTGTGACCTGTGGAAGAACTGGAATGTGGCAGCTTAGTACGGCACCAAGCTTTACATTTATTTAAAGCTGTGTTTTTATTGTTAAGAGCACTCAATTATTGCCATTACTTATACAAATCGCCAAAATAAATTACTGAAGAAGAGCCCAAGTCCCAGTGAAGAAGACACCAGGCCTGGAAGGCATCCCTCATTGCATGTGACAGGCAGAAAGTACTCCAACTCAGGATACAATGACCAAAGTGGTTGATACCTTGGACACACGAGCCTTTACCAGCATCCTTCATGCAACCAACAGTGAGCTGCAAACACCTACACAGCTGGAGAACCTAGACCCAGGTTTCAGTTTCCAAAATGTTTATGTTTCACTCAAGCGATGGTACTTCAGAGTGAGACGAAAATCAGTACAGAATAAGAAACAACCTACTAAACATTAAAATTACAAAGGCACTGGATGACTCCATTCCAATGCCCTCCCGGTGACTGAGCTCCCCTCCAGCTGGTGCTGGTGTTTGCCAGGCAAGTAAATCCCTGGAGATGCTCCTCCAAGGTCCCCAGTCCTCAGCATCATAACCCAGTACATGACAGCAGCAACTCATGCCACCAGCAAGGCAAGTGAAGGGCCCTTTAAAAATGTAATAAAATAAGAACAACTTTTTTCTAACATACTTTATATGATCTATAGAGTTGCTAGAAATAAACATAAATAACCTCAACAGGTGCTACCTGAAGGCAACTGTTCCAAGTAAGAAAATATAAGTCAAAAAGCTCCACAAATTATTATTTAGTAACTAAAAAGCAAATAGATCAAATCAGACCTGTACAGGGAATACTTTCACAGCTTTACATACACAAAGCTACAGTCATTCTTTCAAGCAGTATCCATTTCTTTGTAAGCTTTTCACAATACATAACAGAAATAAAGTCAATTTTAAAATGGGGTTGAATTCAAGTCTTTAAAAATAAAAAACTCAAATGACATTGCTTTGAACTCTTGTTACCTTTTGTGACTCTTCTTTCCATCTTTATTTTCATTTTTTTAACATGTATATAATTTGTTACCATAGCAGATTTTGACTGAAACATTAAATTGTGGCAAAAAAGGGGAAAAGTTTGGCAGAAGGTGGGAAAATGGCTGATTATTAAACCTGGCTACATTTGGTACATAAAATACTGAGACACAATGGTCTGGGCAAGAACAGTCTATTAGATTAGAGGGCTGACAAGGCTCCACACGCTACTGACTCTGCCAATGTACCTATCCAAAAAGAAAACCAGTGTCAACAGTAATGTTTGGACCCTACCATGGTCAGATGTGGATGTATTCAGCTCTTAAATTTCAATTGCACCAGATGTGTGCAAGTGTGCGACTGCAGTAGTAGTTCATTTTCTTCAACCCCTTCAAGTTTTGCCTGCATTTTTTTCTCTCCCAGTTGCTCTCTGGAGAGTGTGAGATGGGTTTTGGGTCCTAAATTAGTATGTTTTCTATATATAAAGCAGCAAACAACATCAAATATATCTTATGACAGGAAAGGCTTCTCTAAAGATGCGACACTGGAAGGGTTATGCTTGAAGAGTTTATGTGGTATTAAAGAAGGCAGCAGATATAGATTTCATTTTAAATGCTCTATGCTAAAATCGCCGTGCTTCCCCCAAGCTAGAGGACACACACTGCTGCCACCAGCAGCACGAGACTCCAGCTGTGACAACCTAAATCCTCAGTCACACATTTCCCTATGGATTTGCAAAAGGATTTTTAAGTAAAGTTTTCCAGACTCCACAAAATCATGACCTCCACGCAGAGTAGATCAGCAAAATGTCCAGATGCTGGCAAGCCTGGGTGATAGGATTTGTTTCCTTTTTATGGCCAAGACAGATCATTTAGGCTGACCTCATACATAACAGAACAGGGAATTTCACCCAAAATTTTTTGTATCACACCAAAAATTTAGGGAAGCTGTACATCACAAGACTGGAAAGCTGCATAAGACTTTACAAAATCGGGAGCTCAGTGGATACAATTACTCCATTTAAGATGATCAGAGGTTCTGGCCAACATGAGCTCATCACACAGATTCCAAAGAGCAGGATCCTTCTGTCTCTGAGCAGCAGAAAATCCAACCATGACATATTAAGCATTTCTTACAAGTAGCATCTCAGACTCAAGAATCTGATGATATTGCACTCTCCTTTCTTCTTACATTACTGCAGCTTACCCATGGCATAATGCACACAGCTAGAATGGGTCAGTTCTGATCACAGACACAGAGTAAAGCAAACACACAATTGGCTCAGTCCATCATGTAGTCATATGTGTAGCACAGAGTCCCATTCCTTGGCAATGCAGCTGACCCTGCATGGACTTAGAAAAATGGGATTCCCCCTTGTTGCATATGCATGAAATGTATGACCCCACTGACATGCAAACATCAACAAAGGCCCTTGAGGACCTCAACTTCCTGATCTGGGAAGTAAAATGTCAACCTTATGGTTGCTATTTTTATATGCCCTTTAATAATAATTTAAAACAAGTTTTAATAAACGTTTTAATGAAAGTCAGTTGTTTGTTTGAATGTCTGATCCTGAAGAGAGTGTCTGAATAAGTTTTCTTCCAGCTTAAAACAGACATCTATCACTGAACAAGCATCAAGTTTCGGCCCCACGGTGACTGGTTTAGTTTGTAAAGTCATAGCTGACAGAACACAAGATTTTTGAATGAAAATCCCACTTCAACCATAAGTATAATAAAAACCAGCTAGTGGGCAAAAACATCCTGGCATGGACTTGTACAACCGGGATAGGAGAGCATCCAGCCCAGTCTCTAAGCAGCAATTGAGTGACCAATTGTCCTTACTCAGGAGGAATTAGTTCCAACAGAAAACTGAACTGGGAATCTGTGCATCTGAAAGTACAGGGGTTACCTCCTGTGCTACAGAAGAAATGGCCTTCTCTACCAGAACCTATCTCATACTGTCCTGTTAGATCCCAGCTTTTCACAGACTTTCCACCTAAACCTCCACACGAGGACAAAGCCCAGGCCTGTTTACTCTCAGATCAGGTGTAGAGTTTTTGCTGCTGCCTTCTCAGTGCCTGTAATCTGAAACAGCTGAACTTGACCAGTGATTTTCAATAATCTTTGAGCTATTAACGCCCAGGCTCTTTCCAATAAATGCACCAAGCCCCCAAAGTGTTTAAGCCTGACACTAACAGGTTTGCTTTTCTTTCCTACTCATCTCTGATCCTTACAAGCAATCCACAAATCCTCATCGATCTGAAGAAGAGACATGGATGACTGCTAGACTAGACACAGCTGGATGAATGCACCTTGCATGGCTAAAAACTGCTAAAAACTTTCCATGCAGGGTCACTGCTTCCAGTGGAACCTTGTGCAAAGAGACCTCCTTCACTAAAAGCATCTGGGAGGTAAGAAAGCAGAATCACCTTCACTACAGCTGGTTTGGACACAGATTCAATAAAAATTAAGTTCTTCAGCTCACTCAAAAAGCTGGTATTAAAAAGAGTTATTTCCATAAGGATACTGAGGAAGAATGGAGATTAAATAGCTCAAACCCTTTTCTACACAAGTCAGTCAAAACCCAGTAAAGTGTCTCCTAATGAGTACTCAGACGCAGAATGTGTAACTTGCCCAAAGATTTTAAAAGTGACAAGCCATTAATGGTAGCTCTCTTCACTGGGGCAGACTTATGATGCACAGAGAGGCTCCTCATGTACAGAAAGGTGCAGTCAATTCACCAGCAAGTGGGAGCTAAAGAAGGCTCATGGCACACAATGAACTCACATTAAACAGGGAGGAGTGAATATGGGAACAGCTAGAAGGAAAACAAGGTGTTAGCCCAAGCCTACCTTCCGAGGTTTGCAAACCAAGGTAAGATGCCTTTCTTCTAAAAAATACTTTGATCAAACACATGTTCTGCTTTAGCCAAACAAAACATTACACTCAATACTGGGTAGGGAGACAAAGTTTAGGTCAGAGCTACTGGTCCTCTCTGCAGCTGAGCCTTAGTTAAGCAACAAGTCTCAGAAACAGGTTAGAAGCGGTTATTTCAAAAGGAGGACAGCTGAAAACAGGGGCTTTGGACCAAATTACCATCCCCTCGTTAAGAGGACCGTTGCTACCACAACACTAATACAAACACCACATTTCATACCAGTGCTGTGAACACCTGCATCTGTTCGTCTCCCAGCTTTTGCCGTATTAAATAGGCTTCATTTAAAAGCTGGTTCCTTAATGTTCCCTCACAAGGGAGTAGGAACGGAGCCTGGCTAACACGAGGATGCTGTCACAGCTCATACATACATACTAGAGCCAAGCTACCATAAATATCGTGAGGAAGAGGTTTGCTTTTCTGAAAAGAGTAACCAAACAAAGGCTGGCTCACTCCAGCTCCTTCTTGGATAAAGAAAGAATGGCACTTACAAGAAAAGAAACACCTGTCCCAAGCACCCTTCCTTCTTTTCTTAATCCCATATACACCAAACAGTACTGGCAAGACAACAACTCAGTAAAAGTGACTAGTCTCAGTAGGAGCAGTTATGGCATTACTTTTAAAATAACAATAATATTATACTGAGGGGGTTTGTTGTTGTTTGGAATTGGAATTTTTTTTTTTACAATCTTTTAATTCTAAATCACTGGAAACACTTGCTAACAGCCCCCAGGACAGCTATTTTATATTAACAGCACATTATAGTTTACATTTCAGACATCACATGGGATGCAATAATCATACAAACATCCATATTAAAATCTCTCCCTCTTGATTAGGAAAAGACTACTTGCTCCTCCCCAATGGACTCTGTTGTTCCCAGATGTCACACACAGTTTTGTCACAGCAGTCACTACAATACCATCCTGCTTGTGGATTCAAAGGGTAAATGATCTGAGTACACAAAGGTTTCTTGGAAACAGTGACTTTAGAGTCTGCTCTGACTTGCACCTGCTGCAGTAGGTGAGAAGTGGGAAAGAAACAAACGAAATCTAAGGCTTGTGTTTCAAACACAAAATATAGAGACAGATCTGCAGTATGGCCATCAAACCTGTCGAAACCCCAAAGCCATCTTTGCTGCCCTTCCCAGAATCCTGCAACTCCTCTGCCCAAACTAACCCGCAAAGTTAAGTTTTTACTGCAGAATTAATTCAAATAATCAGACTGAACATCCACATTCAGTCCAACCTGAGCAGACAGTCCTACATCCAGGCTTGTCTGCACATCCAGGAGGCTGCACAAGAAACAGAATTAACTGCAGAAAAAACCCCCATATCTCCAAACAGCCACCTCAACTCACTACTTCTTTCTGCTTCTACCAATAAACCTCATCACTGAGCTGTTCACTCATCTCTCTGTGCTTCAGGCTGTACCAAAGCAATCCAGGTTACAGTGTGTTCCTTGCAAGTCCAGCTGAAGTCCTTCTCCTACCATCTTGCACAAATAACCAGAAAAACAAGTGGAAAAGCGTCAACAAGGAAAATTCTCAAGACTGACCTTTCTGAATCCTAAAGCCAAAACAAGAACTGTCTCCTCATCATGTATTTCCATTCCCTATCTGGTCTCTGACCTGTCATTTGCCTCTGAAAGCTCCCCATTCCCATTCCCTGGCCCTCATCCCACACCTACAGTCTGCTTCCAAACATGTTTATCTACACCTCATTATCACTGACCAGGAGACAGTTGCCTCTGCCCGTCTCTTCTCAAGTCTATTCCCACCTTCACCCCCTTCCTGCCACTTCTCTGTGGTCTCCCTGGACCCATCTCTCCCAAGTCTGGCCCTTGCACCGCTGCCTGTACAATACACAGTCCTAGGATCAGGACCGTGTTTCCTCAGGTCCATTTCATCTGGTTCTCCTAACAGGATAAACAGCTCCATCTGCACGCTCCTGCATTCTGTACTCTCTAACAACTGCTGAGAAGCAGGAAAAAGTTGTCAGAAGCAGCTGTCCCTGCTGAGCACAGGTTCCCCACATGTCGTGGGTCAACCACTGCTGAGGGTAACGGTGTCAGAGATGTGGGGGAGGGCAATGTCCTTGATTCCCTTGCAGGGAACACGGTACCATCTCCTTTGTAGGCAAGCCAACCTGGAGTGCTGTTGGCAGTCGCCACCAAAGAGCTGTGTATTACCAAACACAGACCAACAAACTTGTTCCACACTTTCCACTCCTGCTGCCACCCCCGGGATTTGATTCGCTGCTAAAAACACAGCCTCTATTTTCAGAATACCTCCTTATATTGCACTGACCTTCCCACACACATTCCCCAAGGCACAGAAGTCCCCAGAGCAGAAGTGATACAGCAAACACCTCATCTCCCAGCTTCCCAACCCACATGGTATTCTATAGAGCTAGATGTTGTCACACTTAAAGCACTGATGAATCCTTAGCCATAGTCCATCTCTCAAGTGGGAAAAGTTTGACCCCAGGGAAGCACAAAAGATTCACTTCAGCACCCAGCCTTAAACAACACCCAGGAATCAACCTTCCCCTGCACGCTCACAAAATTCAAAGAAGCACAAACAGCTTCTGCATCTCCTACCAGCAAATTCTTTTCACAAAAGAGGCCCTTAAAACTGGCAGCCTCCCTGCTGGACCCCAGTGAAATGTTCCTTGTACCTTGGGTCTTTGTATTGCCTGCTCCTCGCAAGACCTCCCACTTTGGTGCATCTCATGAGCTGTGTGTTGCACTCCAGGCCACAGCGAACTGGAAACAAGAGTGTAATGCACAGGGCCCAGCTCTGAGGTTGCCAGAACATATTGGTTTGAAACATCACAGAAAATATTCGGCTCCATATTTTCAACAGTAGCCAGGAAGAAAATGCATGGAACAGTTTTGAGAACTGTTTTTCAAAAGTCATTTAAATCAAATTATGCCCCATCCACACTGGCAGTAAAAGCCTCTCTACTAACTGGAGCTGGTTTTCTCTTTTTTGTGTGTGTGTTCTTTTCTTTTTGGTTTAACTTTTCTTTTTTGTTAAAAAACTGTCTCCCAGCCATCTTTTTCTGGTAATATGCACAGGCACTGCAACACTACAAGAATGGGTGCCAGGACGAAACCTATGATGCACAGTCCCTAGAATAAATCACTCAAGAGGGATGGATTAGAAGAAGAGAGCAACATAAGGTTACATCTTCAAAGGTATGATTCTCTGAAATCCCTGCATTTTCAGCAAACTACTGCAAAAAGATACCCAGTTTGCATCTGATGTAAAGAAGCAGGCAGGCTTTTGGATCATTTGCAACTTCAAGACAATACCATTAATCAATACATATTTTAAAAGATGTAATAATTACACATTGCTTGCATGTAATAAGAAAAGAATCTACTTATGCTGAGTGTGTATCATTTGAAAGCTGCAATGCCAAGCAAAACCACACCGTTGGCTTGCACAAACCAAAGTATTATCCATTACTGCCTTTTTTTTAAACAATACAAGCATGTACAAAAAACATATTTCCTGGAAACAATGATACTCTTTGAAGATTTATTCAACATTTCACAAACCAAACAAGCCTGTACCCGCACGTGCCCGTAAGAAGAAAGTGGGCTGACAATGCAAACTAATCAAAAAGTACTGGAAGGGCTATCCAAGATATTTGCATACCTATACCTCCCACGGGTTTGAAGTTTTCTTCAGAACTGTATAAAAATTATTTCCCATGTGTCTAAGAAAATCTCTTACTCGTGATCAACACCTTAACTCATCAAGGCAGGAAATAAACAAATCAACCAAGCATCTACATGTTGGGGCTCACATCTTAAGCCCCTCACTTGCAGTTTTTGTTCCTTTTGATCGGGCCCTAAGTGCCAGCTCCCAGGGTCTCAGCCCCATGCACGTTGTGACACACTTTCAAAGCCCAGAATGGGACACCTGGGACAAAACACACACTCTTCAGGAAGTGCACAGGGGCCAAGAAAAGCAATAGAAATTTCCACAGTTAACTTGCAATACTGGTTGCCAGTAAGCCTCTTATTATGAAAACCCATAATTGGAAAGTGTCATATTACAGAACAATTTATGGAAGTTTTCGGACTATGTATGCCCCAGTGGGAACTTCCTTTGACTGGTGTGTTCCATCAGCCCAGGTCTGCTTATTTATTCACACAGTGGGATAAGAGCATCAGGAACCTAAACAAGCCATCGCTGAAGCGTCACTGAGACTCCCACTCTAGGAGTGCTTCAAATAGTTTTTCATTTCTTAGCCTTTCCAGTCATCCATCCTCATGGCTGCATTCAGTCAACTGCTGGACTGTCCTGTCTTTATTTCTTTTTATCTTCTGCAGGAACATTCTTGCACTTGTTTTATACTCCACTGCTCCTCTGAGGATATGGAAGGGACAATGCAGCTGCTCTGGGCTGACTGCACCCCACTATGCCTGTCTCAACCCCATCAAAAGAGCTTGGCAAAATTAGTTCCTACTCCTATGGTCTCTACCTTGTCACACCAGGGAAACTGGCATCTACATTAATTTCTAAATCAGAGTTCAATTGCATTAAAATATGGCTCCAGCCAAGAACAACAGCCTCCCCCAATGCCAGCATGATACTGTTAAAGTCACCCGCACAGAATCACCCATCCCTTCCTTATTTCAGGTCGCTCTGCTCCATAGGTATTAAAGAAGAGCATGCCAAAAAAACCCCACATTAAGGCAGTTGGGGGAGGCAGGTGTCCCAGGAGAAAGTGAGGGGGTAATTCCCCACTCAGAAAATGGGGATGATATTTGGTTTACATGCACATGTGAGGATTAATGTTTTCAAATGCTTCAAAACATTACTTAACTCTTGAGGTCCTATCAGAGACAATAACACACTAGTTAGCTTTCTATGAACAGAGGGAGGCTTTCTCTCTTCTGCCCACCCAGGGACCAAGGCTTAACCACAGAGCATGTTCAGGGTTTCAGAACCCTAGGTTTCACAGCAGGAACTCACATAATCAAAGACCAGCATTAGTTTATTTACACCTGCTGCTTGAATCAAGACAGAATAGAAACAAATGTCACACAGCTCTAAAAACAAACCACTTATTTTTTCTGCTCTTGGGATAAAAAAAATTTCTTATTTCCACACACAAAGCTAACAGGCTTATCACTAAACAGAGCAATTATTGAATTCCTATTTAAAGATCACTCAGTTGATCTTCTGAGACACCATTCAGTTGTATCACACCTGGAAATATCATTAGAACAGCAAAACAGAAGCAAAATCATGACTGACTCCAGTTATAACCATAGCATAGCTATCTCTTCTTAAGTTTCAGGCACTTACCAGTAAGAATTTTTGACAATTTGGTTATCCACGCCTTTCCAAAATTAGTTCATACATTGGACAAAATATTTACAACTGAAATTTTAACTAGTTTAGAACCAAATCATCTGATTCCAAAATGTTTAGATAATTGTCTGTTATAATAACAAAAATGCTTGCAGTTTTCATAAAAACTTCTTCATTGAACTCACGTCCAGCAGCAAAACAAGCTCACCAAGGTGTTCTACAGAACCTTTCTGCTGTGACTTTTTCTTATTACGCAGCTTCATCGATACACACATGACAGGAACGGTACTAAAGAACTGGTCTCTTTTTAAAAGTGAGCACAAAACCTGCCACAACAGAAGACATTCTAAAAGGAAAGGCACAAGAGCACAGTCATTGGTCTGTCTCCAGGGAACTGGTATGTCTGTCTATTCCTGCTGGAAGGCACAAAAAATGCCCACTGAAGGCACAGGTTCCACACACCCCTACCTCTGACAAAAGGCACCTTTCCTAGGGTTATTTGGTTTTCAGTTGTGCTCAGCTGCCCCAGTCAGAACCAGGGTCACACCATGCTGAGTGCTGCACCAAACCATATACAACATTGTGGATGCTCAACAGAACTTTTAGGAAGCTTCTATTAAAGATAAAGCACATTAACGAGGGGAATAGAGGAGCACAAGGTTACACAGAGATTGCATTTGAAGGGAGCCCATCTTAATGGAAGTTAAAGCAAACTACGATCCCAAGGCATAGTAAAGACGAGTGATGCTCAGCATTTTGCTGAGGACTTATATTGCTGCAGTGTTTTTTCTTCTTCTAGTGAAAACAATCAGTATCACCAGGTTTCCTCCTGAAATGGGGCAGGGAATGACTGCTGGCATTTGCGTCACCAGGATCTGCTCGCATTACTTGGTGATGAATCTCATTAAACAGCAGCACCTCAAGAGAAGAGTCTATAGCTCAGTTTGTTTGCATTTACCTTTAGCAACATGGCACGCTTCATTAAATTTTGAAGCAATGTTTATGAGAAGAGTAAAATGCATCAGCATCCACCACCAGGCTTCTCAGCTTATTTTCATGACGTCAATATTCAGGTTTATTTAATCCAGTGAAAATATACACTGATTAAACATGGTCTCAGAGCATCTCCTGCAGCACTGAAAAATGGAGTAAATAGGAATGGCATATTTTTACTGCTTTCCTTCAGAAATAGATTTACCATTACCATAAAAAAGCCTTTCCCAGTGGTGGGAAGGGCTGGCCACTACAGAGTTCCCTGCTTCTTGGTGCCTGGCACCCTCTGGTCTGTTTTTCCCGCCTGACAATGAATATGTTCTATCAAAAGCTTTTCCATAGAACGAATCAAAATTACACTCAATTGTTATAACTCAATTTAAAATGTAATGCAGGACAAGGGAATAATACTGGGGTTTCTGTTATGCTATTTCCTTACAAGCTGAGTTTTGTTAACAAGAGATTTCAGTGCATACTTCACCTGTGTAACCTCAACTTACAAAGCAGTTCAGGCTTTCCTTCCCTCTCTCAAAATTCATTAAAAAGTCTTACTTGAGCTGAGATGTTGTACACAAGTTCTCTGCCAAGAACAAATTTTTACAACTTAGTTTTAAGCTCCTTTAAAAAAAAAATCCAGAAATTTATAATGGAAATACTGACAGTGCCCATAATCACAAGTACAGAAACTTTATTGCAATAGGTAGTTTGCATTCCATCCAAAAAGCAAAGAAAAGTTGGTCTCAACCAAATTCCACATGTGTTCTATAACAATGGCCAATTATGAGATCAGTAAAAACAGGTGCAAATAAAAAATACTGGGGATTTAAACACTGACAATGGCAGCATAAAGCCATCACCTTGGTCATTAAACTCTGATTGTGCAAGAGGGTTTTTTTAGAAAGTCTTGAATTACTTTATAACTCACTTCTCCTGGGCAAACTCTTCTCCTAGTGACCATCACAGGCTAACTCGGCAAATCTTTGAATTGTGCTTCCAAGTCCTAACAGCTTGGCCATTCCCAGATATTAGTAATACAGGATTTATATTCAGTTCTGTCAGTTATATCTCTTGGTTTAGTCTGATGAAGCCCACCACCACAAATGTGCAGCTCAGTCACACAATAGCCAGATATTCCCACTGACAGACTCTGCTGTACAGCTTGACCTGAGTTCTCCCCTCTGCCTCAGGATACCTTCTGTGTGCCAGTAGGAAATGGATGGCTGCTCATTGCAGCAAACTGCATCTCACAGGCTATGGAAAAGCAGTGATGAGCTTCCTGTGTCACTGCCCAGAAGAGTTATACCTCAGACAGAAAGCATCAGGATTCACCTTTAGCAATACACTCCTTTCAGTATTCTGAACACACTTCCAATTCTCTTAAACATGCAGCAAAGACTGAAACACGAAATGCAGAAATACAAGAAAAATTATGCACTTGGTTACATTAAAGAGGTACAAAGCCAAGGTGTTAATGGGCCACGTGGGGAAGCAGAACAGCGTCAAGTGTTAACCCCATTCAACACTCTCACAAAATAAATCTGAGAATTGCAAAATTCAGAAGCACGGCTCAAAAACATGTGACTGTGAACTAGCCTTGACACCTGCTTATGTCATTAATAAAATATTTAATATATGAAAAACACTGGGTTTTCAAAAGTGCCTTAACCAGTGCCGAAATGTGTTAGTCATCCAACAAGAACTCTCACTTGAGCACTGGAAATTAAAGAACAAGGAAATCAAACCAAATCTTTACAAGGAAGCCAGCTCAAACGCTAAATCTGGACTGTGTTACCTGCAAACATTCATTACCAACAATGACAGATCGCTAGTCCTTTCAACCAGAGAGGAAAAGACTATCTCTCCCCTGCAGTACATTGTGTACAATTATTGGATCTGAGACAGGCAGCTGCACCGGGCTTTCAATATGTTCATTAAACAAGCCCAGGAAATTCAAAGCTGCTTCATACAGATCAAATGAACTCAAAGCAATCTTCACTTGTTCAGTCTTTCCCTCTGGGTAAAAGTAAGTATGGGATGACATTTAACAATTTTCCTTACCTAGAAGAAGTTATTTCAATCATATTTAGAAAGTCAAACTGTAATACAGTAAATGTGTTAATGATAAATTGTTTAAGCAGCTTGACAAAAGAAAAAAGCACACAGCAAAAAAGGCAGGCTGTTCCAAAAAATGAAGAAAGTAAATTTATGTTCATTACAACTATTTAGATATCTATTAAATAAGCTGATTCCATAACAACTTCTCCCATGTAACTTAAAAGGTCTTGATAAGTCTTCTTGAAACTCCACAAGTGACAGCACTAAATCTCAGTTTCACTTCATCTCAGGGAAGTTTGGAAAGCAGCCTCTGGAAACAGTACTGTTTCATAAACTCACCAATGAGTTTACCTTGTTAAGAAAGAAAAAATTAGCCCTTTCATATATACATACTTTTAAGATAACAGGATTTTCTTCACAGCTTCAAGTTAGGCATTGAAGGACTTTGTTATGATTAGTTTTATCACATTGAATCCAAATGCTCTGGATCATTAACCAACTCTTCTGATAGGTCTCCAATAATGAAACACACCATACAGCTTACACTGACTGAACATTCAGCTTAGCTGGTAAAACAGAAAAGGAAGACGAGCAAAATCTCACATCCTACCCAGGCAGTCCACAGCTTCAGGAAACCCCTTTGCTTTTTCAACAGCAAAAGCAGTTTATTTGTTGGCTTTAACATGGCAAACTTCACGCTTGCCTGCTCCCATTCTACCCATCAATGACAGGTACCACGTCTAAGATTATTAGTACCCAAGGCCATCTACATTGTCTCAAGAGCTAAGGACACGTGAAAAGCAAGTTAATGCCCTCTCAAGTAACACATTAAATCTTCCACTTCCTTGTTGCTTAAAACCTCCTCAAATTCCCTGCCTTGTTTTGAAATATCTGTTGACCCTTGAAGCTAATTTGCTGGTTTACCATGTACGCTGCTACAACTGTGCCGTAACACCATTACCAGGAAAATAAACCACTTCATGCAGAAGTTTGTCCTCAGGCTGCTGAGGATCCAAATTGAAATCCCACTTCTCCATTTGGGACGCAAGTTACCACTTCCACCCCCACAGTTTGGCTACACTGGGCCCTGGCAATGTGAGATGGAGGATGTGCAGAGACAAAGTCAATGAAGGAGGTCACAGAGGGGTGGAGATCGGCTCTGTGAAGGGTTGAAACATGCACACACTCTCCCACCTCAGTCTACCCACCCTTGCCCACAGACTGCAGAATTAAGTACTTTATAACTCCTACTGCAATTACACAGCACTGGGTGAAGTCAAATGACACCAGGAGGTTGCACGTAAGGCATTGGGATCAACTGCATTTCCTATGCTTAAGCAACTGGAACAAGCTGGGGAATACTTGCTCCATCCCTGCCTCACCCCCTTCCACACACCAGCTTTTACAATCCCTGATCCAAAACAAATTAAAAGGGACACAAGGTACACAAAATCATCCGGTGATAAGCGTTTGTTCACAGCAAAACAATTAAACGGAAGGATTTGTCTCGTTAAACATACAAAAGGTTATCGATAACTTACCAGTTCACCCCAAGTCTTCCAGCTCCAGGGAGGGACCGGATCCCACCCCACAACAAGCACCTGTGCTGCCAGCCGTGAGCAGACACGGCCAGGCACCTCCACCAAAGGCATCCTTCCCCTAAGGATTCAAACATTCAAATCCTCTCAGAGAGGCTTCTGCAGAACAAAGGCTATCGGCAATACAAACTTCACACCAGGTGCATGATCAAACCTGCTTCCCTGTAAAATATTAACAGCACTCCACCAAAACAAAACTAAGCAAGTTTCTCAGTTCTTAACTAGTAATTTTCCTTCTAATTTGACCACAACTGTAAAGTTGCCTCCAAACCTCCCACAAGTTATTTCACTGCACTTTGCAGAGTCCTTGGAGTGCAATTAAAACCTTCTACCCAAACTCTACAACATGAATGGTTTTCATAATTTCTTAACAGAATATTACTTTGTTTGCCTAACACAGTCCATACACCCCCCAATTTATCAAACCTTTATTCTAGGCTTGTTAAAACTAAAGTCAATACTTCAAAAACTGGATGAAAACCAGTTTCACTTCTCACACCATTCAACTGTGTGCCTCTTACTTTATTCTCTCATCATGACTTTATGAGCTGCTCCCACCAAATTACACTGCAAATGACACTGAAGAAAGCTATGAATTTGTAATTGAAAGATGCAACTCAGGCATTTAACAGCTTCAAAACTGCCACGAGTATTCAACAATGAGCCAGGATCTGCAAGCGCTAGAAGCACTGGCTACAGCCCTCCCAATACAAAAAGTGGTCTGTCTTTGTTTTCTTTATTGGTAAAACACTAAATTTTTAGTACTGTAAGTCAGTACAGCATATTAGGTCAAAACACTGCAAGCTTCAGTTCATGTAACTATACATTGTTTAGGAATTTAAACCACTATTGGTTTTTTGGAACAGTCAAAAATTGCCACACAAATACCAGTGTACTCTTGACCTCCACAGGGAGTGGCTCATTCCCATCTAATATGCCAACACACCGCTCAGGATGAAGTTTCCCCATCACTGGCCCAACACGCTTATCTATCGTATCAACAATGTCACGTGCATTTGTATGATTTACTAGATCCTAAATGTATCCACCTCTAACGAACACTACCTTTTCCAAAGCAACCCTCAAAAGTTTAAACATATCCTGAAGACTCCGAGTATTCCCTTTTTTTTCCTCCCCTCATAGCCAAGTGGAAGTACACGTCAAGATTCCACTCTGCAGTCACCAGCTGCAAAGTCTCATAGTAAGAGAAAATTCTTCAGGTAAGTCCTTCCACAGGTCCAACATGATGAAATGAAACCATTTCAACACACAGCATTTTACTTTAATTTGAGAAAAATCACAGAGTAGACTTACCAAACTTTGTCCATAAAATACTGACTTCAAAACAAACCTCTTAGGTCAGTTTTCTGCCCCAAATGAGCTTTATTGTAGACCTGTACTCACCTCTAATCTTGTAACACAGAAAGGTTGACTAACCTCAGCTTTAACTATAGTATTAACACAAGCATAAATGTCCTGTAACGTGTAATGCTTTAAGGCATGATTTACACATTCTTCAGCGAAAATTTTTCAAAATCATCTCTGTCTATACTCATTTTCAATTATCAATTATACATGAACAGCTCACTCATTTATTTTGTATATATTTCTGCACAGTGAGAATATCAGAGCAACTGTGCTGGAAAAATCAAACAATTTTGGGGTAGAATTTTTTCACGACCATGGATCAAAAATAATTAATGCTTGGGAGGGTGTATTTTTATTGTGAAGAAAAGGTTATGCATTCCTAGTAAAGAAATAAAGCCACTTCCAGCATATCTTGGGGAAGAGAAGCGGTTTTGCTAAGCCCACACTACTTTTCATTTCAGAGCTGAGGAGATGCAACACAGGCAGGAAGATATTTATTCCAATGCTGTTCTGACTAACCCTGAAAAACAGACCTGAAAAATTTTAAGAGGTGGCAGCAACTAATAAAGAGACACCTGTGGCAAATTTAAAATATAATGTTGATGTTTTTCATCATTTGTTTTTAGTAACATAACCCTATAATGTACAGTACATCCAGCTATGGATTTGGCAGGAAAAACACTTTACACTAGAAATGGTCAACAGAGTTTAAATAAAGAGCATTTCCTGGGGTGTCTTGCTAGCCAGGACATAGGAACCATGCTACACCCTCCTCACATCTGCAAAGGGGAAGAGGCTTTTTCTTTAATAGACTCAAGGGCACAGAGCTGCTCATTAGAGGCAAGTACTTGCTCTTATCCTGGTCCCCCACCTCACCCAAGCGACATGGATCAACCAGTGCAACCAGCTACTTTTATGCAAGAATTCAAGACTGAGGCACAGTGCAGGGCATGGCACTGGGGCCAGGAGGAGGGGTAGGAGGGAGCACACCCAGCCTGCTGAGAAGCAGAGGTGTTGAGGCAAGCCGATGAAGACAAAAGGATCTGGATGTCAAGTATCCGAAGGAAGAGTATTTGACAAATACTTAGTGCTTTCTAAAGTAATCAGTCCTGAGCTGGTGAAACCACAATGTTTAATCAGAGGGTGATGTGCCAGTGTTGGGAGCTCTATTTCCTAATACCTCAAAACACTGCATAAAGAGTTATGCATATTTTGCTGTCTGTCATTTTGTACGACGCCCTTCCCTTAAGCACCGGTCCTCAGAATGCATTAGACATTGTTAGAGGAGATTAATTTAACTGCAGATTATTTTTTGATTATTTTTTCCTTTCTTTCACAAAGCACTTAACAGAAGTCAGTGCTTGGGAACTAGAGCTCTGAACACAGTCTGTCCGTTTATTTGTGATCATAGCAACTAATTGCTCAAAGACAAGCCTCAGGCCCCAGGACCATTCCCATGTCACTGAAACTGGCTGCTGCAGTGATGTGCCACTCATCCCCAAAAAAACAATGTTGTTAACTTGCTTGAGCGGCTCTGTGGGAACATAGGGCAGACAGCTGGATAACTGACCACTGGATAATGCTGACTCCGTCAGTGGCAAAAAGACAATGGCGGGAAAAATAAAAAATCAATTCTGACATGTGGTACTGGTTTTGTCAGCAAAAAGTCTGCCCAAGGTCTCAATCAGCTCATAGGAAATTACTGTGTAGCTGGAGACACTGCCCTGACAAGGCCAGCCTTCCCCTCCCAGCTTTTCCTTTACTTGACAGCCACGGCTGCCACCACACCTAGTCTTTGGGCTCCGTTATATCTCAGCACTGATAGGAGTCACCCCATGGGAAAGTAGGACGGTGGGACTGATGTCAGGTACCATGAAGAGCATTTTCCTTTTCTCCTTTAAAACTTTTGAACCTTACAGAAAGGGAGCCATCCGCTTCTATGCTTTTTTTTTGCGTTCCTACAAATGAATTTTAACAATGCATATCCTGCCAGGAAATGTTACCATGCATTAGTGATAAAGCATTAGATAAAAAGGTAAATTAAGTTTCCAAGACACGAATCTCACTTGATAAACATATTACATCCACAGTTCAACAACGGTGCAGAGAAGAAAAGGAATAAACCATTTTAGAGAAAGCTTCTTCTATGGGGGAATATGGGGGGAAACCAGGAACAGTAGATAAAGTAATGCCAGCCTGTCAAAACACTGCTCAGACTACGCACGAAGCACAGCTATGAAATTAAACCAGACTGAACTAATGGCCATCCATTAACCTTGGGTATGTCTATATGGTACAACACAGACCTGAAGAGAAGCTCAGGCACCAGACGTCTTGCCAACACAGCACTCACTCATGGCACCAGCTCCCTGCTCAGCTGGATAAATAAACTAGAGCCAGACAAGCCATTTATTCTCCCCCAGTGGTGATGCTGCACAGCTCTGCAGTCTGGGAGGCAGCAACTCTGCTCCCAGCCAGGCACAGTCACCAGTCTGACATAGCCAGGCACAGTCACCAGAAAGGATCGCCGGGGCATTCCCTCTGGATGCTGCTCTAATATGGAGATACTGCAAGGAAGCTGCCTAACACCAGCAAGCCAGTTGTACATTTAAGAGACAGCTGCAAGACGAAGGCTGAAGGGAAAGGCATTGCAAAGCTTTGCAGTTGCCAGACTGCTCTGCCAAGGGCATGAGCCTGAAGGTCAGGGCAAGAAAGAGACTGTTCAGGTGGACAGCGAGCTCTTCCCAAGGCAGTCGGGCTGTGCAGGGCATTGGTCCCACAGGATTGTCAGACACAGCTGGGCTATGCCCAGATTTGTTGTTCACAGAGCCTTTAGAGAGGATGCTTGTCAAGGGATAAGCTCCCAGACTCACACCAAAGGGAGAAGAGCTACAAGTCCAAACCTAAGCCAGACCATCACAGCACTTGTAGTTACTGCAAGAGGCTACAACTGCAAACCTGATCTGCACAGAAGAAAAAAAACCAACCTAGGCAATCTGACATCAAAAGCAGTGATAAAACCTGGAGGAAACTTACTTTACTCCAAAAAAATTAAAGGAGGGCACAGAGGTAAGTTACCTAGCTACTGTCATTGAGACTTTTACCAGAACTCCCCACGCCCTGAACAGTCATTAGGTCAGGAAGAAAGAGAAGCTGCTGAAATATTCCTTCCACTTCACACAGGTCCTTTGGACTTTCCCCAGACAGCACCAACCTGGCAAACATTACGCCATGAGGGATTTAAAGAGACCACAAGAAGAGAGATGCTAGTTTCTATAGAGCTTGCCAGCAAAAGTAGCCAATACTCATTCCAACAAACAAGCCAAAAGCAAGGAGACTGAGAAGAAAGAGAAGGACGTCCTGGAAGCTAATTAGCAAAAGCATTACAGTCAGGACTTCCAAGCACCAACAAGAACTAAGCAGGATATACAACTTTATGCAGGATTTTTTCAGACAGAACAGAGAACGTGTCTAGGGAATTCTTCACCAGTCACTTTTTGCGACCAAAATACACAAGCACTAATTAGATCATGCCAAGTCTTCATTTTCACACTTCCAAAGCTGCTCAATTAAAAGTATGTGTTTTGGCACTGCTCTCTGTTTCAAAACAATTTGACAAAGCTAAAAACAAAGAAATGCTTCAACCCCAGGAGGTGTCACAGCTGAAGATGGATGAATCAATAGCATACTGGAAACCTAAAAAACTCAAAAGCAACACAGACAGACCTACTTTCATGAAGCACATATTGCCTGATATGACAGAACACAGAAAACAAAAATCAACCAACAATGAGAAAGAAATAAAAATAGTGAGAAAGCAAGGAAACTCGGCATTTTTCAGCAGAGTTAGTAGATCAGCTCTGTCCTACAGTATTTTCTTAGATCATTACCAACACTTTTTAAAGAGCCTCCAGGTAGTTACGGCTGGGATAAAAACTGGAAAGAACCTAGGACCTTCAAAAACCCACACCAGTTGTCTTATCAGTGAGCACATGCTAGGAATGATGTCATGTCCACAGCTACTGAAGCTGTGAGGAATTCGTGGGAAAAGATAATCAGGAGGAATTTTAATTTCTGTTTCAGTGTTTTGAGTGGCAGCTCTTAAATAAGAAACTTGATTGAAAGTATCAGTTGAAATTCTTCAAGATGCTGCAGAAACAGATACTGTCACAGCTACAGATTCCAGGACATTGATTTGTATATTGAAGGATAAGACCAAATAGCAAGCAAGAAAGACTTCCTGTGTTAGTGGTGGGTGTTAAGAAAACTGCTATTGATGCACGTAAGTCATTGACCACCTTACACTGCATGAGAGTGCACCAAGACCAGACTCACTCCCAGTTCTTGTGATGTGCACAGCAGTTAGGACATAAGGCTCAGAAACTTGAGGAGAAGGGATTCCCCTCATAGCGAGTAACGCCACAGGATAGGAGGGAGTGGGAGGCAGGGAGATCTCCTCAACCTGGCTGCACTTCACCTCATCTGGAGGAAGACAGAGGAACAGTGTCTGGGAGAAGGCACAAGCATTCCAGCTCTCTGAAGCAGCAGCAGCTGACTCAAAACCTACCTACTGGACTGCACACACCTTTATCTTAGATGGTTACAAATTACCAACAACAAATTTAATGCATCCCATCTCCGATGACAAATATCCTTCTTATCTCTAAAAGCCACGTGATTATAAATGAGGTCCCACATCCTATCCCAAAGAACCTGTTGTAGAAAAATCCCTGTCACTCCTCCAGCTGCTGCAATTTTTCATTTACATAAATCAGCTCTATTTTAGATTCCTTGTCCCTCTGATTTATGGCCTTAAGAAAAATAAACATGAGTTAAGGAAACAAGGGAAAAGAGTTAATGAGCCAATCTCAGTAGCTTTGACCACATGTAAATACTGCAGCCAATTGCTGTTTTTCTGACAGCCAATAACAAGAGCAAACATGCAAAAAGATATGTAGCACTTCTCTTATTCTTCAGAACTTAGGGATACAATCCAAAACCACCTCATCTCAGGACTTAAAGATCATCACATTTTTAGTGTCATAGCAGCTCTTCATTTCACCAGCTATCAAGCTAAATTAGGAATATAGTCTCCTTAAGAAAAAGAGAGTATGACATTCACTGTACCAAGTTTAGGCCAGATGAGACTTTTAGCATCACTACACTTGATTTAAACTTATTCCTAATTATGCAGATCAGAAAGAAATCCAGACTACAGAAAATCTGGACAGTCTCTCAAGAAAGCATTTATAAAAAGTAAAGTGAGTTTAATGTGCATGACCTTCCAAAAACCAATCCCATCACAACAGGTATCCTGACTCTTATAAGGTGCAGGCTCCAAATACTCATGTGATATCACCAAATAAGTCTCCAAACTGGCAAAAAACAAACAGTTCTAAGAAATACTAATTCCACAGGAACCAAGAACTAAGAAAAGTCCAAAATGATAGTGGTTATATAAGAGATTGGATTAAGAATAATCTACTGTGATGTGTGCATATTTACAGAAGACTTGGAAGAACAGAGTTTAAAACAATCACTTGAAGAAAAGTTAGTCCTTAAAGGAAACAATTTGCTGTACTAGATTATATTTATGTGACCAAGAAAAAAGTAGTGAGCAGAAGCAGACATCAGGTATTAAATGTTGGCTTGACTCCTTTTCTAAAGTAAGATCAGATGCCCCAAGAGCACTTCCCTCCATGCAAGATGAAGCTCTTTGAGCAACACACACTGGAACTGAAAACAACTGAAGCTTAGCAGTATCTCACACAGCCTGAACTTACCCCCATCTGCTATTATTACACTGGGGATGTAACAACTGACCACATGTAATGAATGATTATTTAATGTTTAATTGTTCACCTAAGAGTAATGTTTTTATCTTATTCTGTGCCTGTGCAGCCAAACCACAGCTGCAATGTGACTCTGTCTGCACTGGTACGACAGGATGCAGACAGTCAATAAAAAGAAGTTTGTCTTCCTACCTAACCAAACAATTCGCCTTTTAATATCACTCTTACCCAGTGCAGAAGGAGGAAGAATAAAAAGAATACTAGACTATTCAAAAACTCTGTACTGTACCTTTCTTGTGATTTTATTATTCAGGATCCTAGTTTTGGCTTTATGATCAGAGAGACAGAGGCAGGAAAGGCCCTTCTCAGGAAGGCAAGGCTGCTTGCAATATCCAAAAAGCTGGTATTTCTGCCTCCTTGTTTTCCACATGCAGGGGGGGCAAGGTTTGAATGCAGCACTGGGTCATGGCAATCTCACAGAATCAAGATCATTATAGTAATTATATCATTATACACCATAAAAAGCATGCCAGTGCTTGCTATTAAAACTGTGTTAAGATGTCGGCTGATTGACTTCAAGCAATATTTGATTAACAAAATGTGATAACGGCACCTGCGAGAAAGCAAATGCAATGCCACATATGTCTTGGTGAGTGGCACTGCCTATTCTCTCAGCTTTTTTGCTATCTATCTATTGCATTGCTACTCCACACCCAGTCAGTTTGCAGCTAAGCAAAGCCTGGGAAGAGCCACGCCAGCTCACAGCAAAGGCCCAGCAGGCCCAGCAGTGTGGAACAACATGTGGCCATCCAAAGAATGGCACAATTAGAAAGTTAGCATGTAATGAAGCTTTTCCAGATTCCACCAATTTGTGGTTTGGGGATTCGCCAAGATGGGGAAGGCTATGCACACACTTGTGTGTGACCATCAACTTACAGCCCTCACTGTAAAGCCTACAGCAAAACAAATTAAGAAACCAAAACAACTACCCTTCTTCCCTACAGCTTCCATCAACTTTTCAGATTTGCTAAGAGCTCTACTTTTCTGGACATCTTCCCAGCTGGCTTCTTAGGCTTCCCACTTTACTCCTGAATATCGTGAATTACACTTGAATGTTTGTAGTGTGCCAGAACACTTACTATTTCAATAATGACTTCTCCAGAACTTTTTTTTATTATTATGAATGTAATGTTTCCAAACAACATTCTTGATTGTTAGACTCAAACAGTGTTGCTGTGATAACCCTCTAAGAACCCCATCTCCTCCTGAGTTACTGTTATCCTTACATTAGCTGTGAGATTTTGAGAAGAAACTGACTCTCAGAAGAATTTGGTTGAAACGAATTATTATTTAGCAGGGCAAATCCAAAGCTAGCATCCCCTCCAGACAACTAATGCTTCATAAGTTTTCACCAACAGTTGGAGGCAGTGACTTGCCAGGATATGTAGCTCTGTTCAAACTATACATGGTGATATTTGTGATGACTGCTTAAATCAAATTGTTCCTTCTTCACATTTGTTTGCAATTATGCCAACAACAGTCACAGCTGGGAAAAGTGAATTGTACTTTATGTCTTCTGTACAGAAAGTGTTTAAATATTTATCTGTGATATATAGCTCAGAAGAGGCAGCTTGAACATCTCCTGCTGCACTGTATCGCATCTGACAGCTCAGTGTTGAACAGAACATGTGCTTTCATGAGCTATGAAGAATTACTGTTTCTATCACTGTTGGACACTTTGTGACTAAAATGTTGGACCCATTACCCTATTATCCAGCAACACACACTGTACATAATGAACAGCTCTACATCCTCGGCCTTAGAGACCTTCTGTCAAGATCAAAAGAACTGGAAATTGTGCAAAGAAGCACTCTAAGCTGATAAGGAAATTATTCACAAAACAACAAAAACAACAACAAAAGAGGCACTGACTTGCACTGATTTCTGAGAAACTGGCAGGTTAATCTGGAATTATTTTACCTCCATATACAGTATATTTATGCAAAACTGGAGACCTCACTGGCATATTGTTGCAAGCAATAGGGAGTTAGATCCCAAAATTCTTTTTTGCAAGTTTTGGGCAGCACCAAGTCCTTGGCTGGGTACTATTTTCAGACTAAGACTAAAATTTCAGCCGTAGCGTGCAATACATGAGACGGTTGTCATGAAAAACATTCCACGTTATAAACTACTACTCTAAAAGCACCAGGGATTGGGCCAGGAATCCAAGCCTCAAGTGATATCAAATGACTTATTATGCTATTTCCTTCCACCAAAGAAATTACATCTTGCAAGAAAAACCAAAACAGATACCTGAAATTAAACAAATTCTGTCTGGCAATTAAGCAGGCGGTAAAAAAGCAAAAAGAGGCTGTGAGGCAAGATAGGTCTATCCTCTATACTGACACACTGCTTCCCTCCTTGATGAGCCTACAGAATATTTCTGTAATCATAATATCAACGTTTTCTTTGACTTCCAGTAATTATGCCACTGTATAACTGAAGCTTCTGAAACTGATGTAAGCACAACTCCATAAAACATAATAAGAACCCATGGGTGGAAGTTAAAGCAGTGAAAAATCAGTCAAGAAATAAAGCACCATTTTTCTTCTTTATCAGAGTAATTGACAAGGACTGAGGTAAATCCTGTCACCGGCTATCTTTTATCATGATGTTCTTCCAGAAGATAAAGGCACAGACTCAGGGAAGCCCTACAGCTTGAAGTCAGGAGACAGTCCTGTAAACTGCAACGATACTCTGACTTCATTTGCTAAGAGTAGGTTAAGTACCTGGAAAAACAGCCTAAGTCAAATACCTTACTTTTCAAAAGCTAAATATTTGAAAGTTACCATAGCACCTCAATATTCCCAAGATGTAACACAAGAGGACAGGAGAGGAACTTCTGAAACACAGCCTCCAAATGCAGTCACTGCAACACACGCCACTAAAGGCTGGCAGGAAGCTGATGACCACCTTCTTCAGGAGAGCAAGATAACAAATTTCAGGGACAAAAAGTCTCTCCTTCAAGTCTGTGGTGCCACACTGAAATTGCTGGCCCTTGATCAGAGCTAATAGTAAGCAGAGAATTGTGAACCGACAAACTGATCATCGCTGAACAGCACGCAGCTGTCCCAGCAGATGCATGAACAAACAGAGCTTTAAGACCAGACAGAATAAGCACAGGGAGGACCACGGTAGCTCATCCAAGCAATTGATGCACATGCTGGGAAGGACATGATGTTGAGAAATTCAAGCCTGATAAATTTCCCACCACTGAGCCAAGAAGTAGAAGGCTAGAGAGAGAAAATATCTCTCTCAAGAAGGTATTACATAAAGTATAACCACACATCCAGAGTACTTCACCATCCCCTTACATTTCACCGTGGCATTTTCACCTGTGTGTAGGGTGTCACCATTACAGCTCAGTGGAACACAGTATACCCCTGAAGAAACTGTTCTCCAGCTGGTGGCTTTTCCCTCACAGGAACTTCACCTGCAGTGACCAACTCACCAGGGATAGGGAAGCTCCTGATTTTCTCAACAATTCAAGCAAACACACAGGTTTCTTTATCCAAAATCCATAGTTTGTTACCAGTCACAGGTTTTCCCTTTTCCTCCCATTTACACATATAAATTGAACTGAGGTGCCAGCTAAGTCAAGTCCTGCCTTTACCGGAACACAGCAATTACAGCGTGACTGCAGGAGAAGGTCCATGGAACCACCTGCCCTAGCAACAGGAAGATCTTCCCCCAGAGCATCCAGAGGCCATCCAGGGAGCTGGAAACTCAAAAGGCACAGACTCAACACACTGCTGAAACAACAGCCTTATCTTGTACAACAAACTGGTTCAACAGCAAAAAACCCAGCTCAGTTCTCGGTGGAGCACAGGGTAATGTGCTGGGAATAGAGAACCATAAAAGTAATCAGCACACACATCTCAATCCTAACAAACCAATATGTACAGAGCTTGTAAAGCCTCCTCTGAGAGCACGAGTTATATCATATATCTGATTTACATTTTTCAGAGAAATAACTGAAGCTCTTCAGCTTGTTCCAAAGGTCCAATGGGAAAGAGAAAACCCTCGATACACCTAAGTGGCAGCTTTGCAGCAGCATGAGACTAAACAAATGGAAAAACCTAAAATAGGTTGCGACAGTTTATCATTAATCAGCATGAATTACTTGGCAGAATGCAGTATCTTTCAGTGAAACTTAGTGGCACCTTTCCCAAAGAACTAATACAAATACGAGCGCATAGCAAGAGATTTGGGGAGCAGGGGAAAAGGGATGTCATCGCCGATTGAGTTGCTGATGGCAAGAAACAAAAAATGAGACTACACAGGGCAGCACCTGTGTGGCTGAAAAACATGACTGGCATGTTCCAGCTACTTCATTTGGCAAGGTTAAATTCACCACAGAAGAATCATAATCATATTACAAAACACTCAAGTCTTTTGAATGGCTTCCTTGCAGTCAGATACCACTTCTCAAACAGTTCTATTTATTCCTGCATTTTCCCAGGACAGGGATAACATTCTGAATCCTTCCTCTTGTATTCATAAAAGATCATTACTGTTGAACATATGAAGGTATGAGAATAGAAGAGAGAGGGAAAGGCATTTTCTTTGTTTAGAGACAGATATAAATGGAAAACTGCAGACAAAGCTTCCAGCTCAGGCAACTTCTATCAAGCCTACAAAGAAGCCCTTGTGCTGGCAGGCCCTGGCAAAGGATCTAAGCATCCAAACTACTCCATTTTTCCATCTATACGAAATATGAAGATAACTTGCATATATGGATTTGGTGATCAAAACACAGTTATCAACATAGTTTTAGTGAACTCTGACTTGGAGTCTTGAATAGCTATTGAAGAAATTTTGCTTTAACCCTCAAACCTGGTTCTCAGAGGTTACCAAGATAGCAGCAGACCTCTTTCTTTTATTTGTATATGGATATACCTGTAATACCTTAGATCCCACTTATGACTGCCTTTTGTATTAGGTAGTTTTGTATTTACTTGTGTCAATAAATACTCAGGTCCTTAACTCATTTTATGCATACTTAAAAGGAAAAGACAAGTTCTAATACGTTTCAAACATATCATCATTTCAATTGTTATTAGATTTAACAGAATAGGTAGAAAGTTCAGCAAACGACCAGACTAAACACCTTGCATTTGCAAGTCTAAAAACACACAGCTTCAAACAAAGACAGGTAGAGAAGGTAGCTAGACTGAGTAAAAAGTATCAGGCCAAAGTAGTTCAGACCAGTCCCCACTCTGCCGGAAATCTCCTTACTACTACTTTTGTCCACAGGATAAACAACAGTCTTTAAACTCTCAAGAGTTCAGAAACCATGTCTGGAAAACAATCTGTGGTGGTTCTGCCATGCTTACATGTGAAAACCCGTGTTAAAATTGCTAGCTTCCATCTCCCAGCAACTAGAGAAAAGGAGCAAAAACTGCCCTTGCATAGTAGTGTTAAAAGATAAAACCTGCAAACAAGATAATTATCCAGATATTTGAAAGGACAAAGTTTGATTAGGGAAAGAAGTTTCACGAGTGAAAGAAAATAAAAAACACAAACCCAGACAGTGATCTTAGCGAAATCCTCAGACATGCAAATGAAAGCAATTGTCCCACATTTGTATTCCCCCAGTCATTTCACACATGCTTCATTCATGTAAAGAAGGGAATTACCACAAAATCTGGAGCTGTGACAAGATAAGCTTTTCATGGACTGAGGACCCAAAAATTAGAGACAGTTAATCATAACTAAAACTTCGTGAACACCTGTCAAATACACGAGCAATTGCAAACACCTACACAGCGCTATCCAAAACACCACAGCATGAAGACAGCTAAGTAACAGATACCAAAAGTCACCTCTGACAGCTGTGCTTGGAACCAGCCTTGTCATCAGACTTTCCCATACAGTGATAATGAAGGCCATTCCATGCAAAGAATGAGGTTTCAACACCTCAGGTATCACTTCTTCCAAACATTGTAATGGATAAAGACTTTTAATCAACAGCAGCATAAATTGCAGTTTAGCTAATCTGCTTTGTAGGAAATTCTGTGTTCTCTGTCTGAGGCCCTACAAGTTTAGTGATGCAAATTGTAATAAGCTCTTTCTCTTAAATCACAGCAAAAATATACTAACTGACCTTCCATTGATCCCTGGGAAGCAGTTTCACCACCACGATGTCACCGTTCAGGGCTCTGTTGCGAGCAACCACTCCGTCAATAAAGATATCACGAGTCCCATCCTAGTCAAAGAGGAAGAAAAGTAAATGCCAGACCAAAACATATTAAATCATGGTTGTTATGAGGTTTAAAACACTACCATCAAAAAAGACACACACCCTGGTGAGGCAAACATCCTGCAGTTGTGCACAGGAACAAAAATGGATTCACCATATGCCCTTTAACACACAGGATCTTTCAGCAAATAAGCACCTTTGTATGGATGTGCCAGTACAGTAGTTCCACACTATTTACACAACACAGAGCCAAGCCCTCAAGATGTGTTGTCTCAGTACCTCTACAGTTACTCTTGGGAACAGTTAGAGAGATTTCTGCTGTCACAGCTCTTGACACAATAATTTCCCATCTCAGACATTCAAAGCCAGTGTTCAGAACAGTCAAGTGTTCAGAACTGTTTACAAGACAGCCTCTGCAAAATGCAGAGCTCCTGCTGCTCTCCTGGTGAGGTGGGAAAGCAGGGATATGCAGCTCCCAGATCAGCAGGTCACTCTGTGAATGTGGTCTGGATTGTGGTTAGGGATGCAATCTCTTGTTTTTCAAATGAGTTAACACCATATATTCTGCATTTGGCACAACTAATGTTAGAAGATATCCCAAATAATGATGACTACAGATGCCAACTGCAAGCCAGGAGATCTTTTACTGTAACAGACATGTCAGGACACCTTCTCTGAATACTATGGGTTAGCAACCTTGCACAAGAGCCTCTACTAGTTTCACACACTATGATTATCCACCTCAGACATGTTTGGCATTCAGTTACTCTAGATTTAGTTTGGAAGATTTTCTTCATGAGGTGAACAAAGTTTCCTGAAGATGCCAACACAAAGATTTTAGTTTTTTAAAGGATTGCCAGTTTTGTTTTTTTCTTTTGATTATTATTGACAGTGCTCTTGCCGTTTTCATTTCTGCTTTCCCATAATTCAGTATACAAGAAATTCCATGTGTCTGTTTACAGTGCAATGAACATGTCAAACAACGTGAGCATTTAGTATCACTATGAGCAGTTAAAATAGTTTTTCTGAAAAGAGTTGTCTTTGCATAGTTTTGAGGTACAAAAAAGGAGGTTGAGTTTCTTCAGATTAGTACCTCATTGTCTTTCAAAGAAAAAAACGGCCTCACAAGACTTAATCACAACTTCAGCTGTTTCTCAGACACTCCTGAGTCTCATATGCGTGAGTAAATCCAGTCGGAACTACCAGCATGCTCAGTGTCCAAGAAAAACTTCTTTTATAACCTGAAAACATGAATCCCTAATATCACATAAGTATCTTACTCTGCTTAGATACCAAAACAATAAAAGGAAGAACCCTGCCATGATGTGAAACTAAGGCTGTCCTCCAACAGACCAAATTACTCTTAGAAAGAAAAGCAGCAGCAGCAACAGCACAACAGCTGTGTGAAAGCTGCCTCCCATGACAAGATGCAGAAAAATTGCAAAGCCTCTTGGACCAACATAATTCAAATTGGAAACCGTTCTTTTCAAAAAGCCAGATTTTTTACACATGGTCATATTCCTTATTTCTCCCCACCCTTTCCCTTCAGTTCCAACTCTTTACCTAAATCCATCACACACATAAAAATAAAAAGTTCAAAGTCACTTTTTAAGGCGAATTCCTGGTTTGGGGTTTTTTTTGTCTGTACCTGTAGCTGCTCTGTGCTACAGGACACAGGCTGGCATTCACAATAATTTGCTCTATACTTTTTTCCTCCTCTCCTAAGTCCATGAAAACACAAGACCTTTTCTTCCACTCCCTGTAAAGGTACCTGACGTGTCACACCACCTGGTAAAAGCTCCATTTCCACACTCTGCAAGACTCTGGTCTTTAACTGCATCCACACACTCTCATTCCAAACTATATATATGTATATATATATATATACACACACACACACATTTACATACGGGTATGTACACCTATTTTACAGCAGTTCATTTCAACATATGCAACAAAGCTGTAATCAGAGAATTGCCATCAGTTTTGGTTTTCCTTCCAAAAAGAAACATCTCTGTATCTTGAACTACAGGCTCACAACTGTTGGGCGAACTTACGCACTTCCAAGAAAATTTGGGCATCCCACTTTTTCCTCTGCACAGCTGACATTTCAGATTACTAATGTAATTAAAACAGCACTGAATGACAATCACTTGCAAAGTCTCAGCTGTCCCTGGGGTGCATCTACTCTATTGGCGACAATGGCTTCAAGACTTCTGCAGCCCCCTCCAGGGAGCACGGGGCTTTCTCTGCAAATATCTCCAGCAGTGCTCCCTATCCCCCTCTGACAGGAGATCTGCAGTACTTCCATCTGCTTTGGAAGTGTCTCCCACAAGCACAGCACAGCTCCAGTCACTCTGTCACTCACATTCAGCAGCACCATCCTTCATACTGACACTTCAAACCACACCACCCTGCGCAGGGAACACACGAGATGCGATGCAAAGACTTAAATTCTTGGGATCTGTTCTCTGGATAGCTTTCAAGAGAAAAGCCCTGGGCCTTCCCCTCAACTCTTCATGCAACAACGAGACAAGCAGACAGAGCAGATGTGAGGCAAGAAACACGCAGGGACTTCTGGTGTCAGAAGGTGAACAGCTGTTGCATCAAACTCCATGAAGCCATGGCCAAGTCGTAGCTGAAGAGAAAGGGGTACAGTGCCCTCATCAACAGCAGGAAAGAAAGGGTGATTTTTCACAGCTGCAGCTCTTGCAGCATCTGGTAATGATGGGAAGCACTGCAGAACACCAAGGCTGCAACCCCTCCATTATGGCAAATAATGTTATACAAAGGATAAGCTTCCCAAAGCATCTGTCTTAAAGGACTGTGCCTACACGACCCAGAGTCATCTTCATCCAGGTGTTGATTCTGCTGGTTCTGGTATTCATCTCCATAAAGGGCAGAAAAGTAGAAAGATAGCTGAGATAGCCACCTCTGCTAGCCCTCCTTAATGTATGCATTCCTGCACACAGAACAGGCACAAGGCAACAGCTGGACACCAGAGGGGCGATTAGGGGTAAAGCCTCACTTCCAAGTAACTCATGAGAGTAGCTGAACTTCTCTTTTAACCTCTCATTTTGTAAATTCAGAGAATATACTTAACAGCTTGTACTTACCACACCTACAAGGACACCTGGCAAAGGAAGGATCAAAGTTCCTTTCACTTACACACTTCCCTCCTGATGTACCAGAGAGCTGCTCTGTACTTCTTCCTCTAGTTAATGTTACTGTATTCTGTGCAGCCCCAACCTTTCCCCACCCCTGTAATGCCAACCTTCTCTAACAAAGCTCCAAAACATTGCCCCAAATCAACAACATGAACTGAAAAACACCATGAATTTCAAGGCTTTCAGTCCAAGCCCCAAAACAATAATGCTGTCAGTAGCAATGACAACAACATAATCAGTGTTTCACCGTCTCAAGGCAGGCTCTGCCTTCTCATCACCACACCAGCAAAACATTTCAATATAAAACTCATTAACAGCAACACTTTGACCAAGTCAGTTCCAGATAAAGAGCTTTGGCTGTGCCAGCTGTGAGGTCACCTTCCCGACTGGAAGGCCCTGAAATTGCAAGAGTCCTTCTTTTCTGTCAAAATAAGGAAAGAAGAGAGAAGAGGTGCAAGCCAGTCCCATGTGACAGAAGCACATCCCAAGCCAACCAAGATACAGCCCGCGCCAAAGCGGGCACATGAAAAGGAATCACGCGTATTATTTCTGGAATGACTTTTCAAATTAGCTCATGCAGCAGATCGAAAATGGAGAGCATATTTGTTTAGGGAAGATTAACTTAAATCAGTGGAAAATCTATAAAACCTCTGCAGCCATAAACCAAAGGTTTCTGATTACGCTATCTGGTGGTCCTCAAACCTGACTTCAGCTGGCCTCTGTGGGACCCTGCAGTATCCCCAACTTCAGCACAAGCAAAGAGTTTCTTTGAGGTATGAGAAAGCAGGATCTGTTTGGGAATATTTGATACAAAAGAAAATCCAGATTGTGTTCATTTATTCAAACTCATTCACCTCTGAGTGACCTTCTGTGCACAGTATAACTCCTATATTAATGCACCTTTACTTATGAACTTTAAAGCATTATAAAATTACACTTACTGGAGATGGAATGAAGGCTTCATGGTACTTCTTAGGATTTATTCTCAAGGGTCCCTTAAAAAAAAGAAAAGAAGGAGAAAGATTATGCCTGAATCTTATTAATTTTATATAACACCAGTTAAATTAGAGAGCTGTGGGTAATATATCTACTGTGAAACATGAGAGATACATCTAAATTTCCATTATACATTTCAAGTCTTGACAACTTAGCATCCAAGCAATTTCAAGCCAAAAGGCAGTTTCATGATAGGCTTAAGCTGATCTACTGCAGTCTGTCATCAAAGAGATGTTGAATCATTAGTTGTTGCTGCTACTGGGTGAACCGAGGATCCAAGCCTTCCTGTTCCTTTCACACATTTTCTGCTGAGCATCCACCAACTTCGTTAACAAATGGATAATAGAAACAATTTGGCTTGCTCTGTCTCGGAAAAGGAGAATGTTGGGTTTGCTTATTTTGGAGGATGCAAGGAAAGAGGAAAAGAAAAGCTGAGCTTGCATGGCAGTAGGTATCATTCTTATGGGGCTCTGGCTGCTTAGGCTGTTCCTGCAAACAGACAGCAGCAGTAACTCTGTGATAATAAAGTACATTTCCAAAAAAGAATCAAAAGGATTTTCCAAAAATAAACATTTAAAGTCTACAGGATTAAATTCTGTTTAAACATACTTAAAGGCAAACTATCTTAAATACATTTGAAAATTCCAGGGTCTATCTATTTCTGCTTTGTTATCTGCCAACTTAAAGGCCAAGTCACCTGCAACAAATTCGTATCACCCCTCCAAAGTAAACCAACCAGTTTTGCTGCTTGCACTCAGGTCCATCCCAGAGGAAGGCAGAGCCAACCAAGGCCTTATAGGCTACACATTTGCATCCCAAAAGGATCCTGGAAACTGGGATTCAGGTGACTGCAGTTCAAAGTGACAGCATTTGAATCTTACGGGAACACAACTTGGGTATCTGACTTCCAAAAGGCTTCTGCTCTGGGAAGAAACTTTAAAAACTTCTCCACTTGTGTATTTGAAGTAATGTTAGCCAATTTATTATATGAACAGATTCCATCTGTTTGCACTTCTGTGTTAAGCAATCATAGGAGCATCTCACAGGAATTGCTTCTTTAAAACTTTACTGCGGCAAATAATTTTTTTATGTATTCTGGGAAACACTCAGACAATAGGAAAATAGAGCTGATTACATATTAAAGTTTTGCTGCCTTGAAGAAGATTTCACAGATGTATGAAGATTTTCCATTGCACTTATTTGCTAAAGCTTACCAGCAAATACAGAGTACCAGAATGTGTACATGTGAGAGCATGTGTAGAACACAGAGCATGTGTTCTATATTCTTTATATACTATTTGAGTACTTTGTTGCACTATCTCGTTTGATGTCTCACATAACTTGTAATAACAAGGACACTTGCCCCCACAGCAAGCACAACCCAGGGCAACAGCACGGAAACAAAGACATCCCACGGAGAGCAACCCTGGGGTATTTTAAGCTTAAGCAAAGTGAGAGCTGACTCGCTGTCATCAGTCTCTGTTAGCACCGATACCCACTGATGGAAAACTCTCAATAGCTGTCCTCCACTTATTTCCCAGGATCGGTCATCAGAAGCTGCTACAGAGAGAAAAGAAAAATGGAAAGGGATTTTTGCTCTGCTTGACAATGAATCAATTCCCGTATGTGGATCTACCCACCAGCACTAAGCAGATGAGGGGATATCCTGTTTTCCTCTGCAAAATCCCCTTGAATAGTTTGGGACAGCTGTCAATCAGTCAGGTGTAAATGCCCATCAAGCACATAAAAAATCAGGGTTTGTGTCCATGGTCCAAAAGGCACCAGAGCAGCAACGTGTCCATAGATGCCCAGCTCCAGCAAATGCACAGAGGACCACGGTGTTACCATGTTTATTGTGCAGCCTGTTTATCTGCATTTTATATGCACTACCTAATTATGATCAGCATTAAAATTCTTACATCAAGTAACATTAAAATACTTCAGCTCTTTCCTTTAAGCAAGAAACTCACAAAATTTATCTTAGAAAGCAGATGGGCCCTATTATCTGTGCCCATGAAAATCCTATTTACAATGTTGTACATTTCACGCTGTGATATCATATCTGGAACCAGTCACTCTCCCCATCTGCAATGAACAACTGTTCTCATATGTGTATTAGGGGGTGAGGATCTGGCTGCAGAGTCTCATGATGTCACACTAATGTTGTATTACTTTACAATAGCTTGCAAATAATAGCTGCTATATTTATCAGTGTTTTTCTGTCATTAGGGCCTTTGTTATGAAAGGGAAGAACAAGGTCTGCAGGAAGGTTTCTAAAACACTTTCTGATTATTCAAGTCAGCTTCACAAGTTCTTGCCAATAAAGTTACTAACCTTACTGAACCTTCTCAGCGAGACACAAAAGGGTCACGATCTCCCAAGCTGCTCTGCTAGAACCAGGGCAGGCAGTACTCAGACTAAACTTCAAGCACCCCAAACCAAGCAGTTTAAAACAGCTATTGTAACACATATGCCTAGATTCGTTTATATGTACAAAACATGAAAAAAGGTCAGGGTTCACAAGTATCTGATTGCTACCAAGGCTTTCTTTGAAAAAACAATCCATGAAAATCAGGGAAACCCCAGCCTTGACATCCACAAAAGAACAGCTTTCCAAGGAATAACACTCTCTTAACCGCAAAGCGGGCTCTGCATCTCTGTTCGCTCCGCCTGACCCCAGCAGCCCTGCAGGGAGGGTCTGGGAGACGCTGGAGGCGTGGAGCAGACATGAGTTTCTGGCTGATGCTTCAGAAGATGATTAGAGTCCTTTGGGTCAATGTTCTTTAATACACAGCCCGATTTCATCTGTTGTGTATAACCATCATCGTGCGCTCACGGAACGACGCGGGAGTTATTCAGTCTTGTTTGCCTCCAGGCCAGCCGGTGTGATTCCAACCAACCCAATACGCCTGGTGTTTTGCTCCCTGCAGTTTTAAGGGCAGGGAAGTGGGAATGCCACGCACTCATAAGCGCCTGAGCTCAGATCCCTTTTCTTGTGGAAGGACACTTCCGCCCACGTCGCATGACTAAATGAATCCAGCAATCCGCAGGGCACGCTTCTCGTGCTACTTATCAAAACCTGAGTTATGTCAGATACACTACCAGAAGCCATTAAGACCAATATCACTGACAGACGTCAGCACCCGTAAAGATAATCTTTCACTCTTCCTGATCTGGAGCTGCCTAATCTTCGTGGCACTTGTGTGTCATCTGAGCAATCTCCAGGTCTGTCAGTAGTTTCTGTGGGTTGGGCTTTCAGGAACACTTAGTTGCACAGCTGCGTTGCCAAGGTCCAGCAAAAATCTCAGAGTCATGGTAAGCTCTTTTCTCCCTAACAGAGCTCTCAAATTCTCATCCAAATTTAAGCAGATCCAGTGTTTCCAGGATGCTCCAGGGGACACTCCGTGTTCAGAGTCATGCTGCTGCCTGGGAACACTCCAGTTTCCTCAGAACCATCAGATTTAGACCAATAGGTTTGTCCTCCCCTTCCATAGGCTCTTGTGGAGCCTTTTTGCAGGTTACCATGCCAGAACAACGCCCTGCTTTTGGGGATTAACACAACAGGTATTCGTCATTCTGGCTCTTGCCCTCCTAGAGAAAACCACCGAATATTTGTCCATTCACTAAAGTTGCTTTCAGCATCCCACCTATCCTGGTTGAGGCTGCAGCGATGAATGGTCTTGATGAAATCGTAAGGATGAATGAACTGAAGATGAGAAATACTGAGCTGGGATGCCCATGATCTAACACTCAGCTCTGAATGATTAAATCCAGCTTCTACAGTCTCAGTTGTTTCCCTGAGATGTGAAACTGGATGAAAGGAAAACAGATACAGCCTAAGAAAGCACATATGACTCTTCCAGTTACGCAGCACATGACCTGGAGTAGACACTACACAATTACAAGAATTAGGGATTCTTTTGCCAGGGATCATGCAATCACAGGTCCGTGGGGATTCAGCATTTCAATGGGATTCTCAGGTAGTAGTCATAAGCCTGATGTGCCTCATCTGCAGCTGCACTTGACCTCATAGGCAGCCTACACACAGTGCACTTAACGCTATCAGGCTGTGTTACCAAAAATGGTGCCAAAAACACTCCTGAAGGTAAGGCAGGAGCTTTAGCTGATGCCATATGCCAGTGCAGCCATGAGGGAAGTCACAGCTTAAGGCTCCCATTTCCTCCCTCACCATTTGCTTCCCATTACAGATGTCTGTGATGGTCTTTAAAAATGCACTGGCCTGAAGTCCAAGTAGCCCAGTGTACCATGCTGATCAGCAGGGACATGATTTCTCTCAAAGCCAAGAGTGCATGAGATTGGTCTTCAGGATGGAATCAGGCAGTCTTTTATGTAAAATCCTCATCACACCTCCAGAGAGTATACCATTATATTAATATACAAGAATTATTATGCAATTATAACAAAAAATCGGACAAAATTGAGGTGATGTCATTTGAGACTCCAATGTATTGATGAAAGTAAGTATCACAACCTCACCAGCACTACAACACTAATTAAATGGCATTGGACCTGTGTGTGTTTGGGTAAACAGTGCCTCAGGCATGGATGTCATGCCCTCGTTGACTTCCACCTGCCTTTTCTCTCCAGCTAGTCTGATCTCACTGGCATGCCAGGTCTGTCCTCAAGAACATTACACCGTGTTGAGGACTACCATGAATGTGGTGCAAGGACGCTCTCTTCTTCTCCATCTCAGCCCTGCCAGCCTTCATGTAAATCTTCTCTATCCAGCAGACAGGACAGCAGGTCCACCCCCACATTCTTTAGGAAAGAATTGCTGCCTAATGATGGCTGCAGTTTTGCTGCTCCAAAAAGAAGCACAAACATTTTTGTGAGAAATTTCAGCAAGAGGTATCTTGCTAAGGACATTTGTTTTTACTTATACTGACACAGACAGAGGCTGCCAGCAACTGCTGTTGTTTTGAGCATCAATTGTAAGAGGAAGTGTCTCCCCAGTAATGACCATCATGGTCAGCAGACTATTCAACCAGAAATCTGCAATTCATCCCTAGTGTGGATCAGGAATTTTACAGAACATGCAATCAAACAAAAAACTACTTCAGAGGAACGCAGAAGACTCCATCCCACTTGCAGAACATCTTGAGAAAGGGAAAGTATCTTCCTCTGGCATCTGCAAGTGCTACATCAATTCCCTGTCATCAACTGCTGCCGATTTCCAACAACTGCCTGTGATTTCCACAGACTTATCACAAGATCATGGACACTGCACATTTCAGGCACCTGAATTAGCTCTCCCCTTTTCAGTCCTGCTGAAACATCTTCCTTTGACATGTAGGCTTCAAATATACTCTTCTTCCTCCCTCGAGTGGGTTTATTTACATTCTTTCTGTCACCTGATGTTGGGACACCAGCATAGGATCCTCCTGCAAAAAAAAATTCATAAGTGTTACCTTGCCCACCAAATAAGTCTGCGTTTCTTAACAGAATCTGTACAGAGGTTTTATATTCAAAGCTGAATTTCCGAGAACAGTTTGCCTAGAAATACTGGCACCCAACTTCAGAACACCAAAAAGCCTGGAATAATCGTATCTTATAAAAGAACAGTCTTTTACAGCTCATTTTAAAGTCAACAGCATTCATCCCAGCCCATCTTTTAAAGCACAGGCTTCAAGGCAGCTTATTCCTGAAGCATGTACACACACTGCTTTAATACCTCTGGGAGTTCCCAGTTGTCTAGGATTTATTCTGCTGTCTGAATTGCTCATTGTTTCTGTCTGCGATTCAGAGAGTTGTCTCTTCCTATCGAAGTTCTGGGGAGTTCTTGCAGATTCAGAGTTGTTTCTGGTCCTTGCAAACCCTCTTTTTTCGGCACCTGAAACCAAATACAGGTTTGAAATAACAGGGAAGGAAAGAGGAACCCCAGTGCCAGCTTGTGGTCCTAGTGAAGCTCACGGTCTCTAGTTCTTCAGTACAAGTTACAACCATGAGTCATAGCCTTTATCCAAGAGAAACAATGTCTTCATTAGTTCATTTGTAATCTGTTGGCTCTTTGGGCTTCATAATACACCACTAACTTATTTTAGCATAAATAAAACGCTGGAAATTACGATGCTAAAGTTGGATACAACCCTTCCAAAATCCTGGGAAATTCATTAGAGCATATAAAATGTGAAATTGTTAAATTGTTTCCAAAGTCTCCACCCCATTAAGCCCCCAAGTAGTGAGAAAATATAACTTCCCTACAACTTAATTAACCAGTTCAGGAATCAAGGAGAAAAAAAAAAATTCTTAACAACCCACACTGGAATTATTAACTTTAGAGCTACCAGAGGCAGCACGGTACACCAGAACACCAGAAAGAAGTGCCAAGGCTCCAAATGTTCAGCCTGTTCAGAGTAGGCCACAATCATATGAAAATATTCTGCAGAGACTCACCCCTTACTTCCCTGCCATCAACTCAGCCCCTTCCCTACAGCCAGGAGAGCAAGCAGCAGCTTCCAAAGCGTATGCCAACGCTGTTCCACGGATCAGCACATTGGAATGCAACCCAGCGCCGTGCAGCTGCCCTCTTGGCCCTCCACCTGGATACTGAACATGTCATCACAGCTTTGCCTTCCAGCCCCTCCTGGCTACGCTCCCTGGGTCCAAGCTTGTACCTGCAAGTCAGAAAACGCGCAACGCCAACTTATTTGCTACGGTGCTATCCAAGTTACAAGGCAAATTTTTTACCTGTGGTATCCTTCTCAAATGAAATCGCAGATTGCTTCACAGTAGTGAGAAAAAAATGTTTAAAAAGCTGTACTTAAGCAGTGATCTTTAAAAAATATGGTGCAACAAGAGAAAACTGCTACTTTGCCCAATCACAGAGAAAAAACAATTTTCATATAGATAACAATAGGCAAATCAGCAGGAGGGAAGGATCCTCCCAGTTCAGGAGGGAAGACATCAAGACAGGCAGAGGGACAACTTGAGGTGCTGGCTCAGACCAGTCCAGGAAGAGATTTCACACCACAGCAGTGTCTCCAAATGGGAAACTGCAACAAAGAGGAGGCTTCTGTTTTCAGTCACAATAACACAACATAGTTGGGCCTCTTTCTACACAATCAAGCTTTTCACACTCTGAGGGTGCTTCCAGGGCGGAGACTGTCTGAGGAGGTTGCAGCTGTAACATGGCGAGAGCACAGTGGCAAATTTAGGTTTCAGCTGAGGCGACTGAGGCAACACAACCGGTATGAACCACCTAATGAGATGGAACTAAAATTAACTGATTTGCAACTGCCTAATGAACTGATTTACAAATGCCCCAAGGGTCAAGTTAAGTTTAAAAACAGACACCAAAAGTAAAAGTACAGACTAGAGAATTGGCAACACAATTTGCTCTGGATATGTTTTCAGAGGCACTGTGGTGAAGGAATCTGACTTAAACTGCAACAGGCGGGATTTTAGGCTGCTCACCGAGAGAGGTCATGCAATCTGCTTCGTTGGAGGTTCTTAAAAATAGGTGAGACAGACGTCTGCCAGAGTTGGTCTAAGAAGAGTAGTTTTTTCCTTGAGGTAGTGAAATGGATTACACGAGCTCGTAAGGTCCTCTAAAGCCCTCGTTTCTATGACAGCAAGTCACAGAAAATACTACTATGAATTAAAGAACCTGGGATAAAAAGGAGGCTAAATTTTAACATATAATTAAGAAGGAGCTGAAAAAAAATAAGAGCAGGCAAGTCAAATGCAGAGGGGAAAGCGGAAAAAAAAAAATCTCATGAATTGGGCTGCGAGCTGAGAGCCAGAATTAGGCACTGCAGAAAAGAGTTGTCCCAGCACTTGGCTTGGCCATTGGTTCAAAAAATTTGGGGGCCCTACAGCCAAAAATAATGTACAGCAACAGCAAAGGGCAGAGAAGCATCTCTGTGTGATAAAAGGTGGACATGCAGAGAGGCATCTGCACATTTTCAGCACTTAAGCCTTGGGCTTGCTCTGTGGTGGGATTTTTCATTTGCTCAGACTCAAAAACAAAACTCAAAGACAAAATTCACTCAAAACAACATACTCTGCTTCGACATAGCTGGCCTGCAAGGCAGTTTACAGACAGCCACTTCGGATAGCATTTGACCCCCTTGGCCATGACATTTATGGCTAAACAAAGCCACCCCTGTTACAAAGCCACAGACAACTGTCACAATTAGCATTCAACTGGAACACATCAAATTCTGCATGACTGTAACTTCTTGTATTTCTTCTTTTAAAAGAAAGAGACCTAACTACAGGTCACCATCTGTTTCAACTAGAGTCAGTACTTGTTTCTGCAATGCACCTGTCCCCTAAAACTGGAAGTTAGAAATACCTCTCGTGATGGGCTTTCCTGCTGTCCCCGCTGCCCAGTATTAATATTCTGATGCATAAACAGGCATCATTCCACAAAGCAAACTGTAACTTGACTACTCTGTAGCATAGCATATATTGAGACTATTCTTTCTGAAAAATCTATCACAAACATGGTTAAACCCTATTCCAACACCAGGTGTGTCAGTCTTACTTTTTCCTCAGTGTTACAGCTGAGTGATTTGTAAGATAGAACAAAATCTCTCAGGGCAGGATGTCACACAAAGTAATAACACATTCATTAAAATAACTAAATGCTAAATGAATTAATAAGCAAATGAATACAATAAAAAATTTAACATTTCAGTGGACGGAAGACTAAAGTGCAGGGACTGAGAGCTGAGGTTGGCTGATCCATCCTAACAGGAGACTTGGAGCAACCACAGAGCACCAAACACATCTGCTGTGCAGAACCACTCAGGCCTGAACACAGCGCAATTCTAGTGCACTACACGTAAATATTCACAACATGCAGCAAGTGCAACTCGTCTGGGTGTTTATCTGGCTGCAAAGATGATGTAGATCTGCTCCCTGTGGATGCAGCCAACACTTGCCTGGGATTTCTAGATACTCTGTCATTTTCAATGGGAAGTGGCGAAGGACTAGCAATTTGAGGAAAGGTGGTTGACTGTTCACTACTTTAAGTCCTCTGGAGGGAGATTTGGGTTGAAAAAATCCCAACACCTCTATCAGGCATGGAGGCTCCTTACAAGGGGCAACAGAGAGACACCTAAATAGGACCAGCAATTCCACCCATGGAGCAGGAAAATTAGCCAAAGGGAAGCACTTGTGGGAAGTAGAAACACACAACTCCCACATCCACAGCAAGAAAGGCGTGAAATAAAAGCAAGTGCATTTGTGGGCTTTCAGAACAGTTCACAGTCAGTGACTCGCTTTTATTCTCACCATGGACACCAGGAAAAGGAGAGGAAAGGACACAGGGGCCGGTTGAGCTCTGCTGGAAGGACAGCACTGGAGCTCCATCTAAAATCCAAACCACCTCACTTCATCTCCATCACAACAATGACATCACACAATGGCACATATTGGTCTTTAAACCTAAGTACCTATTAATCTTTTCTTATTTGGGGGAAAAAAAACCCATGCAGGCAGCTTCCCAGAATAATTGATCTAGCTTACAGTAAGAGAGGAGGCTAGATGTTTTAAATCAGCTTATTTTGACGTAATTTATACAAAATCTCTCTAGAGTTTAGGTTTTGAAAAGTACTGCATTTAATTAAATTTACATCTATTAGTCAGTTGATCAACTAGATGGTCAACTAAATCAACTAAAATGCTCAACTAAACATGAAGTTAGCAAGGCCAGAAAGTCTTTAATTTTATATTAAAATTTGCATACTGATTTACATAAGAAAGAACTAAGACCCTCAATTTTATTTACCAAAAATAAAACATTCTAACTGCCCTCTCACACCTGACAATCTCTTTGATTACTACCAGCGGAGAAGGAAAGTATCACTGAATCTTCATTGGCACATCCATGACAACTCCCACCCAGGATCCAGCAAGAACTAGTTTTACTTGAGAGATCCAAATGAATTTCAAGATAAGGAAATCTTGGTATAGTTTTTCCCTTTCCTACCAAAGGGCATCTACGTTTTCATGAGAGATTTTTACCTCCAAACTTGCAGCTTCGTTACCATCTATATTATTTATGTAGATACCTACAATACTTAGGCAGCTCCCTGGGGTGGGCAGGACTGTGAAAGCATCACAGCTGTGCTGGTAACACCTCTGCAGGTTTAGGACTCTGACCCCCCAGAAACTATCTTGGCGTGTAATGGTTCCTCTTACATTTAAAAAAAAAGGAATTTATGTTGAAAGCATTGGACAGAACAACATTGTTACCAACTTTTCCAATACAAAATACTTCCATCTGCTATTTACTTTTATCAGTCCATGACTGGACACGAACACCTCCACTAACTCTGCCATTGCTAAGAGGATTTTCCATTGCTTCCCAGCATTAGATCATGGCCTAGATATGGAAAGGAATCTTTGGAAAACCTCTGTTTTCCAGTTAGCATAAGCGTGAGAAGAAACAGAAGCATATCCCCAGAACTGATAACATGCAATAGAACAATTTGTTATCAGTTAATGAGACACTCTTAACACACAGTTCCTAAATATTTGTCCATATTTCTACAATGTTCCATTTCATTGCTGACTCATTTCAATTACTTAAACCAATTTCCTTCAAGACTTCCAAGTAATTCTTCAAGACAACCCAGCTGTACACTTAGTAAGACATGATAAGGATACACCCATAAGCTTGAAGACACAGCAGCTACCAAAAGAAGGGTCACCCAACACTGCCCTAGTCCCAAAAGCAGAAATTAATCAACCAAAGACAACAAGAACTACCCTGATGCCAGCCTGTGGTTAGTCCCACACTCCCATTTAAGTCAGACTAGGTTAAACACAGCAAGAAAGCTAAATAAAGCATGTTCCTGCTCATCCTTACTAGAGATTTAATGAATTTGTGTCCAACCACGAGGCAGCCCAAGGCATCACCTCACAGATCTGTAAATGCAAGTTGGCCCTTGACTCCTGGCAGAGTTGACAAAGCAAATTTTAGAAACCATCAAATTTGGTCTTTTAGCAAATGAATACTCTCCAAAAGCTGCCAGGAAGTTCTATCTGCAACTTTATGAGGCACTATGGATGCTGATGTGTAACAGGGTGTATTAATAGTCTCAACACTAAAGTTCAGCCAACACAAACTCTGCCTTGTTTTGGAAAGACATCTGGGACATAAAAAAATCCACAACCCTACACAGCCCCTGAACAACTCATCTCAGGTACTTTTGTGAATCTGTCTCTGCACAGCTTTGATGGGCTGGGGGGAGGCAGCTCCTGGCTGGGAGCTCTGGACAGGCACAGACCGACTGTTGGCACTGTTGTACAAGGCAACTGCCCCTTTCATTCTCCAGAGTCAAATAAACTCTCCCAGCAGAAGACGCTTTGCCAGTACAAACTGCATTAACATCAGGGTGGTTTTGCTAGGATCCCTGTGTCTGCCCCTTTCGTATGCTTAAACAGGCAATTTCAAAGCTATTTGATATTTTCTGCAGCTCAAAGAAGCCTCTAGAATAGTTCTCTCTCAAATTTTGAAAGCCTAAATGTGTTTGTTAGATTGTTTTGAATTTCTAATGCACCAGTGACATCCAGTAGATGCCATATTATAGAAGTGACTAAGTCAAAAATCTCTAAGCACTTAAATGACTACTACAATATCCGGGATCAAATTACCACACACAGGCAAAAACAACAGGCAAAACCAACAAACACCATTGAAGTGATCTCAAATGTGAGTTATGTCAACAAAAACACTGGTCACAGACAGGCCAGAAGTAACAAGCTATTTATGTTTTGCAAAATATTTTGCGGATTTAAGAGATTAAATGTCCCACTAATGGTAACAGCCAAATCCTTTTTTGTTCTATTTCATTTTAAAAGGAAAAACACAAAGACAGCTGTTGGTATAGCTGCTCAGGGAAGGCGTTCTGTACCGGGAATTAAAAAGACACTCCTTGGAATCTATCTCTGTGCTACAGCCCCAGTAATACACACACAGGACCAAACGCCATCCACCACGCTCCCTGCAAGCACAGCTCTGCTCCAACCTATGTTAGGAACAGTTGTGCTTCCACATTTCTCTCAACATAAAGTAAAAGAGTTCAGAGTTCTTGGACAGCCTTGGAACAGAACCACCTTCATGCATTTTACAGTATCTTGAAGCCAAGAGGTTAAATAAAGTGGATGGCTCAAGATTAAAGACAAAGCAACAGAGACAAATGAGGATGTCATGGGAAAGAATTCATTAGGGATGTAGGAGTGGAAAGGCAAGACTTGGAGATATGTTATCAGTTCAGTGATGTTTCACTGCAACAGAGACCTGCAGGAGATAAACCTGGTAGGCAATATTTCAGATGCTCAATCTGGAGTCTAAGAGAAAGTCCGAGAGTGCGTTCTCCTTATCACAGGCAAATAAGAGAAGATCCTTCTCTCATGAAACGTAAATTCAAAGAATCTTAAACTGGAGGTTCTGCAGCACATTCCTCTGCTTGGTCCAAGCCAGACCACAAAGCTAAGAGAGTTCCTACAAAGTTGCTGTGAGTCCTCCTCAAAAGTAGCCAAGGAAGTGAACCATTTGAAATTATCTTAATCATTGAAAAGTAGGGCAAACTTCCGGGAAAGGGAATATCTTGATGGAAGTAGAAAAGAACAGTGATATAACAACACTGTAGGGATTTAGGCAGATGGCAGATTGCATAATTAAGTTTAAAGTTAATTAAACAGTCATTCAAAGAAGAGGAAACAATGCAAACCTACATTTACATGCATGGGCTCAGCCAAAATGCAAATTCTATGCAAATGTCCTGAACTGAGTGGATGCTGTCTTGAAATCCAGCTGTCAGAAGTAGCTCCCAGGCCCCCAAGCCTCACTAATTGACCCATTATGATGGGCCACCAGGGTCCAGCCACAGCATAAACCTAAATGTAACTTTTCACCATCAAGACAAATCAAAATAAAATGAGAAGACATCAGGTTAAGTGAAGGCCTGTCCACACAGCTCTAAAATGTGAGTTCAGCAGTAATTCAAAGGACTGGAAAAGCCCAACTGGTTAGCAGCAACTCCCTACAACATAACACAGCTCTGCCCGTGCCAGCCAGCAGGTTGTCTACAGGCATGGCTGTGTTTGTGCACAAGGACACTGAGAGCCATCCAGGAACAAATCCAGACAGCTCTCTCATCCTGCCTCTCCGGAGAAGGTGATTCTCCAAACAGTTTTGGCAGAAAGTCTGCCAAAATCTGCACAGAAGAGTTGAACGTCCAACAAAAAAACTACAAAGGGAACCCTTACCACACGGGGAACAAGGTAGCTGCAGACAGGCAGCCTATCCCCCAGCCAGTGACGCTGGGTGGGAAAACACAGGCTGTCATGGCTTGTGAGGGAGTTCTTAGGGCCATGAGCTGCCTTTAGAGGTGACTGTGCCACTGCAGCTGATCATAAAAGATTCAGACGTCCACCATTCTTAGAATGAAACACGGCAGAAGAAACGCTCCTGCTTAGGAATGGAGGTAGCAAAAAAGTGACATGTCCATGGATATTAAGGAAAGGTGGGAGTAGAGACAGATGCTCTTTTCCAGACTCATGAAAATGAGGTGGGAAGCACACATATGGTGGAAGGCACATGTTGCCACTGCTCTTTTGCTTTAAGCTGCACATACTTATTAAAAACTCTTGTGCTGCGTGTCCCCAGATTTCAATATGGAACTAGAGAAAACGTTCTTGCTGACTTTGGCTTTTGGAAAGGGCCTAGGCTTTGAAAAACTGAAATGAAGAAAAATGCACAATGGATTCCTTCTGCTGCAGAAAACAATGCTGTGGAAACTGCTCCTGACCGCCAAGATCATGCGCTCATGACACCATGCTTCCACTTTCAAAACACTTCCAAGCATCCTCATGCTTGCAGGGTTTTGACTTCAGTAACTCAGACAGTAATTGCAGTTTTATTCAATTCCTCAGCAGGGTTTGTGTTGTAGGAATACTACAGGAGAGCAAGAGCCAAAGATACCATTCCAGGCTCTGAACGAAGGGCTGGTGACGAAACTCATTTAGTAGCAATAGACTAAAAGTTTATCAAAATAGTTACTGTGCTCCAGCTGCGTGCAGCAGCACAGTGGTGTTGTCAGGGAGGGGGTACATCTCTTCTGGTTTTCAGGACTCTCTGTGAACCTGCTCCACCCTGCTCATGACCTCCTCGCTACCTACTCCGCCTGATGACTGCACTCCTCCAGGCTTCCACTCCTGCCCCGGGATGTGGGTCAGGGCTGCTTCCACTCCCCCTCATCCTTCCATCTTCCCTAAACATCTTCCACAATACCTTTTGCTCTTTGTTTTATCCAGCAACTACATCGTGAAAACGCTTCTTCAAGACTTCAAGAAAAACACTTTAAAACCCAATATTGTGGATGTTCTGTCTTTGATTTTTCTGGGCTTCAGTAGTTTGAGAGAAGCAAGCTGCTCAAAGATCAGAAGAAGCCAAGAGGCTTTGAAAAGCAAAATACCTGACAGGAGGTGCTAACATACTAAAAGACATTAACAGCAGAAGAAATCAAAGAACTACCTTCAGCTTCCTACATATCCTGAGGTAACCCAAGGTGCTGCTGAATCTGTTCTTCTGCTGATAAACCATTCCCCATACTGTCCATTCAGTGCAGCAGGTACATAAATCACAATCTGTAGTAGTGTGGGGGAAAATGCCTAAAAATATACAAACTGAACAAAAACACATTTTGGCCGCCGGCTTTTATCTGCAGAGAACCTGGAATATTCTCCAAGGCAGGACATGCCCCATACATCTGTGGGCTGCAGCTGCTAGTGTTGACATTTTCCTTCAGCACCCTGGAAGTTTTTATTTTTGTCACAGAAGACACTATTTTATGCAATAGATCACAACATTTTGTTTTCCACCCTGCCCCAGCCAAGACTCAACTCTCCATAGCTTGGCTTTCCCCACAAGAGGGAGTTCGGGACATGAAGCCCACAGCATTTCACGGAGCTGGTTAGCAGGGGGTTTGGGTGGGAGGGCAACAGATAGGCAGCAGCACTTGGGACAAGAGTGGCAGGAGCAGAGTTGTAGAAGAAGGCAGCAGAGAAAGTCCACAGCAACCACAGGCTAGAGAAGAACCACAAGAGCCACTGAATTCAGTTGCAAAGTACCTGTCCTACCTACCTGGATATCCATGGTGAAGGAGACACTTGGACATTACCTGCACAATAGGCCAGACCCGATCAGGGGGTGGGAGCTGACTGACCTCATGGACAGCAGAAGACAGAGGGCTTTTACAAATTAATTCCTGTTTGAATGACAGCATTTTTCAGGGATGGAAATTGCTATTAGGGCTTCTAAATGTGCTGGTGACAGCCCACATAGCACAAGCCTCGGTAAAACTGTTCCAGTGGTCACTCACCCTCACTGCTAAATTGTGCTGTATTTCAAGCCTGGATTTGTTTAGCCTCAAATGCATTATATCATAATCTGCTCAACTGAGTAGCCTATTATTGAACATCTGTTCCCCATGTAGGCAATTTACTGAAAACTCCCCTCCCCCAAGCATCTCTGATACGTAAAGCAGGGTTCCTCAAATCACTCACTCACAATCCCAGCATTTTAATCTTCCCTGTGGTCGTCCTCTGAGTATTCATCAATTCATCACCATTCGCCTCAAACTGAGGGCATCACCACAGGATACAACACTCCAGAAGCTGCTGCTGCCACTGTGCCAAAGACACACAGAGTCCATACTCCATCTTCCAATTCCCATGCTCATACATTACCCTTTTGGCCACATTTCACAGGAGGGGGATGTTCAGCTGATTAATCCATCAAGAGCTCAAAACTTTTTTCCAAGCTGTTGCTTCCCACACTGGGTTCCTCACACTGCTATCATGGCTCTGTGCTGGCAATCCAATAAATGGATTTTGTTGTGCCTGCTCACAGTCCACCAAGTAATCCAGATGGCTGCCAGTAACTACCCCCATTATTCAATACTCTCCAAGTCATCAAAAAAACCCTTTTCAATACTACTCATATATTTTCTTCCTGATGACTGACAGAAGTATTAAACAACACAGGGTCAGGACGTGACACTGCAAGAACCAGACATACCTGTTGGTAACAATTCTAAATTTATTGCTGCATTTAATTAGTTTGACTAAACAAGTTTTAAACCATTGCACATGCGCTGTGATTTAATTAAGTTCACACACTAACATCCATACTCACACCTTTCGGTATCAAACCCCTAATCTCATAATAAAGTGACACTGAAGGAGCTCAACAGGACCTTTGTTAAATAAATTGATGACAAGTCATATGAAAGAAAATATTTTAAATTAATTTAAAATCAATTCAGTTCTTCTATCAGCCTATTATTTTCCTAGGACCAACACCACACAGACAGGCATAGTTACCTGCACTACATAATGGGGGCTAGTGAGTAGAAAAAAAAAGTTTAAAAAAAACAGCAGTTAAACAGCAACAAGTATTTCCACCAAGGAACATTTTCACCTGAGCCCTAGTAGATGAAGGAAGCTCCTTGATTCACAGAGGTGAGAGCTTTGCTACCAAATGCAAGGGCTCCTGCTGCAGCATGGTGTGCTCAGGGCTCTGGTAAAGGGCATGGAAGACAGTTATTAGATCACATATAAAAAACACAGTCCCTGCAAGGGCAAGATCTCATCTCCCCAAGAGAGGATACATCAGATATTAACTCACATACTATAGCTGATGTTTGCCAAAAACATTAGTTGCACAAGATTCAGGAATGCAACATTTTTTTCTATCAAAAGCAAGAGAAATTTATGTTTGTGATGACGTTGCTAAACCATTAGAGAAAGGAGCATTCTATTTTTCAAGTGTTTCTCAGATGGGGCCATACAGTAAATCCAGTTTTCTCTCCTCTCCCATATCTTATTACTATGATTAACGTCATCTAAGGAACGTTACATCGAACCTGGCAAGATTAGCTACATTTTAAAGATTTCCACGGCAACCAACATTCTCCATTTATTGAGCTGATTCTGTGGCCTTTAGTAGATTGCTGGCTCATATTTACTGGTGCCAGATAGGGAGATAACAGCATTCTTCAGAACTGAATTTCACCACACAAGAATTGGAAGACTCACCACTAAAAAGTATCATTATCCCAAATTAGCATTACAAGAAAGGAAAAGCAGAAGCTGTGGTTCTTCCTCCAGAGTTCCCTCAGAGAAACAAAGGCAAACACACAATTATACTGCAGTGTACCACGGGAAGACAAAATATCTGAGATTTTGCCATCTTATTAAGGCTGATATTTCTTGAGGAGCTGTGCCCATCAAACACACAGGAAAGCCATTCCAGGATATTTCCTTTACCTATCCTGAACCTTTTAAATGTCAGGATTGCAGCCACAAGCACAACACCACCATCCAACAGCAACAATTGTTTTTAAAGCTCTGATGCTAAACACCAGCCTGCTTGCCAGCGCCACTCCTCCGTGGAAGCTGCCCAAGTTGGTTAAGTACCACAGGCTGGGCAAATAAATGCCAAGTGTCAGACAGATGATAAATCAGAAAGGGCTGTGGAAATCTTCCACTGTTTCAGATGAGGCATGTTGTTACCCAGGAATTGTCTGCTTCTCCTCAAGGGGCATGCTGACCCTGACAGATGGGCAAGATACCTCCATCACGTCATAAACCTATGAAGTTTTTAGTGAGAGGAGCCTCAGGAGGATACCTAGGGAAGCTGGCAGTGTTCTTCCCAAGGAAGCTGTCTGCAGATACAGACTGAGACAGTAGATCCAGCCCTGCAAAACCTGAGCCTGTTCCAGAGCAATCAGCCTTGACCAGCATCCTGCTCCACCCAAGTTTCAACATCAACAAAGCCACCTCATTCCCAGGTACTCTAGCTCCCAAGATCCTTTGAAATCAAGTGTGCCTGGCAGTTGGTATTCCACATATGGAGGACAGTCCTTTTCTGCAGATCTCTGATTTCTAGGCTTTCCAGCAGGCTTGGGAATGTGCTATCAAACAGCAATTCTCCCTCAAAAAACAGGCTGGCAAGTGCATGTACTCAAAATGCAACTGAAATCTCGCTGTTCCAAATAAAACACAGCACTTGGTCTAAACTACTTATCGACAAAGCAAGCATCACAAATATTGAAGTTCCACATAGCAGCCATGCAAATCTCAACTCCTCGCATGTGACAGACAGATGCTGCAGAAAGAGCCAGCACTTCTGTCCTCAAGAAAAAGGAGGTTTTAAGCCCTTTTATGACAACAACTTCAGTCAGTCTAAAAAAAGATTTTGATTACTAACTCTGGATTGAAATGGGAAAACCCTAAGTGCCTTTGATCAAAACCAGAAAACAACCCAAGGGATTTTATAATTCTCTGTTAAAGAAGTTTAACCAAATTTTAGCACCCAAAGAATCTAGAGCATTGGAGGTTTAAGGGAAAACATCAGGAGAAAAATTGTATTCGATTAAAAACTCTAAGCATCACAATTTAAAGTGATATTTTAGGATTATTTTCTGGTTTACTGGGTTTTGTTTGGGAAGAAGCTTCAGAGCAGGAGGTTCTATGGCGATTCTCCTTGCAGAGGTTAAAACTGCACTGAAGCGAGCGACAATCTGTGAAATTCCTCTATCTGCAGCTTCATCTTCCCAAATTCAAGAGTGCTAATGCCAGACAGGGAAGTCAGCCTGCAGTGTCATGACTACGTCATGGTCCATACAAGGAACAATGGAGTTCTGTTCACACTCAGCTCTCTCAACTGCAAAGCCTCCAATAGTAAGGAAAAGCAGTTACTATACGGAACTCCAGACAGGAACGCATCAGCAGAACTGAGCTCCAGGGCTCAGAGATACCTGCTTGGGGCTCCATAAGCCACTCTGCTCTCCTCTAAGGCCACAGGAAGGCCACTGTGCCACTGAAAGGACATTAACAGGTACCAGTCCCTTGCTGCCTACAGCCTGCCCCAGGGCACTCAATGGGTTTTCACAGATCACTATATTTGCCTTCAGTTTTAGTTCTGTCAGTTTCAGGGTCGTTGCAAACCCAACCATGGCTAAGCCTGAGCTGAAGAGCTGTTAAGAAGAGGACAATGAAATGAAATGGTATAAAGAGAGACGCTTGGCTTTGAGATTAGCTCAAAGAGCCTTTTGGAAAGCCTACAACAGTCTGAAGAGAGCTAATTTGTGAGGAAATGTCACTCCTGAAAAGATGATATGCCTCGCTGCTATGACAGAAGCAATTCTTGCCATCACAGCTTCACAAGCCTTGATTTAAACTGATCAAATCAGACACCTGCCTATGCAAAATAATATGACTTATATCAGCATCAAGAGAGAAATACAAGCTTTGAAGTGAGAAAATATTAATCTGATACTGTGATGTGTGAGTTCTTATACCTAAGCACTTGCATACTGCAAAATCTTCATTTCACTTAAACAAGAGTCCTAAAATACACTCAGACTGAACAGCAGAAAAGACATTTCTCTGAAATAAGTGGCATATTTATTTTTTCCTATTTCTTTCCTCCCCAAGAAACCATTTTCACATCCCTGCAAGCATTCTGAAGGGTAACCAGTTGCAGCTACACAGGAGGGTGGCTGGGGAGGCAGGCACGGAGAAGAAGAGGAAAGGTGTCACTGCTGAGCAAATAACTTTCCAATAATCTTTCCCACAGTGTGAGTTTTACACCTGGGAAGTCAAACACAAGGGTCAACATTTTCTGCTTTAGGTGTTTACACTAAACAAACAGTTTTTAAAGCGGTTGTGCAACCCCACTTCCAAGCAGAGCAGGAGGCCACTGGGGGTGCTTGCTTTTGAAAGCCAGGCTATTTTTATTTTATCCATGTAGGCACCTATAATTTTCCTGGATATAAACTGTATGCCTTTGAGACTCTTCATCTGTCATCTGCTCTTCCTACGCTTCAAAAGCTGAAGGTAGCAAAGTCTACTATGACAGGCTAGCACAACAAACAGTGTTACAATGAACCACGTAAAAAAAGCCCTCCCAAAAATCAAGCTCATCAAGAAATTTTACCATAATCTGCATTAAATCTCTATCTATGATCAGTCTTGCAAGAACTCAAGGAAGTTTACCAACTTTAGCACATTATGTATTGCCACAATCTCAAAAATAACCCAGAAAAAAGCATATAACTTGCCCTTCTTGAGTTTTAGGACTAAGACTGATTTAGCTAAACAGTCGTTTGATTTTCAGTTCAAGAGTTGTGATAGGCCTCAGGCTGATCTTACCCAGCTGAGAAATCGATCTCTTTTCTACTTGTTATGGAGAATTTAACATGGTGACATTTATGAGTTCCTTCAGTAGTAGCTCATAAGATCAGGCCATCGAAGTATTTCAGCAGAAATAACATTCAGAGAAAGTTTTAACCCATTACACTGAGGAATGAAATTTAAACTGTCTGGTTTTGGTTCCTTGTTCATGCTCTGTTCTGGGGTTCTTTCAATAAAAATTTCACTTATGTCCCCAAGTAGGCTTTTTGCCTTGAACATCCCATTTAAGAGGCACATTCACTTTAGTACTGCAAAATGTGGTCTCTTTGTTACTAACAGCAAAATTTCCTGGAGTCAACACTCTCTATCAGGAATTGGCTATTATACAGACATCTTAGCCCCTGAGTATTGGATTTACCTGAACCAAAGGCAAACCAGCACTCCAGATTCAAAGAAGCAATGCAAAGAAAAGCATGACTCTGTCCTGAGTCAGCTCAGATCCAGTGGTCTTTTTAATTTGGACTCCACGCCACAGAAATTGGGCTCTTCTACCCCTGAGCTGATCCTGGAAGCAGCACAGCCACAGTCACAGAGTTTAGGCCAGGAAATAAGGTCCTGCCAGCACCGAGTTGGCTCCACATGAAGGCATTTGCACATGCCACGTGGCTTACTTGTAAACCAGGACAAAGCCACCCACAGGTAACCGAGGGCTGACTAACTTGGACAGAGCAGAACTGGCTCACGTTAACTCACTCATGACTTACACATCGCATTCAATTTCACTGTAATTGTAGCAAATGGACCAAGCAATTCATTACAGTGAACTCACCTTGGACTTGACCTGGAGATAAGTGACTGTTTTTTCTGGCATTCATTGCCAGCACATCCTCACCAAACTGCTCAGTCAACAAGTGTCCAGCTGCTGTATCAGTGTTGGCAGGACATCTGCCTCGTTTCTTATGTTTCTTCCTCCACATGTCCTCCTCCTCTCTCTCATCAGAACCAGAAGATTTCTGCAGAGCCCCTCGGTGTCTCAGGCTGTTTGATGCTCTCCCACCAAGGGCGTCACCCACATTTAACAAGTCACATGCAGCTCCACGCTGATACACATAATAGTCTTCCTCCACCTCCAAGTCTCCCTCTGGACTAACAATGGCATTTTTTTTAAGAGGACATCTGTTCAGAGCGGTTTGGGGTTTATCGTTCTCAAATCCGGGCAGGGGCTGTTCCAGGTGAGACGTTCTGACTGGTGAATAGCTGTGCATGTTTATCCCATTCCTGGCTGGATTATCCTTCACCAGGCCTCTCCTCAGAGGTGGGTCTAGATCCAAGCTGGGGTCACTGGAGAAGCCTTCTTCCAGTTGCATCTTCTGTGCAATGTGATTCAGGTAGGACTGGAAGCGGCCGCTGTGGTGCTTTTGCACGAGCCTGGCATATGCATTCTTCTGGGGGGCAGCCACCTTGCTCAGTCCCTCCTTGGCTCCTTGGGCAGAAGCTGGACTTCTCACATGCCCCAGCTGATCCATAGTGCAGTAAAAGGCCCAAACTTCAGAGAGTTATAAACAGACACAGAGGAAAAAAGGTTTCTTTTCCTGAAACAAAGTGTCAAATAATTGATTACACCAAAATAAACAAAAATGTAACATTTTTGTACAAAAGGGATTCTGATTGGTAAATCACTTCAGTGTGGGAGAGGGGTTTCACAATGTACTCAACATCTGCCCTGCACCAAATCCCTGTTCATGACCTAGGAGTGACCAGAGCCCATAAGCTGTACCTGCCCACACGGCACATAAAACAGGGATTTTGTCCCACCCCACATACACGGGATTCCTTTAATCTGCTCTTCCTTGCCTTTGAAAAAGTCAGGAAAATTAAAGCAGCAACTGACAGACTGTACCAGAAACATCAGCTTAGTGGTTATCAGAAGCAAAATCCTGTCATGTCCAACTTGGAGTCCTCAAAAATAACTGCATCCTTACTGAAGTGCTTCACTGTTGCTGTCAAAAGCAAACACCGCCTGTCACCTCCCTCCCACAGTGACTGACACTTCTCCATTGTACAGGCCAGTTCCTTCAAACACCAAGACTACCCGTTTCAGCTTGTCTTTTTAGCCATGAGCTCCCTTCCAGGGCAACAGAAGTAAACTAATAATTATCCTACAAGAGCTCCTAATTCTTACTGACTGAGACACACTGGCTGCAGCTCCATCCAGCACCAGTTTCTGTAGATGGTATCACATCTCCCCCTTTGCTGCACCAGCATGAAGCTTAAGCAGATCAAACATCTTTCCATCCTTTTTCAGCTGCTTTAGCTTTTAAGCTTCTGGAGCAAAACAATCTACTAAATTGTGCTCAGCTACTTTTAGGTAAATTATAGGTATAGACAGGATATAGCAATGATTTTTGCTGTATGTAACATCAAAGAAGAATGTAATAATTTCTTGTTAATGGAGCCCAGCACAACTGCTGGATTCCGTGTGTTTTCATAAAAATGCCTCTTTTTCACTTCAGGACAAGTTTGAAGCTGAACAGCTGAATTTCACCCCAGCTGGTACATCAAGAATTTCAGGGCTCACTGTCGTCTCTGCTATCCCAGAACTGTGAGGCACTGGACTCTAAGTTTAAATAGAGGATACTGCCCGTCAAAGCTCTCCCCTCCCTTCTCTAAGCACAGGGGTGCTGGTAGGACAGAATACAGAGATCAGCAAAAGTGAAATTTATATTCGCTTTCCTACTGCCACCATGCTTGGAATTTTTCTTTGCCCTTACTCAGCCCTCTTCTCCCTCTCACTGCCATTGCACAGAGGATAAGCACACCCAGGCAGTGTCCTGCATGCACACACTGCCTGGGAACAGGGCATTATCCAGCAGGGACGAAGGGCTGCAGAGCCAGCTTCTCCTCAGCATGCCTGCTCTGGCCCTTTTGGAGAAACGTGCATTGCACCGGGATTTACTTAAATAATTGAGCACGGATGTGAGCAGGCTTCACAATGCAACGCAAAAATTAAAAATCCCTGAGCAAATAGGAAAAATTCTTTATGTGGTTTGTAATTCTTGTTCCTAAGATTTTCCATTGGTGCTGGCCAATAGCTAAACTCCTCTAATAGACTGACCTGCTACTGAGCTATTACAAAACACACACGGGTAGGTCTACACGAGCTTTCTTTTAACGTCACCTTCTCTCGTTGCCAATTCAACAGAAGCAGATAACATTTATAAAAGCCAGTGAGACTACTCTCCAAACAATGGTTTGGTTCCAGGAGACAGGAATTCGCCATCTTTATTTACCAGTAAAGAACAAACATTCACAGCTTGCCTTCACTATAATTTTTACAACTTTAACCACGTTAGCAGTCAGCAACTGCAGCACTGAAAAAGACAGGAGCTTACAAGCCCCTATGCATTAGAGCGTCATTATAAGTCTTCTGCGGGGAACTACGGATTGAAATATTCCCAACAGAGCAGAGGGAAGGCAGAGGTGAGTACAGGTATATCCAGCCTGCCTGGGCACGGTCATGAGCACGAGTGAAATGCCAGGACAGACGCGCAGAGGGAGGACACTCGTTGAGCTGGGCCCAGGATGAAAACCACCCCTGTTATTGTCACCCGGCTGGTTCTGAGGATCACCACTGGCCTTCATCACACGCCTCCCGGGGTGTCCAATTCCCCAGCCAACGCTCCAGCTCCATCAGCAGAGAACCCTCGCACCATCGGCACCAGGAGCAGCCCCCTGCCCTTCGCCTCTCCCCCGACCCCTCGGGAGCGCGGCCCGGGCCGCCAGCGCGTTCCTGCCGGGCCCGGAGCGGCCGGACGGGACAGAGAACTGCGGGGCCGGGTCGCGGTGGCACTGCCACAGGGCTAGCCGAGACTAAGCACCGCCGGGCCGGGCTCCGCTGCCCCCCCCTCCCCTGCCTGGTCCTGGTCCTGGTCCTGGTCCTGGTCCTGGTCCCGCTCCCGTTCCCGACCCCCGTCCCGCTCACCGGCGCCGCGGCCGCTCCTCTCCGTTTGAATGTCCCAGCGCCCCGTCCGCTTCCGGGGCAGCGGCGCCTACGGGCCGCGGCGGGGCCCAGAAGAGCTCAACGCGAAGCGCTCGCTCCGCGTCCGCCGCGGCAGGGCGGGCGGAGGGATCCCAAGAGGGGGCTCGGGTGTTCCAGCCCCGCTCCCTGCACTGGAGGGAGCTTCTCGGGGTCTCCCGAGGGAAGGGGAGCCTCCAGGCAGCCTTGGGCTCCCCTCGGCCAGGCACAGCGTGTGAGGGTGGGAGCCCACCGCGGGCTGAGCTGGGCCATCGCGGGGACGGTGGAGGCAGGAGGTGCTGCCACCGAACCCGGACTGTCCCCAGCCTGCCGGGTTTGCAGCCACCGTGATCCCTGGGATTTGCTGGCAGCCACCCGCTTCCAGCCAGGGCCAGCGGAGCCTCCTGGGATGGGTTTCTCCAGCTCAAGGCCAGCGCTCCGGCTTCAGCCAAAGTTTGTAGCCAGATCGGTGAAAAAAGCACAGATTATCTGATCTAGTACTGTAAAGATCTGAGACTGGTGTTGTTCCCGAGGAAACTCACAGCTTTGCAGGTACCTGTACCTCCAAAAGCCCCACTGGGACCTTCTTCAACACCTACATGGCCTCACCTGCACTCGAGAGGAGAGCAGGCTCCAGGAGCCTGTTCCCTGAGCTCTTTGGGATCCTGTTCCCTGAGCTCTTCCTGCTCCCCTGGGCGCTGGAAGTTGGGCAGCAGGCAAACCTGCTGATCCCCTGCCCACCCACACAACAGCACCCGAGGAGTGACCAACGCTTGGTGCTGAGCAGCAGTGGCCTGACCTCCTCCAGGATAAGTCAGAGCCTACGGATCAGAGGGTGACATTAAAGCATGAGACCAGAGTCAAGAGTTTGCACTTTTATTCCCTCCTCTTTCTGTGACCACAGACCTCTCACAAGGCTTTATAGCAGAATCAGACCCAGCTCTGGGACTGGCTCTGGCTGACTGAGAGTATGTGTTTGCCAAAGAATTTCAACCAGAAGAAAATCTGGAAAGCAACAAACTGTCTTCATGGCATCCCCAATCAATCCCATTTGAGCTGTCTGCCTGGAGCATCCCCTCAGCAGGTGGAGGAAGGGTCCAAAGAGACCTGAGCTGGTGTCTCCATGCAGGGCTCTGATGGGGAAAGACTCTGGTCAGTCTTCATTTTGGCAGGAACATCTGAGCAGGCCATCCATGCTGCCCTTTCACTTAGGATGGGGAAGACACCGGCCCTCTGGTCCTTATTCTTCATGCTGCATCCTGCAGATCAGTGTCCACATTGCCTGGTATCAGTCACCTCTAAAGGCCATGAGACCACATCTGCTCAGGGTGCAGCATCACCTATGGCTCTTAAACATGGCCTGGCCCCTCAGCCATTCCCACAGCCAGCGCTGCTGAGCTTCCACGAAGCCATGGCAAGCCCAGACCACTCCAGCTCCAGCCCTCAGGTGGGTTGAGGGAGCTGCCCTGAGAAAGTACCAGGCTTTTGCTGTGGACCAAGGGCAGCAAGCACAGACCTGCCTGCACAAGGACAGTCACATCCTCCCCAGTGCCAGGATGCCACCAGCAAAGGCAGTGTCTGGTTTGCACGAACCATGCAGAGCCAGCAGCCTCTGCCCACGATCTGCTGGCACTGATGCCAGCTCATCAGCTGCCCCACCCTGGCAGCTCTGGCCACCTCGAGGAGGAGAGCGAGGACTCAGCTCTGCCCTGGCATGGCTGAGAGGCAGTGAGTTGCCCCACACTGGCCAAGAGGAAGCGAGCAGCCATCCTCTGTATGAGCAGGGCCACCAGTCACACAGCAGCTGCTCCCCAAGGACCCAAAGACAAAGGGGGGACACTGTTTCTGCTGGAGCTGGCCCCAGGGGTAGCATGGCTGCATGGGATCACCCTGTCAGAGGGAGGATGTGTGCTCCCCTGCTTCCTCCTGCTCTCCTGGCTGCTGATAAAGCAAGGTTGGCACTTGCTCTGTGAAGGCAGGGTGATGGCCCATCCCCAGATGTGCAGGGCTGACCTGTGCCATCCATTCAGGCTGCCCCTGCTGCATGGAGGGAAGCAGGGATGAGGAGGGGGGACCTGGGGACCTCCAGCCCCACTGTCCCCCTCCCTGTGCCAGCCAGGTGGGAGCAGCAGCTCCTCTCTATGTCACTGAGTCATGCTGTGTCTCTGCTCTTCTTCACTCCAGTGGGGGTGAAGGTGAGCCGGGAGCTTGGCCAGGCTATCCCCTGCACCAGGTGGTGCCACCAGCTGCAGTGGCTTCAGTGTGCCCTGTCCTTCCACAGGCAGGGGAGCAAGTGGGGAGGATTTGGTGTTTGTTAGTGCCACCGTCGGCACTGGGGCCTGTGGTTTGCAGTGATATCAGGCATGGCAAGAAGGATACGGCGCCATGGCTGGATGCCTCTGTCACCTTCACCTCCTGCCTCCAGCTGGGGCCCTGCTGCACAAGGGGCCACGATCTCCAGCAGATTAGTGGAGAATTTCTCAGCCCTGCTCTCCCGGTAGCAGCCAGGGATTTGGGAATCTGGTCTGCTCCATGGGACAGGGACTGTGTTTTGTGCCCTCTTTTGCTCTACCCCATCACTGGCCCAGACAAACAAGAGTTAGAGCAAATCCGTGCCTCCCTCCCAGTGCCCTGTGGGCACACAGCAGATCCTGAGTGGCTGGGACCAGCTGCATGCCCATCCTTCACACCCTTTGGAAGAGTGCAAACATCATGGCAAGCTGGTGCCTTGTGCAGGATCTCAAACACAATCCCTCCCAGGGCTGGACTGCTTCAGTCTCACCTTTGGCTCCGTCTTCCATCCACACCATCCTCGTGGCTGCTGAACAGAAGGGAGCCATTGCCTCACTGCTGCTTCCATGACCCTCTGTGGCAACTCATGGGCTTTCTAAAAAGGAAAGGTCCCTGAGCAGATTTTTCCCCTGCACTCTCATTTCCTGGGGTCCTGTAGCAGCAAGCCCAGCCTGGTGCCCTGGCTTGCTTTCCCACAGCACAGGATTATCTCACCATCTTCCCCCAGGCAGTAACTGGTAGCTGCTTCCCGACTTGGAGGCTGGAACGTGTTGCGGCACCTCGGCCGAGGTGAGAGCACCGCATGGCTCCTTGGCCGGGAGCTCCCCTCTTACGAAGGCTTTGGCTCCTCTGCCTGTGGTTTCAGTGAGCACTGAGGGCCCGCCCGGTGCTCGTTTACATCAGTGTTAATCAGGAGTGACTGGCCAAGGGGCTGGAGACAGCCCGAGATGACTCAACAAGGGGAACCCTGGATGGGAGCAGAACAGTTCCTCTGACACCTCCATCCGCTTCCCACAGCCCACCGGGCGTGAACTGACGCTGCACAATGAAATGCCACCCCTGCAAACCCAAATGTCACCTCTCACAATATTTCAGGTTGCAGGCCATGGCAGGGGGATGGAGGGCAGCGGGGTGCTCTGCCTCTGCCTCCCTGCTGCTGTCTGCAGGATAGACCCACACGATAGAAGGATGTGCTCAAAGGCAAAGCGGGTCTGCAAGTTTGCTCTGGAGCCTCTGAGCACCCTAGGAAATATCTTGATTGCAGCAGCAGCAGCACCCAGCACTAGGCCAGAGTCTGTCTCATTTTGACATCTCTCAGGCACTAGGAGTCATCCGGGCACTTGACTGGAGGACACAAGCCATGCTCAGTGGGGATAAAGTGGAGCGAGACAGATTTATTACCATAAATAAGGTTAAAAACATCTCTCTCCATAGCAGATACCATCTGCTGTGTCACAACACATGTGGTCTTGCCCCACCCGTCCTTCAGCTTCTCCAGTCTTCTCCTAAGCCCTCCATACCTCTGGTTGGGAAACATGCCACCCAAGATCAGGACTGATGGGTTCCCATCTCCTTCATCGCCTGGAGGAACGTCTGCAACTCACCCCAGGCAGGGGGCAAGGTCTGGCTTGGCTTTGTTTGTCCAGTAAAGGAAGAGAGAACTAGACCCCAGCAAAGAGGGACAGGCAGACAAGAAGCAGGTGAAGGAGGCAGTGGAGGAAGGAGGTGAGGAGCTAGGGTAGGAGCGGGGTTAGCGCATTGCAACTGATTTAATTGAGGTCACCTGGATTTGTCTTTTGGATACCTTTAAATCTCTTCCTCAGTAGTTCTGCCTGTTGTGATGGCCAAATCTCCTTTATACCACATCCCCCAGTTTTTGTGCACCCTCTGGCCCTGCCGGTGGCAGGACTGAGCCTCCCAAAGGGCTCGAACTGGCTATGGATAACACCAAAGCTCCACAGGTCACATCAGGAAACTTGGGAAAGGAGCTGCCCCTGCACTTACTGAGCTTGTGGGCAGCAGGGCCAAGGGACAGAGGGGGTCAGGGCATATGGGGCAAGGGATGTGCAGTGAGTTCAAACCCCTTCTGATGCTCCCAGGGAGGTGGAAAAGGTACTTTCCAGAAAGGCAGGAACTAAGGAACCACACTGCTCTGCAGTCCCAGGGGTAGGGACTTGCCCCACACGCCCTCATTGCCACCCCTGCATCTCCCACTCCACATGCCAGGATGAGATTTAAACAGCCCCCATGGGGGCCACTTTGGAGATGGGTGACGAGTGGGGACAGCACGCCAAGGCCAAGGGAGGGCAGGGCTCCGGTGGGGACCATGGGCCGAGGGGTCGGTGGGCACGTCCCGGCAGCTCAGTGAAGGCAGGCAGGGGCTGCTGCCGGCCCCGCTGCGTCTGGCAGGCGGGGCACTGAATGAGAGCGTAACTTATCAGTATTACCTCATGTGAAAGCTCGGTGCCTTTGTATCTCAAGCAAACACCGGCCATTATGCCCCAGCAGGCCGGCATTGTTATTCTGTCTGGTTGCTAAAGGTTAGGGCTGTGGAGCCCTGCACGTCCACAGCGGCTGCCGTGGGGTGGCAGCGGGGCCACCGTGACCCCCTGCAGCCGGCAGCGCTCCCAGGCCACAGGAGCAGCCACCACAGCTGTTCCCAGGCATGGCCAAAACCCAGCCAGACCCTTATCTGCTCCACCCCACCATTCGTGGTGCTGAAATCTTCCTCTTACCATGTCAGCCCCCTTGCCCTGGCCAGGGTCATTCAGTGCTCCTCAGCCTGGCACCTGCATGAACCCTTCTGTGGGAGATAACCAGACTCCCTCCCAAAAAGAAAAAAAAAGGGACAAAAAGCCCAAACTTGGCTTCAGTGGGATCACAGTGGGATCACTTCCTGTAAGGAAGTCAAAGGCTTGACCACCAGCACTGCCAAGACTAGCACATATTTGGCTCTCTGCATCCCAGCACTCCCCTGGGGTTTCCCACATCCAGGATGCTCCAGAGATACACTCCAGAAGCCCAAAAGTTTTGCCCTGAAGAACCAATGCCAAAAGGGACTTCCTACCACCTGGAGTGGGTTCCCAGGAAGCCAGTTCAGAGGAGCTGGAGGGTGTTTGTGTCTGGCAGGGGGGCTGCAAGGGAGCTGCTGCTGACAGCTTTTTCGAGGATGACAGGGGTTTGCACAGCCAAGCCAGGTGGAGGAGGCTCCTGCCAAGCCGGGACGTGTGCTGCTGCCAGAGCCGTGGGCTAGTAAAGACCTGCTCGCCAGGCCTGGGTGTGCACGTAGCACAGGAGGGCACAGACATCCATCCCCCCGAGGCAGTGGTGGCATCCGGCTCTACCAGTGTGATGGAGATCCCCTGGATACAGGCTGGGGGGCCGTCCCCACGGGCCTGTTGGATCCCTTCTCAGGATCTGCACAAGGCATGGCTCCCTGCAGGGACAAATGTGGTGTCAATAATTCATCCTTTGGTCTTTCTGGGCCGTCACCCCTTTGGGCAGATCCTGTTCCCAAAGGGATGCTCAGTGCCAAAGCCAGCAAGCCTGGGATGATGTTGGGACCCCCAAGCTGTGGGTGAAACACTGCCAGGCCCCCATTTCTGGGGGGAAGGCATCTGAAAAAAGGAGGACAAAGATGACTGTGGCATTTAACTTGGAAAATCCCAACAAGCTGCCCCTACATCAGCTGCAGAGCTGAGGCTGCCGGGAGCTGGAGGCAATGCAATTCATATCCTCCGAGGACTGATGAAGAGGGAGGCTCATGGTGTGGACTCACCCGTGCGTTAGAATTGCTTCATTTTATTGACATTCAACAAAACCCTGAGACATTGTGTTCCTGCTCCCACCAGAGCAGTGAGGTATCCCAGCTCCAGAGCACAGATATTCCATTGTAGCCCTGGGAAAAACACCCAGAATGTCAGGAGGAGGCTGGACCATCCTAGGAAGCCCAGGGGAAATGGCAAATCCTGAAAGGCAAAGCCCTGGGGGAAAAACACACTGTGCTCGTCAGGATATCAGCACTTCACTAGCAAAGACCTGCGAGTCTCTCTCTGGGGTTTGTCCTCTTCTCCTCAGCTTTGCCACTCTGTGAGGTTTTGGGAGGGGACAGAGAGACCCTCTTGGTCTCTGTGCCCTTGCAGCACATGCAGCCCCATCCTTGCCTGTCCCATCAGGGCTGCTCTGTGGGGTGTCTCCCCATCACAGTCCCAGTTTGGGAAGAGGGGATATCGGCCATGCCTGCATCCTGAGCCAGAGCCCTCTTCCAGACCCAAGGGAGACAGGGGAAAGTGCAAAATCACGTAGTGTTTCCTGTAATGCCTCATTCAGCAGCAGCATCCAAAACAAACACCAGGGATGTTCAAACAGGCCAAAATCTCCATCAGTATTCCAGACAGCACCCCGGGAGCATCACACCCCAGTGTGTGGAGCCATCCCATCCCTATGACAGCCTGGTGGCTGCTGGGGCCAGGGGCTAGTAGCAGCCAGTCTGAGCTGCCAGACAGTGCTCCTGCCTCAGGGGCTACAGAGTTACTCCCCAAAAAAGCTTTCTTCACAGCATCCTCAGGAGGCACATCACCTGCTGCATCCTGCCACAGAGGTGGGACCAGATGGTCCCCTGCTACTGCATGTACCAGAGGCTGCTCATCCATCCCAAAAACCAAAATTAAAATCTCTCTCCAAACTGCTTCTCACTGAGCTGACTATCATCAGACCCCTAGAGAGGTACTCTAAAACCTGTAAAAAAATGAAAACTAACTGTAAAAAACTCCTGTGGTAGCACATCAAACCCTTGGTGACATTCTCTTGGTGAACACAGCACTCATCATATTCCTGGGGACTGCTAGTTGGTGTCTGTGCTGGAGGGCAAGTAGCTCCCTTATCCTTGTAGCTGCTCCATCCTTGTACCTCCTCCGTCCCACCACCTGGGATGGTTCTTAACCAACAGCTCCTTGGGTTGGCTGCTGGTTATGGGAAAGTGTCAGCCACTCTGGCATCACCATCACATGCACTCAGCCTTCTGATGTCTCTTTTTGCAAGGGGATGATTGGCTTTCACATGGCATCAGCTGAAAATCCTCATCCTAGGGTTATCCGTCTCTCGGTCAGGAAACGCTCTCCTGGCCCAAGGCAGCAGAATAGACATAAATCTGGCCAGTGATTTCCCAAATCAATAAGAAACATGCTCCCTAAGGATAAGTGAGTTGAAGAAAAAGGGGATGGATCACTGGCTGCTCACTGCTACAGTAGCAGCTTACTTCAGACTCGAGTCCACATTTCTATCCTGTGAACCTTCTCGACATCATCCTCTGGAAAGTGCCTGGAGCCTGGCTCCTAATTTCAGCCAGGAGAGCCAGGGCCCCAGTGCTGCCTGGCAGGATGCAGCCTCACCCACAGGCATCGCTCACCCCTTCCTTGTGATGGGGCCAGAACATCCTTTGCTGCTGTCACACATGTCCCCATGACCCATCTCCTCCCACTCTCCAAATCATGCTGGCACTGGTCACACTTTGATGAATCCCTCTCCATCCTCAGGCAGGGGACATGTGTGCCCTCTCACACATGCGCACTCTGCTCCCTTCCCCACTTCCTACACACCAAAAGCTGCTCTTCTCAGGGCTTACCCCACTTCACCAAGATTCAGCAGCATCTCCCCATTCTTATCCCCACAGCAGCCCATTCCCAGTAATCCCAGGTTCGATGCTGGTATTCCTCAGGAGCAGGCCGGTCCTGGAGTCCCTCTCTCTCCCGGCTCTCTTTGGGCCCCTGGGAGTGATGGGGAGGGGTGTCACACCCGCCAGCCCACCCCACAGGTCTCCACCCCTCCTTGTGCAGCTGTGCAGGATCCTCTTTGCTCTCCAGCACCTGGGGAAGACCCCTGTGAGCCCAGCCTTCTCTCTCCACTTCTCATTTTCCACACATGCCCGGAGTCTGCCAGTTCTCATCCTGAGTGATCATCCCACAGGGCTGTGGACTAATGAAGGCCCATCCGTTTAAGGGTTAAAAGCTTTCAGGCCCCCACCCCACCAAGCAAAAGGGTTTCACGCTCTTAACCCCTTCCTGCATACCTCTGCTCTCCTCTCTGAGCTTTTGCCACCCCAACGGATCAGATCTGGTTTGAGTTAAGGCTTTGTGTGCGCCCGGCTCTGACTTCAGCAGAGTAATTTGAATAACAAGACTAATTGGATTTATAAAGCACAGCCCCCCCTTTCCCCCCTCAAACCCGAGGCTCTGCACAGTGTGACAAAGAAAACACACTAATGAAAACCACGCTAGTGAGAGCCGAGGGCAGCGACGAGCCTCCTGCGGGCAGGCACTGGCTGAGACCTGACCGCGTTGTGGCATTTGTGGCGATGCTCTAATCCGCCGGGGCGAGGGGCTGCTGGAGCAGCTCGGGTACCGACCCCAGCAACTGCAGCCTGCGAGGGGGGCTGGTGGCAAGCGAGGCGGCCCTTCCTGCTCACACCGTGACATTTCTCTGTCTCTTCTCCTTCCCCATCCCGGGTCCCCTGGGAGAAGCCACGGGGCAGGCTGCCCACAGCATCAGGGCAGGAGCCAGCACAACCAGGACGGTGATGGCAGGATTCTGTGGGGGCTGCTGAACTGCTGATGGCCTCGGGAACCCCGACATCCCCAGACTGTGGAGACCCAGGGCTCAGCTGCCTGCTGCTCCCCTTTCCCTGCAGAAGCCTTGCTGATGGGGGTAGTGGTGCAGAGACCCCCAATCCTTGCACCCTGGAGAGGCTGGATGTCACATTCCAGCTATGCTTCGTGTGGGACAAGGACTGACCCCCAAGAGAAGGGGCCTCTCTCTGCTCCTTGCCTGCACCCACGGCTCTCTGGCACCCGGGGTCGGCTCTAATCCCGACTCCATCACTTCACTCTGCCTGCACGCAGACAAATGCCCAAGCACAGCTTCACACTCAAAAAAGTCCAAGTTGTCTCCACCTGGCAGGCACAATGGAAAAAACACCGAGACCTTCTCCTTCCAGCTCCCGTTCACATGGAGCTGAAAAGCCAATCTCCTTTGAAGTGTCCCGTGCCCAGTAGCCCGGGCTGTGGAGAAGGAAACATCTCCCTGCTCCTGAGCAGGGATACTACGGACCCCCAAAGAGCCATGGTCCTCCAGCAGGGGCAGCTCCCCAGAGATTTGTGGAGCAGCAGAGCCCAGAAAGACCAGGATACAGAGCAGGAGGAAAAGACCAGACTGGAATGGACCCCAGAGACAGGGGGAAGAGCAGAGAATGTTTCCCTGGTCTCAGGGAAGGGATTTGGGGTGCAAATCTGGCTTAATGCAATCCAGCCCTGCATGTTTCTGCAAAGAGAGGGGTGTCTTTCCTCTGGCCTCATGCCAATAAGAGCATTACCCCTGGACAGAGGGCCAGGGACGGTGCTGAGCTCCATCAGCAAAAAGCCAGCAGAGCTCCAGAGCTGCCCAGTGCCAGCTCCAGCAGCAGCAGAGGCACAAATCCTGCCTTGCCAGCCAGTGAAGGCGAGGGCAAGGGACCTCCTCAGAGGCCCTGCGATCCACTGGGGTTAATCCCAGGATCACATCTTTTTCCTGTACCCTCTAGCTCCAGGAGCAGGTCAGAAGAGGCCAGGCTGCGCAGCCCTGCGGTGGGTCAGCCTAGTGAGGTCCTGTCCCTGGAAGGGACCCTGTGACACTGACTGTGCCCTGAAGAGGACAGCCTCAGGGTGCTTGAAAAGCTCCAGGGCCAGAGACACCATCCAGATCCTCCCAAAAGCAGAGAGAGCAGGTCACCCCCGCGAGCCGAGAGACCCACTTAGGTGCCCTCAAGAAGCACCGCTGCCCCCTCCATCCTTTTGTGTCCCCAGAATCCCTGTCACGGAGAGCAGTGGCCCTGCTCCTGCCAAGCAGGGACCTGGGAGACACAGTTTCTGATTTAATCTTCGATGGGGGGGCGGGGGGGGGAGAGGTGCTTTTTGCGCTCATTCCTGTCTTTTGGGATTAATCCCGCATCGGGACCACCCCCCCTGCCTGGCCCGTGCTCTTCCGCGGGAGGTCAGCAGGGCAGCGCAGGGAGCGGAGGGGCCGTGGGGCAGCCGGCAAGGGAAGGGCAGGCAGCTTGCAGGGGGTCTGGGGGCGTTTGGGGGGGGGCGGGGGCATCCAGCNTGCAGGGGGTCTGGGGGCGTTTGGGGGAGGGCGGGGGCATCCAGCCAAATGCCCCCCGCTTTCCCTTTCGGCTCTCCAGCTCCCGGAGCCGGTCGTCTTGTGTCATTTGTTACTGCCAGGGGAGATGGGACACCACCACCCCCCCTTTAAATTCCTGCTATTGTGGAGTGCAGACCGGGTTGGACCTGGCTATTTAGATGACATCACCGAGCAGGTTGGGTTATAAAATGAATGAAGCAGAAAGCAGCCCAAGTTCACTAGCTCGGCACTTCGAAGGCGGCAGGAGGGACCTCGGGGCTCCGCTCTGAACTTTGACTCCCGTCCGTCCCGTCCTCTCCCCGGGGCTGCCCTCGGCTCCCCGCTGCCCCCCCGACCCCCCTCCCGCTCGGCCCCGCAGGATGCAGATCTCACCCTTGCTGGCTGGTGGACTTCTACTCGCTCTGCTCTCCGTCAGGCTGGAGGCGAAGCCGGCGTCTCAGCTCCCACAGAAGGTACGGCTGGAGTTTTCTCCGGCTCTTCCTCCTCTCCCGTTCCCACTCAGAGTCCTAACGGCACAGGGGGAGACGTGGGGTGACTGTGGGGTGCCAGATTCAGTGCAGGGAGGGGTTCTTCTCTCCTCATGGGCTGTTTGACTGCAAGAGGGACTCCCTGCTTCTCCAGGCTGTCCCGAACGTCCGGGGACATCAGCTCCGAACCAGAGGCTGGAGTGGGACACGGTGTGCCCCGTACCCCGCGGGATCAGGGCAGGGGAGGGTGGCAGTCTGCTCCCCGGAGTCACCCTGGGGACCCCTCTGTGCCGGGCAAGGGGGAAGGGGGAGCACAGCCGGAGCCGGGCAGGCAGCAGGTGCACGGTGGGACAGGGTGTGAGACCAGAGCCCTCCGGGGAGTCCTGACCAAACAGGCCAGGCAGGGGCACAGAGGTGTGTGCCCCTTCCCCGGGTGTCCCGCGGGGAAGGGGCGCTCCAATTGAGAGTGTCCCAGGGACCTGGTTGTCCCGAGATGCTGAGGAGGAGGGATGTGCCCGAGGCCACCGACACTGGGTGGCACTGCCCCAAGGTCTGGGCACAGAGATGGGGACACAGTCTGACGAGTGCCCCAGGACAGCAGTGGGGTAGGAGTCGTGGTCTTCCTGTATGGAACTGGGGTGCAGGCTGCAGAAAATGAGTTAATACAGGGGGTGTTGGGAAGATGAATGAGGATGAACATTTCCAGGGCTTGGTGGGCAGCAGCTCTGAGCAGCGAGAGAGATGGGAGGCCTGGGAGATGGGGGGACGGTAAGGAAGGAGGTGTGTCCCCCTAATTGTGGGTCAGAATTGAAGGATTGGGAGGACACAGAGAGCATTACCTAGGGGAGGGAGCAGCAGGGAGGGGGAACCCTGATCTCCCCACCACTGCTGGGGACACTCTGCAAGGCAGGGGTGCAGGGGGAGCTGTGGGGCAGGATCCCTTGCCGTAATCTGAAGAGGTCTGTAAACTGCTGAGGGATGCAGTGACCGAAGGAGTCTGAAAGGAAAGGACCTGCCAGCTTTCAGGCCCCTTCAGATTATGGGTGGGGGGGAGGACGGGACGGGATGGGACGACAGGACAGTGACAGCAGCACAGGGGGGCTGCAGCACCACCAGCCCTTTGAAGGGGCGGTGTGGGATATGCAGTGACCAGGGCAGGAAGACACCGCTATGGTGTGGGTCAGGGGGATGCTCTGACCTCAGGGAAGGGAGCACAAATTTAGAGAAGGGAGAAGATGCCGTGGGCACAGCCGCGGGGTGATGGACTGCACTGCCGGGCACAGACCCAATCGCGAGTTTGCATCGCAGAGGGGATACACCGACCCCGCTGCACGTCCCTTACGGGGGGTCCCCAGCACTGATGGGGATCGCTGGGGCCGGCGGCGCTCTGACCCTCTCCTCCCCATAGGCCTCCCGCGGGTCGGCAGCGGCGGCGGCGGCGGCGGCAGCGGCNGACCCGCCGGGCCGCCGCCACAAGGGCCTCCACAAGAAGGGCCTGGGCAAGGGCTGCTTCGGGCTCAAGCTGGATCGCATCGGCACCATGAGCGGCCTCGGATGCTGAGGGACCCCTGGCGGTGAGTACGCAGCCGGGCTGGGCCGGGCTGGGGCTGGGATGGGGCCGGGATGGGGCCGGAGGTTTGCGCTCCGATACCGCGGGGGATGCGGAGGATGCGCTGTCCTGCGAACGCGAGATGCCAGCGGGCGGGACTGCAAGTGTTCATCCCGCTGAGCCTCGCAACCCCCGGCACTGCCGGCGGGCAAAGAGGAAGACCCCAAAGTTGGCCTTAATTGCATTCCCGTCCGGAATCCACCGGCGCTCCTGCTGCCTTGCCCTGCAGAAGGGTCAGAGACCCCAGCTGCTCCAGCAGCAGCTCAGACTGGATTCCCCCTAATTTGAGCTAGACCCGTAGGCTCGGGGGAGGATACAGGAGGAGCTCCTGTGCAGCCACATGTTCCCAGTTGCCTCCTGTGCTTGACACACATGGGTGACCTATGGATAGGTGTTGGGAGGGCAGAGTACCCCCTGTGTGCCTGCAGTGGGAGGGTTAGTGAAGCTCCCGTCAGCCATGCTCCAGTGCTTTTAATTTAAGGAAAAACAATATACAAGTTCCCCAGGTGTCTTCTAGGTGTGGTGACAGCCAAGAGTAGCACTTTCCTAACTGCAGCTTTGCATCCGAGCAAGTTATGGGAAGCTGGGAGAAGTTCTTCCCACGGTGCTTTGCAGTCACTGCTTAGTAACCAATGGGCGAAGGAGTGTCACTTCCCCAAAGTGATGGCTTTGGGAAAAACACGGCAGTGCCTCCCTCGCCAGGTCTCGCGGAGGGTGCTGGGGTCAGTGAGGAACCGTTCTGGCCCACCATTCTCCCACTTCATCACACAGATGAGCTCACACTTCAGGAAGCACTCACCTGCCACAGCCCAGGCCACTCACTCTTCTTCCCACGGCACAGCACTGCCCCACTCACAGGGATGTGCCCAGCCCTACAGTAACATAACTCGGGACAGAGGGGACTGGATCCAGCATCCTGCTGCTCTGCAGAGTGGCAATAGCCTGGCCCAAAGGTGCCCACAAGATGCCATTGCTGGTCCATGGCCTGTCCTGGAGATGGATGCTCTTTCTCTCCTCCCTCATGTAGAGGCTCCTCAATATTGCCAAGTACTGCCAGCTCAGGGCTCCAAGAAGCACACACATACCCCATGTAGGCAGCTTACACCCATTCCCTCTCACTAAACTCATCAGGACAAGAAAAAAACTCAAATAGACACTGGGGCGGGGAGGAGCAGCAGCTTCCCTCAGCCTCTCCCCTAAACACCAGCCAGAAAGCAAAGGGTGCACTCCTTCCTTGCTTTAGCACAAGCAAAAAAGCTCAAGGACGGCTTCTCTGAGTTCAGCATCCCCCAGCCCCAGGCCAGGGTTACTTTGGCAGGGGTTTTGGCTGGGGATGGGTAAGGGGTGCTGTATGGCAAGTACTAACAGGCACTTTGTTCTTGTTCCTCGCAGGGCTTTGAATCCGTAGTCCACTTTCTCCTACCATGCGCGGCCAGGCACGGCCATCCCCCAGGCAACACCTAGAAGAGCAGAGACCCCCTTGGAATGGACAAAAGATGTGGCTGTGTTTTTCTTTTTGGTACGAGGAGTCATGGCACCAGCTGTTTTGGTTTTGTTATTTTTTTAACAAGTGCTCTCTATCTTATATATATTATATATACAAACACTCACCAAGACAAGGGACAGTGCTTTTCCAAGAGACTGATGAAGCCAGCTGTATAACGTTGCTGTTTGTAAATTCATGTCATGCATAAATGTATTTATGTTGTAAAGCTATTTATATATTGTTTATAAAGAGATATTTATAAAAAAAATTATTTATGTAACTAAATGAAAAGTCAAGCATTGTAACATTTTTTGTCCTAAGTAGTTGAAAAACTTTAAAAAAAAATCATTCTGTGTGGCATTTTGTAACCTGTCTTTATTTATCAAATTCACATACAATTTAAATGTCAGATTGATTGATTTTAACAGAGCTAAAGAAGAAATTGTTCAGATGTTTTAGAAAAGTCAGGAGTGAGAGAAAGGCCAGCTGATATTTTAAGCTTTGATCACATATGCAAAAGTAAACTTGTGCCCAATCCTGTGATGCTCTGACGGACCGAATCCTGCCCGACGCTGCAAGACTCTGCAGACCCCAGCTGAGCTCCCTGCGAGAGCACACGGCCTCGGGCAGCACATCCATGCCCAGATCCCGAATGGCACCCGTGGAAACGAGCCCACTATGGTGAATAGCCGAGCTCCGGATTGACAGCAATGACAAGGGCAGCATCTGGCCTAGATGGGCTTTAACCGCTTCCAGTCCAAGTTTCAGCCCATAACTACAGTTCTCTCACTGGTGCCGGATGGAGACGCCGTCCCTGCTGACAGCAACAAAGAGCCCGCGCTGGATCTGGCCCCTGGCTGTGCTGGTGGGGGCAGAGCTTTGTTCCAGAAGCACTGCTATTCCAGGATCCAGCGGCCCACTAAGTGTGTTGTTGATATTCCCATTCTCCAGCCCTTTGCCACTAAGCTGCAAAGTCCCTTCCTCCAGCAGAGATTTATTTAACTGAGCCAGGGACAATACGTAGACAGACCAAAATATACCGAGAGCTGCCTGATAAGGATTCATGGACACAGCTGTTGCTACAGCTTCTTGCTATGTAAAGTGCATGAAATAAATCGTTAAAATGACTCGGAGCTCTAAAGGAAACAGCAAGCGAGGGGGCGGGGAGTGCGGTAAACACGCAAACTCCTGCTTGAAGGCTCTTTGGTCTCATTCTTCAAAGAGGCCTTAGGAAAAAAAAAGAGTGGCAGGCGCCCAGCCCAGCCGTGACAGGAGTCACAAATGATACCCTGGCCATTGTAGTGGGCTGGGAAACAACGAGCATTACGTTCTGCTGGGCTCCGGTGCCTAGGACAGGGCAAAAAGAAAGTCACCAAGACCCAGAGGCAAAGCAATCTTTTTCCTTAGCAACCACCAGGAAACCATAGAAACCTCCAGCCAGACTCATCCGAGCTCTGACAGAACACTGGGTGCACAGAACAAGAGGATTCATCCAGACACCCGACAGCTCAATCATCAGGTTAGGAGCACGCAGGGGACATTTCTGACCTCGCATGAGCACGGCCTCCGTCAGAGACAGGTACCCACCTCGCAGTGCCTACAGAGTCCAGCTGGACGGGGAGCAGTAGCTGATGGACCACGTAAGATGTTGCCTATGGGGAACAAAATCAAGACCCTGGCAGGGAGGGAGGCAGGATGGGCAAGTGGCAGCTCCCACTGTCACGGCTCTGTAAGGCAAATACACCTGTGAAGGTCACCCTACCAGCTCCACACATCTTTAGAAAGAAGGAAGGGCTATATCAGGAGCTCCTAAAGAGATGCCATTTAAAGGGGATTTTCCAGTGTCACCCAGCAAACCTAAGGGCCAATAAGGAATCGCTTACTGTGCAGACCTCGCACAGCCAGGTCTGAACAGAGGTGTAAGAAGGTGGTGCTGCAGGTCCCATTCAGCGTCCTGGTCCTTGAGCATGAAGCCAGAGTAGTGACCATGACAGAGTAAAAGGCTGGGACCAAGGTGAGGACAATTCCCCTTCCAGTTTTGGCTTTTTGCTGCAAGCCAGAGCTGAAATAAAACCACATCCCTGGTGACAGAGGAGCTGTCCTTAACACAGCAGCAGGGACTCAGTCTCAAGAATTCAATCCACACAATTTGACCACCTAAGTGAGGCAGAACCTGAGATAAGGTTGTGAGATCGGAGATCACAGCCTGGGGTCATGTACAGCCTGGATTCCTGTTTCTCCTCAGCAACATTGTCCAAGACAAAAAAGCACAACCTACAGCATGGGTCCCTTCCATCCACTGGACTCCCTGGGAAAGAGCAAGTCCAAGGGAAAGGACAAAGCTGTGTGGCAAAAGGACATTAGCTTGGCAGAAGAAGAGCAATCAGAGCTAGAGCTCCCAGTGCAGAGGGAGAGGGTAATAGCTTGGTTCCTCGCTTTGCTGCTTCTCATCTGGCCAAGGATAAACCACCCTGTCCCTCAGGATGTGGATTCCCACCAGCAGGATGGGAATAGCATGCCCATGTGGGGGTGTGAGCTGATGTGAAGAGAGAAGGCAGCACTCAGGGGTGAAAGAACACTTGGGAAAGCTCAGATGCACTCAACCTCAGCCCCTCTGTGGCACAGCCAGACCAGTGTGTCTGACAGGCAGAGAGTGGCACTGCCAGCAGAGGTCAGTTCTCAGAGCACTGATGAGCACTTTCCTGGTTCACTGGACAAGCCAGAACGGGAATCAGAAGTGGCTCATTAGAGCACAGCAATCACCCGAAATGGCCACAGCTGGGTCTCCCTGACAGGGGCTCAGTAGAAAACAAGGCCAGCAAGAAAGAGGGGCCACAGGAATCTAATTAAGAGGCAAAGAGGCATCTTGTGCAGCAAAAACAAATTCATCTCGCATCACTGCCTCCCCTGTGGGCCAGCTAGGTCAGATCCTCACAACATCCCATGAAAGGATCCATGGCCAGCCCTGGAAAACTCCCCTGCCACATCCCAGTCCAGACAGCGTAACTGAACAGTTGTTCTGGATGCAAGGTGCAGCCTCAGGAAGTGGCATCTGATATCTCAACCGCAGTCTCAGACAATGGCCTTTAGCAGAGGTGTGTACATATACCTGGAAGTGAGAGGGGCAGGAGTCCCAGGGTCCCCTGGCCATGTTCAGGTCAAATCAGCACTCATGAGACCTACATGTTTCCTGCACCACCAGCTGAATGAGCAGTAGCTAATTCAGCTTCCAAATGGGAATGCTTGTGACACAACATAGGAACAGCCTTGATTTCTCCTCTCCAGGAGCAATTCCTAGCAGGAGTTGAGCCATAGGCCCCCTGCCTGAAAAAGCACACAGCTCTCTAGCGAAAAAGGACAAAGAGCTTCCTCCAGTGCTGTAGTACAGGTGCCTGGCAAAGTCCAAACAGGCTGGAGCAGACCTTGGAGCTCTCACAACAGGGAGCAGTTGCCACAGTTGCCTCCTAAAGTGTGGGAAATCAGTTCTGTTCCCCCAGCCCATATTGCATGTTTTTCCCTGGTACCATTCATGCAACTTTTCCCAGGTGCTTATTGCTGAAGGGTTACAAAGCCCAGCTCAGGTGACAGCAAATCCCAAAGCAATGAAGAAAAAGAGAAGCCCAGAGTCCCAGAGCAGGAGAGCAAAGAATTTTACATCTGGAAAGGGACTTGAGGCATGGAGCAGGGACTGCCAGGGCCAGCAGCACACATGCCCCTGCCACTTGCTCCAGGACTTCTCCAAGCATGAGCTGCTTCCCTCAGAATGCAGAAAAACAAAGGGAAGAGATCACCGGGCAACTTCCAGAGGGAGCCTGCACTTGACACTATCATGAGTTGAAAACAAGAAGGGAATTGAATTCAGGCCCCTTCCTGTCAGTCAGCAGCTAACCTTGTCAGGAGGGATGGCAGCACTAACCGAATCAGGCAATTCATTAGGTTGGGGCACACAGCAAAGGCCCACGCTCTCTGGAGCAGAACTATAGTGAAAATCCAGGGTAATGAGTTGCAAACTGCCTTTGTAAATGACACTTCTGCAGCGACTCTGGCAGGCTGGGAAAAGAGCTAATAGGAAAATCATTAGGTAGCATCCCTTTGATATTGTTGAAAACTGCACAGGCTGTTTTTCCTGCCCCCTCCATAATTAACCTGGTATATTACCCATAATACATCAGGCTGATATTCCCACAACGGACCACTTTATCTGCATCAGGGAAAAGAAGGGTATGCTACTTAAAAGGAAGATGCCTTCTGGAAAAGCTTAAAAGGTTTAAGATTTCCCCCCTACTGCCCATGCACATCTTCTTCAACTCCGTCAGCAACCAACCTCTGCCCAGCCAGGAGACCAAACCCCTGTCACAGTCAGCAAGCAGGAGCAAGGCTGTCCTGGGAAATGCAGCTGCAGAGGAACTGATCTGCCCAAGGTTGCTCTCTGCAGCTGCAGCAGAGCTGGAAAGGGACACGGCTCTGTGCTTTGCACCTTATTTACAATAGTCCTTGTCCTTGATTTGCTTTATGCTAAACCAGGCTACAGCCTGCGCCTCCTGAGATGCAGAACAGCTCTGAAGAGCAGTGCCTACCCACCTGGCTTGTCTGCCAGCAAGGAGAGGTGTCATCTCAGAAAAGGTACAGCATCACAGCTGGCAGGTGATCCTGAAGGAACTGGTGCTCTCTAACAGCTGCGAAGGTGACAATGAAACACCGAGACGTTACTTACTGCATCAGCACAGAGCAGCCTTAGGACTGTGCTAATCACGAGACAGTGAGTGAAACACGAGGGCTGGTGAGATAAACAGCATCTTTTGGAAGAGTCTAGAGGGCAAGAGAGCAGTATTTCCAAACCTCATACCCATGAAAATACAGCCTATGGTCAGACAAGCTCCAAATACTCACAAAGAGGCTGATCCTTGATGGAGCGAGGCTTTGCTTACCTACCACAATCAGCTCTTCCAGAAACACAGAGGTATCATGTGTGAATAGGGCACTTCAGAAACACTCTAATGATACAGATATTCCAAAGGCTCTTTGGAGATCTGGAGATGTGGAAGTGTGTCCCATCTTCTCTTAGAATTAGAGCAAGCAAGGACTACTGGCACAAATTCTTTTGTGCTCTGTGGGGAAATACGTATTTCAGGACTGTTAAATGACCTTATGGCATCCCATTACTGCCTGGAATTTCCAGTGTGTATGTATGCACATTCACTAGAGCAGGGACATCTTTTCTTAACAACAAGAAAAAACTGTGGTCATAGCTACCACACTCAGGCAATTTGCAGTGGGGCTTCTCATGAGACCTACACACTGCACAAAGAAGCATCCGTGCCTGTGGATTCATAGACAAGGAGCAAAGTGCTGCTCTGCCCATTCCTTTGCCTGGCTGACCAATCAGAGAGGGGAGTGGCACCACGGGGACACTGAGAGGCAGGGTCAGCCCACACTAGGGGGTAAACACACACTCTCTTTACAGAATACAATCACTTACCTCTGGGAGCTCTGTGGGAGGGCCAAACTTGAGGAATTATCAGCAAAATGTCAACAGTCCCTGAGAGACACGGACCATCGTCATGGAGCAGAGTGAAACAATGACATATTTCTAAAAACTCTGCCGAGAAATTCAATCAGACTGTTAGGCTAAAATTCCGTATTAAGAATACAAGGTTGAGGTTACAAGTAGGAACTGAGATCTCTTCTAAACTTCCATTTACCTTTTTTGATGCCCCTGGGTTACTCTCTCTCAGATTACACAAAAATATGCTATGCAGACTCAGGTTTTGGTTCCCTTGCATTAGGTCAAGTGTTATAGAGGACTTAGTGGAGTGGAAAAAAAACAACAGGAAACGTTGTGACCAGGTGCCTGAGATCTGGCTAGCTGGGTCTATGTATTTGTGGGGCAGGCTCTTAGATTTCTCCATTTCCCTATTATTTAGAATAATAAAGAGCAAGGTTGTTTTTCTGCACTGCAGTTTGCAACAGGCTCAGACACAAAAGTAACAAACCCCAGCACGAACAGCCCCACGAATGCACAAGCTTGGACTGTTTTACTGTGCAGGGGTGGGCTTTGTGTGGTTTCCAGCTTAGCTGAACTCATACAAACCTGTACAGAACTGAAAGTTTAGGAAAAGTCTGGTTTACCCATGTGATTTGTTATGCTCTAAAACAGCTATCAAAGGTAAAGGCACAGTTTCTTCTGTCTTCCCTGCAATGAGTAAGCCCAAGTCTGCTTCACACATGTGGACCAATGCATTTTGCCCTCACAGGATAAGAACACTAAAACCACACCCTCTGAGGTCTGTATCCTTTTCCATTCTTTCGGGAACTGAAAGATGTTAAGCAAAATTCACTTTGCAGGGCTGGTGGGAAAATGGCCTTTTCTTTTCACCATTGTCTTCTGCAAGGAACAAAAGCTTCACTTTCTCCAGCTTCACTCTGGAGAGCAGCTCTGCAGGTCCTACTCCTGTACATGATCCCCAGAGAGAGATCTGCAAGCCTGAGAGCAGCTCCACAAGCATCCATGGGATTTCCTAGGTCTGCACGAGATTGATTGCAGGACAGGTCTCAAGTCTGAACACAGAAGGGTCTGTCAGCATCACTGATTTTCCCTCCTGTTCTCAACACAAGAGTAAGTTATCATTCAACTTATCTAAGAAGGTGAGGAGGGAAGTAAAAGAGGAAGAGATTTCAATCCAAAGCTTTTTTTTTCTGTAAAAGACTGACATCAGCACTGCTTCACCAATGTTCCAGAATTGCCTCATGTTAGCTGGTATCAACCGAGTCACGGCAGGAATGCCAGGGACATTTGTTAGCACGAGGCACAGCTTTAGGGCTAGGGCAGCCTACCAGCACTGCAATCGGCTGAGATCCTCTCTTCCATTTTCCAGCTCAGTGCTCAATTCCATATTAAACAAGCACTAGTACAAGTGGAGCTGCAGAACACAAAGCTAGACAATAAAGCCCTGAAGAGCAGAGGCAAGGCAGTTCCATCCACTTTCTCTCCCTCTGGGTGGAAAAGGCAAACAGAAGTTCAATAGCTCAAAGTCTGTCCTGCTGCAATCTTGGAGCGAGCTGCAGCTGGAGCATCCCATCGCTGCCATAAACCAAAGCAGGGCAGAATGCTCGCCCTGCACCAGGGAGCAGCATCCAGCAGTGCTCAGACAAGCTGTGTTAGCTGCCTCCAGCAGGCACAGGCAATCCATGGGAGTTCACATCAAATCTGCCTCTGCTTCTACCTCCCTCTTGTCCCCGTTCAGCTCCCTGGGCACTCCCCACTCCAAACTGCCCGCAATTCAGCCCCCACCAGCCCCTAATTCACACAACTCTGCTCTGAGCTGCTGCCCTTCCTGTAGTCACAGGGAGTCAACACAGTCTTTATCTGCTGTCCTTCTCAAACAGCACAGCACTTCCTGCATCCTTGCCTGTTAACAACTCTGCCTTCTGCTTCATTCCTGGAATAGCTTCTAACTCTTTCCTTCAAGCCAGATTCATTAACCAGCTGCTGCAGAGCTGTTTGCCTCCCCCAGGTACTCTGTGCATGTCATTTGTTAATGACTCATCTCAGCCTGGGCTCATTGCAGATGTCCCCCTCCTTTTGCGGCACCAAGCCCTTTGCTGGCACACCAGGAAAGACAACCACGCAAACAGCTCCATCCTCTCCAATACCCCAGTCCCTTCTCTGTCCTCTGTCACCATCAGACATGGGACAGCTCTTTATTCAAAGTGCTATTTTCTCCCTTGCTGCTTTGCTGATCAAAGGCAATGAGTACCAAAGCATAAATAAGATCCTCACCCCCAGCCAGGCTTTGAGAACAGCAAAAACAGAAGAACAAACTCAAAAACTTCCAACCACTAAAGAAGCTTCAGCGAACTAATATGACTCCTGTAACTGGCAGGGAATAAACACCAAGGGTGCCAAACTCGTATCTATTTCCCCAGCAGACTGTGGCTTGATGAGGAGCTAAAACGATTCCCAAAGGCATTTGTATTCCTCCTGCCTCTTTGCAGGACTCATATTAAAAATGGAAAGGAAAGAGGACCATAGAGCCTCTCCTCACTAGTTAAATCCAGTGAGGAACTGGATGACCAGCACATTACAGCTGTCCATGCAGCAAGCCAGAAACAGACCCAGTCCATCTCCATCACACAGACTTGGGGACACGAGGTCCACCTGCACCTCCTGAGAAGCTGTCAGCTAAACACTGGGAGAAGCTGAAACAGGAGCTAATACTGCCACTGCTTGGGAAACAGTTCCCATGAGTTACTGGTGAAGGCTTCATGCTCTGGGCTTGACCACTTAATATCCTTGTTGCATTTCTAGGGGGAGAGAGAGCTGGTAAAGAATCAGAAGCCTGACCAGAATCAGAAGTTTCTGGGACTTGACCCAGAGGAAGCTGGAGGGAGGGAATTTAGATTTTCCACTCCAGATTAAAAGCTGGTGTGCCTGCACTGCAGGAGAAGAAAAGGAGAGGAATTTACTTTCACAAGTGAGCAAGTCCTGTGACTGAGGACTGCAAACATGCAGATGGCAAAGAGTCCTGGTAGCAGTAAGAGGAAGGCACGTGTGTTGCACGAGCAAGTGCAGGTGACAGCTGGCTGCAGGACTGGAGCATTGTCACAGTCCTCTGCTTAAACAGCTCCCTCGCCTGCTTCTTTACAAAAGTGAAATGCAGGGCCCAAACTACAAAGCAGCGCTCTGCTAGACTCAAAGGAAGGAACTGAGTGGCCTAAGACAGAGCACAACTACAAACCTCCCACAACCAGGCATCAAAGCTGTTTAGGCTCAGGACACAGGGCTCAGCTACCAGTTTTGCCACAGATCCTTCTGCACAAAGGTGAACTACTGACAAAATGTGAAAAGGCTTCTCTGTCTCCCAGACGCATCAGGAAGATCAGTCAGACCTTTGGTCAACATACACCAAGAATCAAATAAATGCTCAAGTGAACAAGTGCCATTGGACAACAAGCCTAAAACAGCCTCAAAGTCAAGACTCCAGACTCTGACATTAAATCAGCATTTTTAATTTTTTTTCTAAAATGTGCTTTTTTATGAATTGCTGTTCCAATGCCTCCCCCTTAAAAAAAACCCCACACCTTGCCAAACTAGGTGCAAATCACCCAAAGTTAGTTTGTAACAAATAAAAAAACCCCCACAAAACAAAGGCTGAAACGCTTTAGAATCACAACAATGTACAAAAAAAAAAAAAAAAAAAAGGGAGGAAAATACAACCTGAAAGTGTTCAAAATTCAGAAAGACTAGTCAAGTCCATTGCTTCAGCAAGGGGATGCTGCTGCGACCCCTGCCAGTGGGTCCTGGGCCACCAGCCTGCCTCGATGCCAAACAGGCTCCTCTCCCACTGTCGCCAGCATCCAAGGAAGAGCAAACGCATTACCCTTTGAAGGTAATCAATGGGGGAAACAACTCACAAGCAGCTCTGGGAGGTCACATCACATTCAGGAGGAACAGTTTCTAGCGTGCCCCTGACCACCTGCAAGGACTGTGTGAAAGAGCAGCCTGCTTCCTCCTTATTGTACTGATGCCTCAGAGATGCAGAACAGTGCTTTAAATCTGTGAGAGATTAAAGGGCTTAGTAAGGGCAGTAAACAGACAGTTAAGTAAACAGCCCAGCACTGGAACTCATCTTCACAGAGCGAGGTAGTGTGAATTTCACCCCAGTTTAAAATAGACAGGGGTAGCGGAAAGGCTGAAGACTTCCATGTAAAGCAGTTCCTGGCCTAGAAACCTTCCTGCACTCCCTCTGGGAATGAAAAGATCTGTGTTGATGGCTTCCTCACTCCCAGCCTGGCTTTGGTAGCCACACTTCAACCCTGGGATTCAGATGCTTGCTACAGAAGCTTTCCCATGATCTGATTTAGTACAGCAGCTTCCTCAAGGTTAAGCAGCAATGAAACTAGCTGGGAGGGAGCAAAACGGTCCACAGATATTTTGGTTTTTTCCTGCCCCTTTTGGTTAGTCCCTTTCTTTCAAAGTCCCTCTTGACAGGACCAGAACAGGGACACGCCGAAAACTCACAGGGGCTGCACAGTGTAACTTAGCCAGGCGCTGCTAACTGGGAGCTGTATTCAAACAGGGCTTTTACTTGCCGGCCAGGAAGGGACTGGCCCAGAACCCACTGAAAAAGGAGACACAGGCCCTTTTTGCTCCTCCTGTTGTCATTCCTAACTGAATGACATTTAGATGGTATGTTCTAGTGACGGCTGGAGACCAGCCCTTTGACTTTGGACATCTTCTTTGTGGGCTGCCTTTGTTCTGTGTGTGGAGGGCACTCTCGCTCTACCAGCTGCTGTTCCATCTCCTGTGCCGACGACGAGGCCGTAGCTTTTAATGTTTTCTTTATGTTTGTGACCTGGCCAAGAAGAGACAGTGAATCAGCACCTGCTTCTTCCTCCCCTCGCAGCAGACACTCTGTTCATAAACATACTGGAAAAGCCCTGGAGTATTAGAGTGGAGATTATAAAAGAGACTCTCCCAGCAGTAACATGCTCTGCATTTCAGTTTAATAAAGGTAATGTTCCATCCTCACTTACAGACAGAGCTGATAGTATTTCCAGTCTGGAATAACTACGGACTACTTTTTTGCCTAAGAGACAATGGTACAATATTGTACCATCCTTCTGTCTGGCTGGAGAGACCCTACTACTGCCTTGGTGCAGAAGGGAGCCATCCTACCATTCTGTTGACCAGAAGCAGGAAGGGCAAAGGAGACAGTGAAAAAAACCACTTTATTCTCAGGACAGAACTCAAAATGGAAAAATGTCTTTTGGGCTAGCTGGCTGAGACACAGGTATTTGTTAAGAAGCAGGAACAGAAATTGGTTTTGTGGGAAGCAGTAGTAATGTTTCTGCTACTCTGGCTGAAAAGGAGAGATACAGCACTAAGCACCATCCTCTGTCCCCTGGAATTCTGTACGGCTCACCACAAATACACTGAGCAAACCTTAAAAAAACCCCCAAGGTTTGGGAGTCAGGTGTGCCAACTCCAAGCCAAAGGCATCTGGCAAACCAAATGTGCTATGAATGCCGATCAAGCCACCAAGCAGATGCAAACATAAACCGGCAGGGATGATAACCGCTGATGCAGCGTCGCGGGAGGCCCATCCCCATCTCCCCAGAGGCCGTAGCCGAGGTTCGGGCGCAGGGCCGGGCCGGACCGCGGGCTCGTGCTGCCACCTAACGGCGGGAGCGCGCCAGGGCCCGGCCAACCCCGGGGGAGCTGCCGCGGGCACTTTTTGGAAAAGCAATTGAGATTCCAGAGATTTTTGTTAACTACACTTCCAGGTTTAACAAAGAGAAGTGTTTTTGACTTCCTGCCTGACTCGTATGAAAGGAACAGAATTGCAACGAAGATCTGGGGTAAAAGCAGTTTTCCTAACGAATCAATACAGGAAACCACAATTAGTGCAGTCACCTAGCCTAAATTTATTAAAAAAAGTTCCAATCTGCTCAGAGTGGGCAAATTTGATGTTTGTGGTCTTACTAGCACTCAGAAGCAGATGTATTTTCTTCCTATCCCACGCCTGATTTGCATGATTGCTAGCCTTCTTCTTAGAGCCATGACCATCAACCAGATTATTTCCTTCAGCAAACAAACGTTTATCCAACAGCATAGAGGCCTGAGATGACTCTGTACCCACCTCCATCTCTACCTGCTGCTGAGTTCGGTGATGGTTCTCTTTGTACTGGTTGGCTCTAAGTACTTGCTGCTCAATTCCTAAAAGAACTGCTTCACAACCATCGCACCTGCAAGATACAAACAATGTCAAACAATGTTTACAAGTTCTCTCTGGAGCAGCTCAATCAGGCAATCTGAAAAGTCATGCTCATCTAAAAGTTTAAGAGATTATTAAAATTATACTTCCTGCTTAGAGTTGCAAAAAGCTGGCAAGAAAAAGCTTTGCTGTGTACTCAGTGCATTTCTCAGCATTCTCTAGAGAGTCTGTGTTACTCTTACCATCAAAGAGTAAGTGCAGGTTTAATGCACTTTCATCTTCCTTTTCAGTGAGAATTACAGCTTAAACAGGATGTAACACAGTTATTTAAATGTAAAATTTTAAAATTAAAGAAAAAAGTAATATTGAGATAATCCTCCTGCCTGTTAAGTGTTCAAATGACAAGAGCACTCAGCACAGAACTCAGAACTGGAGAAGACAAAAAGGGAACTGGCAGTGGCTTCACTGTTACCTTCCAAACAATGCTGCAAGGTCCTGGAAGCTGCCAGAGCCCTCCCACCGTGATGGGACTGAGGGAGTTGGAGCAGAGAAGCAAAAAACCTGCCCCCACCACAGGACAGCACATTTGCCCAGCAGTTTATTACTTTCCATGCACTCATTACCATAGCAACTAGGAAGCAATTCCCAGGCAGCTCAGGACCTGCCACAGGCTCCACAGTCTATGGGGGAATTTCTTTAGGTGGGAAGGGAATCCTACAAAAAGGTGAGAAACAGCTTCCTGGCAAAGGTACAAGGAGATAATACCACAGTCCCACTATAGTTGCAGACAGGCTGCATTTGCAGGAACAAAGAGAAGACAAAGACATCTGAAACTTCAAACCTGAAGAGACATCCCATGCAAAGAGCTGTGATTCTCTAGAATTTGCCCACACAGTTCTCAACACAGCGAAAAACGCTGAAAAGTAACAGTTTTGTCTTCATTATCAAGTGTTGCAGCACGAAGGGGAGCACACCACAGAAACAGGAGTCCAGTTTGGCACCTCTTTCTGCAAAGAGTCCTCGACTCCTCACTGGGGTTCTGCATGTAAAAAGCTACAGTGAGAGCAGAAGCTCACAGTGTGGTGCAGTCTGGCTTGATACATAATACAAATTGAATCCCAGATGGGATCTTGGAAAACTTGCCCAACAGACTCCTCCTCCCAGTGCCTACTTATAGCATGAGATTCCTGATTAATGGAACATGGTGAAATTGAGCCAGCACTTGAAACTCTGAGAGGAAAAACAGGACAAGCTATGTATGTACAAGGAACAAGGAGGGTGGAGAGACTGCCTCACCATTCCTGGAGTGTTTTGACAATGTTACTGATGTCCTTCTTCTGAATGTCTCTGCCGATACAAAAATCCACCTCTAACACCTGGTTTCGTTGATCCAACTTCCCTTGGATAATATCTGTATAAACTGCTTCAATAATGAGATCTTCCAGCTCCCTCAGATTCCTCATATCCAGGTCCTTCAGCAACACAGAATAGGGAATGCACTAAAAACAGCAAAACCAAGAGTAAGTTAACAGTCCTAGAGCCAAATTGAATGGCTAAGTCTCAGAAGGTTGAGACTCAAATGTTTATTGTATCCTACACTTTGACCTGTAGGTGCAGCAGTGACTGATCATGGCAGAACAAATGCTCGCCAGGCTATGAAATATTCTGACACAACTTTGGTAAAGCTTTGGTATAGCACATTCTAAAAGAAAAAAGGCAAATGGAATTGTAGAAAAAGCTAAGAGTGCTGTTTGATTTTCTCTGGAACAAAATGTCAGTGTTTTTAGGAATGATTCTCAATCTCCAGCAGTGAAAAAAGCCATACAAAGTTTCCCAGACGTTCCTGACCAATCTGTACATCAGTTCAGACACCCCCCACACTTCACCCATGGAAGTCCACTAAGTTAATATCCCAAATGCACCAGGAGAGAGCACTGCACACTACAGGTACTTTAGCAGTACAGGATTTTTTTGTGAGTACCCATGCAGTCTGATACAACTTCATTGCTCTGGAATGGATGCCATTTTCTAAAACAAAACCAAGAGACAACAGCTGTCACACCCCACACACTTTACCTTCATTCGGGAAGCCAGGCTTACGATCGTCAAGTGTTTCAGCTTGTTCTTCTGAGTCACTGTTAATTCAGGCAGGTTATCTTTGTTTGCTGTTAAAGTCAAAAAGACAGGATTCAGGACTTTACTTTGAAAATGACATAATCCAGGCTGCAGAACTTTGGGCTAGTTATGCTACACTACACCCTGAAAGACTGAATACCTCCAGCTAATGTGGGTGCTGCTGAACAGAGTGTGCTGCTGCAGACAAATTGGCACACCCAGGGAAAAAAGGGGAAAAGTTAAGAACAACTTGGCAATTCCATTCTTCTCCACTTCTTTAGTAATTCTGGTTCTGGAATTAGAAAGTAATTCACAACTAGTGCCCTGCCAAAACAGTTGGTCAATGGCTTTGTTTCTACCAAGTAATTTTTATTTCATTAACAAGCTGACAGAAAAAATCTTCCCCCTTTGCTGATCTGGTTGCAAATATAGCTTTTTTTATTTCTCTGAAGAGCAGCAGAATTTAAAGTACCAGGAAGAAAGGAGAAATTATTAATCTAGATGGCCACACTGTCACTGTATTATATCCATGTGCCTCATGAATATTTAAAAAGAGAAAGGAAACTGGCAGCTCTCCAAAGCTAAGAAACTCTTTAAAATTATCTACCTTAATGGAAATTAGTGTTTCAGGGCCACTCAAGTTCTCCCATCCATCCCACCTCATCCAATACTCTACATTTTGACTGCTTTCCCCCTTTTCTTCACTAGAAAAGGAAGAATGAACTGTGCTGTCACACGCTGTGACACAAGAGCCATGGACGGCAAACACATCCTCTAATTGGTCACAGAATTCATGAGGCTCATGTTGCTCCACAGACACTGGAATTTCCAGTCCTTGCACTTACAGATGCCACTTCTCCTTAAAGGAACTAGATAGCTCATTCACCACACTGAGAAGCAGCAGTATGACAGAATTATTTGTCACACTCTGTAATGGTCTGGATGAGGTTGCTACCCACAAATGAAGCATTAAATTGTAGCAGAATGGAAGCATAAGCACCAGAGATAAAAGCACATTTCAATAGATACAAAGATGATTCACACAAAGTCTTTCTAAAGCTGTATAAAAGTCATTATTTCGACTTGTATTCTAGCTAAGAAATTATTCATTTTGTTTCTGCAATGCCGTCATGGAATAAAAGGTTATCTCACAAACCATATAGGTTTTCATAAATAATGCAGAACAATTTTGTCTAACTTTTCTGCAGTTTTCATAACTCGTGTCATCTAAATTTCCATAGAGATGTCTAAAATTGCCCTCCACAGAGGTAAGTGGCCTGTGAACGTCAGTGAATTCTGCTGCAGACCAATTCAACCCAGCACTGCAGTCCCATCCAAACCAGTAACACGCCACAGTCTCTAGCCCTACCTTTCATTTTTAGCAACTAAAAAACACACATGATCGGGACCCCCTATGGACAATTCTCCTAAGCAAGTTCTGTTCCTGGACACTTTCACCGTGGACACTACACCAGGCATCTAAGAAAGCAAAGAATTGCCTCCGACAATCTTAAAGGGCAACCCAGTCCCACACTCTGCCAACGGGCAGCAGTCTCTTACCTACATAGTCCCGGTATGTTCCGTATGCAAACAGGTTCAGCAGCTGGAAATAAGCAGCATTAGACCCCTCAGCAAGCTGGATGGGGAGAAAAGAAATGTCACGTAACATGGTCAACACAACCCTGATAGGCAGCTTCTCCAGAGAACAGTTTAAGTCAGCACAGGACAAGCAGTACCCAGAAAAGCAATTACATTCCAAGTGGGACACTTTCTAAGGCCTCAGGAGCAGCAAATTTCAGCAGTTTTTGAGTCAAGATGATCCAGCCTTTTCTATGCACTGGAACTTAACTCCAGTTTGGACTGTCAACTGCTTTGTGGCATCCTGGGAGGTAAAAGCAAAAAGCAAATCTTAACTTCAGCTGACAACCTACAGGGCCAGCTCCTCTCATCAGGTGATAAGCAAGCAGGCAATGGTGATGGCTTGTTAAGCATCCTGTAAAAGCTAGGACAGCTTAATTGCAGAGCCACCACAGCTTCAAAGCAAAGCAAGCTGGGACACTGTAACTTGAGTGCATTTGAAGGTAACAGCTCTTCTCTTGCCTGCAAACAGTGCACGGGAATAGCGGCAGCACCAAGCAGTGATTTTTATTGATTGGGTTTTTAATACCACTAGCTGCACACAAATCCAGGAAAAATACAGTACTTGTGATTTGATGCTGAATAACCATCGAGGCACTTTTAGGCATATTTAAGAGCCTGTTTGGAAAGCCAAACTTGCTGTACACTGTGTAACTCCAGCTGCAGAGGTACTCAACTTAGATTCCTTCATTGTAGTAGAGACCGGGGCTGGCAACGCATTCTCAGCAAAAGCTCTGGAACTTACTTTCCACCTTGGTTTGAAATGGTTTGGATTTGGTTGCCACCCAGGCCTGATACACTAGACATCTGTTCACAAAGACTTTTGGAGAGCATTGAAGTTCTGCTTTCCAGGACAGTAAAAGAGTAGAAAGGGATTTTTTCCTTGTTGGCTGGCAAAGTGCCTTCTTAAAACTGCTACTGTGCTGCTGCCAGGTTTTTGCTGTGTTAGCAATTGCCTTAAGGTAGCAAAGCTTTATATAGGTATTCTTTAACACCTAACATATACAGGCAAAAGCAAGGTCAGTCGCTTATACAAAAACATCTCTCAACCTAGGTAACTTGCACCAGGCCCTCCTGGCACAGAAATTTCACTCACAGGCTGCCTGTGTAAACTTCTGAGGATCCCTTATACTGGTAGTGCAGAAGGGGCATTAGAATAAAAACTCAACTCTTACCTCTTGCACATTTGTTAACTCCAACAGCTCTCCAAAGACATAAACCCCAGGAGCTTCCAGCACTTGATTTATAAGAGCAGTCAGAGCTGAGCCACTTGTACCTTTGGCTAGTAAAATAAACTGCTCTAGAAGATTGCAGGACGGCTTCTGTTCTCCTGCCATTCTAGGTTTTCAATCTGTCGGTAAAAGAAAATAACATTAACACATCCTTTCTCCTCTGCTGAGTTCTGCCTGGCAGTGGACCAGAAGGTGCTCAGCATAGCAACATTTCAGTGCCAGCAGAGCCAGGCTTTTCTTCAGCATTCAGGGGGCAGGCCAGAAACCCAGCAGGTTCAACTGCTGATTTAGCTGGGGAGCAAAAATGATTCACACAGTATCTGAACAAAATTTCTGTCTGATCAGTTCCCCAAAAGGATCTGCTCTTGCAGATCCTTTCTTGTAGGACAGGAGTTTAGATTTCTTGCTGTTTTCAGATTTTTCCTTCGAGTGATGCTGCCAAATAATGCCAACTTTAAAGATTCTTATTGATACACTTGACTGACTTCCTCCTTCCTTATTACACAGCTCCAAACCAGCAGCTAACATAATTCCCTGTGAAGGACTGATCCACACTGTAAGCCCACACATCCCACCTTTTCCTTTGACTATTGATACAGAGTGTGTCCATAATTCTCACTGCCTTCTGAGCCCAAAAAGCAAAAAGAGCTGTGGTCTGGAAGCAGCTCCCCAGTCTGCACTGAACAGTTCAAGTGTTTTGGGTTAACTGGAAAGCTTAAGTGATAAAAATACCCTTTCTACAAAGGCTCTATTTAAGTCCCTGTAAAGAGAGGTCTTTGTCTTCAGCTGCTGCCTGACATTCCTGGTGTGCATGTTGTCTCCCAGCACCAACATGTTGCTTTTGAAATGTAAACCACTATTTATTAACAAGTTCCACAAAATGAGCTGTTTGTTTACAAACAACTAAGACAAAACTTCCCAAGCATGTTATTCGGAAACCAAACAAAGAACTTACCAGATAAGGAAGGTTTTGTGTTATGTTTGTATGGCATAATTATCAAGCAGAGGGTATAACCTTTACTCTGGTGATAAAAACCAAACACCAGAGATACCAACAGCAGAAATCCTGCCTGGTTCTATGTGACCACTGGCCCCACACCCATGCTTGTGGGGGCAGCACAGTCATATAGGGGTTTCACTGTTTCACCAGGCCTAAAAAAATTAAGGCTTGTGAAGGCATCACAGACAGCTTCCTGTATTAGTCAGCTTCTAAAAATACACTTTACTTTGTTCTATTATACCTGCAGGTACAAATGGTCTCAACCGGCATGGGCAACCTTTAACACTCTCCACACAGAGATATCTCAGTTCCTAAAATCTCTTTGGGGTTCTTTCCATCAGAGGCACACGTGCAGCCTGGCTGAACAGCACCTCAGTTCTGACTGAGAAATCCCTGCAATACAGGAACATTCAGTGTGGCTGCCTAATACATCAGTGCTGCTCTCTCTGCTCACAGAGAAGGAGCACACAGAGAAGACAATTTCCTCAGGAGAGAATATGGATTGACCGTGCTGGGAATGAGATTTAGATTTCACAGTTCTATTGTCCTCCCTCACAGGTAATCAAACCACACGCTGATGTATGAGGTTACAAAAGACTGGCTCGCTGTATCCATGCCCTGGTAGGGAAGGAATGTCAATTCTCTTCCCCTTTCCAAGTAAACCTTCGGACAACTGCGGTGCTATCGCAACCTCTGCGTACACCCGTGTCACCAGGAATACCTCGCTGCTTCCACAACCGATTTACCCCGGTGAGAAGTCACTGAAATACAGCACACACTCCAACGCAGCTTGTCCAAAGGCTACATCAACCCAAGTACGGGAACAAACCGCGCTTCGCTCCCGGTCAGGCCTCGCTAAGGTACCTCAGGGAGTTTCAGGGCGGGAAGCGGCCCGCAGACCCCGCAGCAGGAAAGCGGGGGTTTCCCGGCCCTCCCGTTCCCCCCAGACCTCTGGCAGAGCCCTCGGGCCCCACCGAGCCGGCCGTGCCCTGCCGCAGGAGGTAATTTACCGGGGGTCCCTCACCGCCGCCCTCTGTTCCCGGGAGGCTTCTCCCAGCCCCGGCATTACCTCTCCGCTCCCGGCCTCCCGTCCCGCCGCTCCCGGCGCCGAACCCGCCGCGCCTCAGGCCGCCATGATGGCGGCGCCGGTGTCCGCGCGCGGCTCCTTCCCCCCCGGAACGCGCGGGCCGCGCCGAACGTTCCGCTCGATCCCGGGCGGCCGCAAGGACCGGGAACAGCGACCTGGCATCCCCGGGATACCGGGATGGGGATGGCGGGCTTGGTGTGCTCGCACCTATAGAGCCATGTTCCAGCAGCCCATGGAGCAGACTTCACTTGCTTGTGCAGAAACAGCTGCTTCGCTGGGTCCCGAGCAGCTGTTCCAGCATAAGCAAGTAAAATTCCTGCCTCTCTTTTTGGGGATACGAGGTCCTGTGGCAGCATCACAGGGGTTTGCACCCCAAAATAACCCGTGCAAAGGGCCGCTGTTGTAAGGCTACTTCGTTATTAGAAGTGGGGCCATTATGAGATTGAATGGTTGCACGGGGCACTGGAACAGACTCCCCAGGAAAGTGATCACGGCCCCAAGCCTGGCAGAGCTCAAGGAGTGTTTGGACAACACTCTCTGGCACATGTCCTGTGCAAGGACAGGAGTTGGGCTCGATGATCCTTTTGCATCCCTTCCCACTCAGGATATTCTATGATTCTACCAGCTGAGCCTCTCGGGCCAATCCTCCTGGGAAATACCAAGAGATGGGGTGAAGACCACGGGGTGATAGAACTGTTTTAAACTCCGTAGAAAAATGGTTCATACAAATGATAAACCAAAGGGCAGAGCTCTGGCTATGATATGGGGAACCAGGGAGGGAGCTGAAAGGGTTAAGATCCTCTCCAGGGCATAGATCAGAAGCCAAAAGACACTTGAAGAGGTATCACAACAAGGGTGGAAACAAGAGTGAATTGGGGTTAACCTCCCCAAGGTTTGTAGGCTCATCCATGCCATGTTGTGAATAAAATGTGCCTCTGTTAAAAATCCTTCAGCTGAGAGCAAAGAGCTTCTGACTTTCAGCCAGCAAGTCCCTAAAGATCAAATCATGGACCAGCACAGTCAGGAGGGGGGAGCTTTCAAGGAATGAACATCAGAAACTATTAGGGAAACTGATGGGGCTTAGCCTGTGTCTCAGAGCCATCTACAGCAGGTCCCTAGGGTCCCATCATCCATCAGAGAAGGGGTGTCAGACAAGTGCAGAGATGCAGGTGTTGGAATGCTGTTGTGACACTCTGGGCTTCAAAGCAAATTGGATGTAAAAAACCAGGCCCTGCGCAACGAGGGAACTCAGCCAGGGCTATAACAAGCCAGTCAGTAATTTACTTAAGCCACACTTAGCTCTCATCTGCACAGGGAGGGAGAATTACCTCTTTAATCACATCCTAACCAGGCCCTTCCCCACGGTTCCTGTCGTTCTGCACACACACTGGAACAGTTGCCTTGGACAAGCAGAGCGTGGCCTCCTTTTTTCCCAACAGTCATTAAAGCTCAAATTCCAGGCTGAAACAGAAATGGAAATATATGATTGCAAGCTATTTTCCATGGATTGGTTTTGCAACCTTTTCCTAGAGCCTGTGGGTAAAAATCAGCTGTTAGCCCCATGTAGGTCAGCCAGGAGTGCCTGTCCTGATACCTCCCAACTGCCGATAGCCGGCCTGGCTGGCTGACCTGAACTCTGGAGGACAGCATCAGCTAAGCTCAGCTTTTGGGATGGATTTTTTTTTTTAAGAGGAAAAATATGTGGATGTCCAGCTGTCTCATTCCCTTTTAAACAGCTATTGCAACCTCTTGCTCCACCCACGCAGCTCTCTGTGTGCCAGGAGATGTTAATCCATTTTATCTTTTAATGTTGGCATTATCTCTTGACTCACCCCATCTCTTCCCCTTGTGATTCTGCAGTCCAGGTCCCTTTTAGGCAGCAGATAATTCACCTTATTTCCCCTTATTTCCCTGCATTGCCAGAGTAATGTCCCCAAGCAGTGGGGTCCTGGACCCCCAGACTTTGAGGACACCTGGCCTCACCAAGGAGAAGGCCAACAGTGAAAATACTTTTGTGTTTCTTGTATTTTTCCTTATCTTTCATTACTCACCTGTGCGTGCTTCCACCATGCTTCATCCATTCATCCTCATTCCTTCCAGCCTTCTGACCCCTGCAGCTGCCAGCACACACCTCCAGAGCACAGTGAGGGGAGCTCCCAGGTCCTACTGAAAAGTTGCCAAACTCTCTGTATTTTCCAGGATCCAGGGACTAAGTTGCTTGCTGGACCCTCATCTCAGCGCCACAAGGAGTGATGTCTGGGTGGTTGTAGATGTGAAGTTGTACAACCTCTTCTGTCAAGTGTGGGGTGGGATGAAGCTCCAGTTTATTAAAACTATCTCCCAGGTATGCTGCTCTTCAGAGACACCAGCTCCTTTACCTACACCTTGAGAGAACAGCTGCTGGAAAAGCAGAAAGCAGGCTGCAGGCATCTTCTTGCCTGCAGTGGCAGCTCAGAAACTGCCACACATGCCAGAGATGTGAAGGAAAAGTTTTCAGTTCCGGGTGACACCAAGGGATAGAGGGATTTGCAGCAACTTTCTTGCAAGCAGATTTTTAAGATGACGTGCTCAAGAGTGCTGTTTGTGCTAATGCAGCCCAAGGACTTTGAGAGATCCCAGGGTTTTTGTCACTCTGAGTTGAGCTGTCACGTGCTCCACTGCTGCTTGGCCCTGCACTAGTCACAAGAGCTTCACACTTCAGCCACAAGCTCTTTTGAGATTTGCAGAAGTTCATGAATGAAAGGCCTGGGCCTCCCTGCACATCAAGGCAAATTTCAGACTTGGCCAGGAAATGCAAAGGCTCCAGCTCAAAACTCCGCAAACATCCCTACCCCTGTGCTAGAGAAACCCTTCAAAGCTGCAAGGGATTTGCCATGAGATCCATTTGGTCTCTGGTTCCTTCATCTCTGACAAGCCTGAACAGAGGCAGGATTGAGTTCCTCACTTCTGTAAACCAGCATGTCCTACTTCCACCTGGCAGGCTCATCCCCTACATACAACCATTTGTTTCTGCCTTTTTCAGGTCTGCTTTTGTCTTGCTTGTCTTTTCTCCTCATCAGTCTTTATCCCTTGGTGATCCTTAGTCCCTCCTCCTTAGACAGCACGCAATTCCACAGCCCAGCTAAAATCCTGGATGGACTCTTAATAAAACATAGATATATATTTGCACAGCTCACCCCTGGCACTCTGCCCAGACTCAAAATGACCCCTTCATACACTTAAACTGATGGTGGGAAATTGAGCATGGATCACATACATCAGGAAAATAAATGCTGCCTATTTTTATTATTAAGAACTCTTATTTGTGATACTGGCAGTGGCTTTGTTCTTATGCATTAAATGCAGCCTTTATTAATGCTCATATTCTCCACTTTTGTACAGTGGCCAATTTGGAGGCAAGTGGAGCCATGAGTGAGTGTATTGATGGCACCCCGACTGTTCACTGGTCCTATTTTGAGGACTGGGTTACAACTGCTGCCTTTATTTTTACCATGACTTAATACTTTTTATCAGTTGCACTCAGATTGTTAGCAGAAGGGTTATTTTGCTCATTTTAAAGAGCAGCCTGGTTCCTGGGCTGTGCTAACAAATCTGAGACTTTCCCCCCACAATCGACTCTGCTACACAAACATAAAGGCTACGAAGATGATTAGAGGGCTAGAGCACCTCTCCTACGAGGAAAGGCTGAAAGAATTTGCATTGCTCAGCCTGAAGAAGAGAGGGTTCCAGGGCGACATTATTCAGGCTTTTCTGTACCTGAAAGGGTCCTACAAGAAAGCTGGAGAGGGACTTTTTACAAGGGCATGTAGTGATAGAACAAGAGGAATAGCTTCAAAACGACAAAAGGCAGATTTAGATTAGATATAAGGATAAAATTATTTACTGTGAGGGTGCTGAGGCACTGACACAGGCTGCCCAGCGAAGCTGTGGATGCCCCATCCCTGGATGTGTTCAAGGCCAGTCTGGATGGTCTTTAAGACCCCTTCAACTCAAACTGCTCTGTGATTCAGATTTCTGCAGCACAAAGAAAGCTGCCTTTGTTCCAGGGGGTACCACGCTATTTATTTTAAACCTTCTCCACAGTGCTGGTCCTGTTTGCTCCGGCCTCGGTACACGCAGAATCACAGAATTGTTAGGTTTGGGAGGGACCTCTGGCGTTCATCCAGTCCAACCCCCTGTCAAGGCAGGGTCACCTGGAGCAGATGACACAGGAACTCGTCCAGCTGGGTTTTGAAGGTCTCCAGCAAAATCTGCTCTGGGTCTGGACACGCGGGTCCCCGGCACCACCCGAGCTCAAGGCTGGAGCTCCGCCGAGCAGCCCCAAAGACAAAACCGTGGGACCCCCACTGTCTGGGGAGAAGCGCCAGCCGAGCTCCAGCGGCTTGGCGACGTTCGGCCGCCGCCCGGGGGGCGCTGGCCAGGCCCGTGGCGGCTCCTCGCCCCCTCGACTACTCCCCGCTGAGGCCTCCCGGGCCCGGGGACCGCCCGCTCCCCCTGCCCGGCCATCCCGCAGCGCCTCCATCGCGGCCACGTCAGGCCCAACCGAAAAGTCTGTGCGACCGCTGCGCACCCACCCTTGAATGAGGGAGAGCGCTGTCTGATTGGTCAGTAGCGCTGTCACTCGTGCGCCAGAAGGCGGGGCGCTGAGGGGATAGCAGCGGCTGATTGGTCGGCGCGGCGGCGGGTGGCCGCTCGGGTTGGTTGCGCCGGGCAGTGGCGGGTGCGCGGGAGGGAGGGGCGGGGGGTCCTGAGGCTCCTCTGTCACCGCCGCGCTCCCGCCAGGCCCGGCCCAGCCCCGTCCGCCCGCCCGCGGCGCGGCAGGACCATGTCGGCCACGGACGAGCGGGCCAAGGAGATCCTCCGCGGCTTCAAGCTGTATCCTCCGTGCGGGGGCTGTGAGGCGGCGCGGGGGGCGCGGGGATCGCCGCCCCGCTGTGGCGAGGCCCCCGGGGCGGGAGGGGGGTTGCCATGGCAACACGGTTCTCAATGGCGTCCGCACTCCGGCGGTGGCGGGAGGGTCCCTCCGAGCTGGGACCGGCTCTGAGCCGACTGGGGCGGGGGACAGGGAAGGAGCCTCCGTGACGCAGGTCCCGGGGTCCCGTCTCTGCCTTGCGGGGTGCCGTGGGTGGGGGGGTCCCCGCGGCCAAAGTCCCCAGCAGGGTGGCGGCGGCCACCGCCCCTCCGGTCCCTGCCCGGCGCTGAGAGGGGCTGGGCCGGGGGCGGCGGCCCTGGGCAGCGGGAGCTCCCCGCCCGCAGCGAGGACAGCTTACAGAGGGCAAGTGAAGTAGCTCTGCTCTAGGAGGATCTGATCTCTTTCCCTCCGGCCTGTGCTTGAGCACCTCTGCTTGGAAAGGAAATACCTGGTCGTCAGGTCCAGGAGCAACAAAACACCTTGTTCCTTGTCATACCGTGAGGTACTGGCACGTGTGTTGGTCGTGCAGTGTCTTTTGTTGCTGACGTATTCTGCGTGTAAATGCCTTTCTGTGCAGTTCGTTTTAAAACTTTTCATGTTGTGGTTTTCAAAAAGCATTCTGATTTTATGCCTGTGGTACCTGGATGTGAATTTAAAGCTGATGAAATGAGATAGATCTGAGCTTGGAAGAGAGGCGAGAGCCTTTGTGCACCTTCCAACCCAGGATTTCAGCGAAGTAGAGAAAGGCTCAACCTAAAGGCCCACGTTCAAACTAAGGGTGTGAGAAATAGAGTAGCTTTATTTTACGTGTGGTATATTTTACTGAAGTAAGTTCTTCTAAGCTTACAAGGCAAATGCAAGCTTGCTATCTTGACCTTTAGACATGATAATATCATTGTGAGTTGGTTCCTATTTTTTTTTTTTTACAATAAAAAGGACAGAAGTGAAAGCAATATCCTTTAGGGCAATATCCTTTAGATCTGAACCTATAATTTCTAAGCAGGGTGGTGGGGTTTTTTTTCCTCAGCGAGATGTTCGTAATCTCTATGCCAGCTGTAGCAGGATCTGATTTTTCTAGGTTGGATTTAGGCAGATAGCTGTTATCAAACTATAAGCAGATGCTTTTCTTAACTTTTTATAGAATCATTGCAGTCTCCCCCAGCTGTTAGTAGTGCGTCTGGTTCCTTTGCTTCTGCACTGGCACTATTGACAGTTCTTTGTGTTTATGAAGATGTAGTATTTTAGCTGTCAAAACATAGATTAAAAACCTTTTGTGCTGGCAATTAGAAGAAGAATAAGCTTCTGACAAGACCAGACTAAGCTGTTGGTAGAAGTGAGGAGTGCTTTGAAAGTTAAGCTTAGGGAACAAACTTTTAAGTGCTTTTTGCATGTTTGTACATAGTCTTTGCTGGATAGCAGAATTTACATAAAAGCCTTTGTCCAACTTTAAATGAAATAATACTTTTTTGTTGTTTGCTGTCTTAAAGAGAAAATGCTTTTTGCTCTTTGAAGAGGAAAGATGTCAGACAAAAAACTTCTATGATCTCAAGCAGCCATAGCATGGACAAGAAGCTTTATTAGAAATGCTCTACAGTGTGTGTTGAACTGTCTCAAGTCTGGTCTTCCTTTTCTTGTCCTTGCAAAAAAAAAAAAAAATTACTTCTGACAGGACAGTTTAAGGCAGAATCTGAACTGCACTTCTCCAAAAATATGGTAGAGTACTTTGATAGTTGCCATGTAGTACAAAGTCTGACAAACAGGAAAGTTTGGAGAAGCATTTAATAACTGAAACTTTTAGCAAGTTGAAATAGTTGGAAAACACCTATTGCCCTTAGTAAACCAGAAGAGTGACTGAACAGACATTCCTCATTTATGAGGAAGCCTTGAGACACCACACCATCCTCACAGGAAACTGCTCATGCCCAGCTGTGACCACGTTCCTTGTAAGGGAGACATCAGCTCAGACTTCCCGTCCCTTGACCAAGGGCTGGCATTTGTTCCAGAGAAAATTACAGTTTAGAGATGCTTTATCTTCCACCCAGCCTATTGCTGCATGTACTCATTTAACTAATAGAAAGGAAGAGAGAAACGTGTTCTGAAAAACTGTTCAGTTTATACTTTGAGTACTCAAAACCTTTCTCCTCTGCTCCCATGAGGGAGGGAGTTCAACTCCACCAACTTAAGCACATCCTACAAACTTGGCACTTCAAACTGAGCTTGCTTTTAGCACAAGGGAGGAGCATGGCATTGCACCCAGGGGCTATGTGCAGGGGATTCCTTGGGAGGCAAGAACAGTTGCTAGGGCCAAAAGCATCACTGAGGAAGCAGGCTTCCAAAATAATTGCTAACTTTAACACAACAGCAGGCACTCTAGCTGGAAGTCCAGTTCACATTGAGTAATCAGAGTTTCCTCAAACAATTCTGTTTACTTGTGGTTCCTGAGAGGGGGTTAATTAATAGCTTTCCTACTCACTGGGGCATGCAGGGTGATTGGGGCATGTGGAAATTAAATTATAGCCTAAATCCACCCTCTAATTTTAATGCAAAGATAGGTTTTCCTTCCTCTATGACACTAGTGCAGAAACATGTTGTGACTAATGTCCCAAAATTCAAGCCAGAAATGTTTATTCCCTCTTCTTATGTATTTTGCTAATTTAAAAATATTAAAACCAAGGGAAATATATTTGATGCTTGCAGGCAAATGGGAATTTTATACTTCATTACACTTGTCCTAAGAATTTTTATGGCACCAGTTAAAATTGAATACTAATTGTCCTGTAAATATGGTGCAGAAAAATTTTGAAACAAGACAGCAAACACTTGCAGCTTGTCAGTTGTTCAGGAGCAATATTTGCTAACAGCGCTTGTAAGTGTGTTTATCAACAAACTATTCTAAAGGCACTTGCCTCAACAGCAGTTGTTACACCCAGCATAGTATCTACAGGTAGTTTAGTGCTATGAAAATGCACATGTTTGGCTAAAAGCAACATCAGTCCAGCTGGTAACTGAAGATCCATTCATGTGAAGTATTAGGCAAGTTTTATTTCTGCAAGTATTTATGCACATCTGGTCCTGTGATCTCAAATGCGTGAAATTAGATTATGCCTTTTTTTCTCTGAAAGATGGGACAGTTACTCTGTCAAGCTACAGAAGGGCATTTTACTTGACCCTCACTTACCCTTTCAACACATTCTTCAGATCTTGTTCTGTCATTTTATCTTTAGTATGTACTATTAAATTTGCGTATTAACATCCTTTATCAAAAGAAAGTAACACCAGTGATGTACTTCCCTGACAGTCAAAGTTCAGGGTTGTTTTATTTTGATGACTCCCTCTCAACAACTCCCTTGACAATTTTTGGGTTGCCTGTTTACCTTTGTTCTGAGATGAACTAGCACAGAATTATTTTTTTTAAAACGCACTGGAATAAGGACCCTGTAGATAGTTACCCTGTTTAGTTTGGTTTGCCAGCATTTGGAAAGCATCCATGCTGTAGATTAGAAATATCCAGTCACAGTTTGCAACAGCACATTCACATCCAACTCTTGGGGGACCACAGTCCAACTTCTTTAAGCACTTCTCTCTGTGAGGTTTCAGTCAGAACAGCAAGGAGGAGAAAACCCAAACGAGTCGGTTGAGTCTCATAATAGTCCTGTCTTGCCTCTCAACACAGGAGTAAGGACATCCACTTTCCATTTTAAATCTTACAAGTCAAACAAAATATCACATATTTATTTGCTTCTATACAGAGGAGTGTTATCAGAATCTCTATAGTGTTAATAGGTTACGTTTTTTCTTGAAATGCATTTTAAGGCTGTGCAGTAGCCTATCCTTCAGAAGTCTCCTGAAACAAATTAATATGGTGAACATAAGCATGAAGAGACAGCATTAACTGACTGTATTAACTCCAGAACAGAGTTATGAAACTCGTGTCTATGGTCAGTGTAAACATACACCTGTAGCTCAAGCACTCCAACACTTGCAGGCAAAACTTCTCGTGTCAAAGGCTGGCCTACTTTTTTACAGTCCTTAAACTTTCCTGTGCAACATCTTCCTAGCTCCCAGAGCTTTTTCCAGCTTTATTCTCACCATTGTTTTTCTGTCTTAAGAAGTCTTTCTAGCAGAGCATTATCCTCTTAGAAAGATGGGTAGAGCTGTAGTGAAAATATAGTTATAACAGAAATCATTAAGAGTATCTATGAACTTTATATTACTCTGCACACAGGGAAACTTCCAACTTCAGCCTGGTCTGCTGTACACACAGAAACTTGTCCATCAATTCCTAGAACAGTCGCTGAGGTTTTGAACTGCTTTGATGCAGCATTCCAAAGTTGAGAAATCTAATTGGAAACAACATGGAATTGAGTTTCCAGTTTCATTGTTAGGCTGGTAGATTTTTGGCAGCTTATTCATTTGAAATGCTTACCTGCTGCAGTATTTACAAAACTAACAAGGTAGCAGCTTTAACTGGCTTAAAGATTCCCCTTTGTTTTGAGGTTTCCTCTGTGCACTTCCTCAGATCTCACTCTGTTTAGGCTACTTGCGATGGAATAGAAAGATGAACGATCAGATTCATGGGTTAAAAGGAGACAGTGGCCAGCCAAAAGAAGGAACAGGACTGCCCAGAAGCTGGGACATGTACTCTGTAGAGACCCAAAGCAGAAATTGCACATAGCTTGCTCTAATGCAATTTTAAAACACCCCAGAAAACGTAAGTTTGTTCTCCCTCATCCATATTTCTGATTTTCAGAACCCTCTTACTTTCTACAAAACTTAAAATACCTTGCAAGCAGGAGTTGTCCACAGTTAGTTTGTTCCCAGTTAGTCTGACTTTGGAACAAGTTCTCACCCTGGCAGCATTGGGAGATCTTTGTTTCAGAGACCAGAGTTTCACATAGAAGCTTTAGCTGGGTTGTAGTTGGTAGTTGAATGTCATGGTAGTCAAGGTATCTTTATGAGAATTATTTTCAACATTGACAGAAGTTGTGCACAGTGCAGTGATCTATAGTTCCGGCATGCTAAACACAGAGTCATCATGTTTCTTATGACTGAGTCATGAGGCATACCTGAAAATAAAGCAGGAGCAATTTTAACAGGTTTGGTTTTACCTGCCTGGTTCCTTAGTGAACACCAAAACTTCATGTCCTCCCCTTGTTAACTTTCATTGAAAAATGTGTAAATATTTAACAGTGCAATGTGATTTGCATTAACTTGGTACCTGAGCTACAGTTAGTTGTCTACTTGTCAGATTCAATGCAGTCCATACATAGTGTTGGAAGTGGGGCTTTGTGCCCTTGACAGTGGAAGGGGTGTCACAGGATACAAATGAATTGCCAGGTGCCACAGAGAATACAATCTGACAAATCAACTTAAAATTGTAAGTTGACATTGGAGTTCTGGTTTTTCTTTTTAATCAGCAATATTGCTTTAGCACTTTGTAGTTACAATTTTATATCTAAGATTTATTCTTTGATCTCTCCAAAAGCCTACCAATCCAGCATTTTACTGGAATTATGGTTTCAGTATTTTTAATTGCTTGCTTAGTGCCAACCTAATGAAGTACTTAAAATAATGCAGTTGTCATTAGTAAAATTATTTCCTCTTGTTTCCTTTGTATCATATTAAGATATCAGTTACTCTTTGCATCCTTGGAAGTCATTGGTGCCTTATGCTTCAGCTGTTGTTACAGTATTTGAATTTCCACAGAACAGAAGATAGTAATTTAATCCATCAAGTGAGAACTGGTAGAGCTTCTTCCCACCCCCCCACCCCCTGCATCTTAACAGCCAACATATAGGATAAAAGCCAAGCTTACATGGATATAGAGAAGCAGGGGAGGTATCAAAAAATCCTCAAATTAAACAGATACTGTTCAGAGTAGGGTTTTTTTAATATAGACATCTGATGCGCCTCCTGTGTCTCTGGCAAAAAAAAAAATGTTTTCTTTTCTGTTCGCTAGAGCAACTTTAGTGTGGAAGCTGATTTGACTTCTTCTTACACGTTTATCTCTGAATTTAGGCTGATCCCAGAAAGAATGTTGAGTCAAAATTTTACATGAAATTTGTAAGATAGTGGGCTACTGTATTTCTTATATTTATGTAAGATAAGCCTCTTCTATTTCTTTAAGTTGGGAAATTAAGGCAAGTTCAAATTTGAGCTCAGAGCCTCCATTAAAGATAAACCAGTGCTTCATTTACGTCTAGTAGAAGTAGGAGCTATGCTCCATTCCCAGGTACAGGGAACAAGCAGAAGACATCATGATCTATTAAGGTCCACCTGGCAACACTGAATTTTGTCCTTTTTTTTCTGCATATTAGTATAGCAGAGTTTATAAAATTTAGTTATTTAAGTACACGAAAGGTGATTTTTGCACATCTGTTGCTCTCACATCTTAAAGAGCACATCATATGTGTATTCTGGATGTGCAATAAACTACAATAGCAAGCACAGAATATTAAAAGCTTTTCTCAAGTGCTGCCTTTTTGTCCTGAGACTGCATCAGGAGCACTCACAGAAGCAGGTTTGTCATCTGTGTAGCATCACTCCCAGAGCAGCTTGAGGGAGTGTCCCCATACACTCATTGGGCTTTACTGTGAGGTTTCCAACACCATTTGGCCTCATGCCCAAGCAGACACAGTAGGACTGTTGGGAGGCTCTGTCCACAAGACACCTGACAGCAACCAAGGTTCTCTTAGGAACCAGATCTCAACTGCACATTGCTAAATTCTAGTTGACAGCCAGGATTTTTAGTTGTGATTAGGAACTCGAGATTTCATTGTCACATTTCTCCTGAACGGAGTTCTCACTGTGACAGAAATGTTATGTATAGAAGAGACTTAAGGGAAGCAGTATCAGATTAGTTCAGTCATGAGCGAGCCTTTGAGTTGATTATATTCATGACTAGAATTTCAGGCAGCATTCTCCTTGAAGAATGGCAGGCTTAGGTAAAAAGAGAAAGGGAAATAATTTTTTTTTTCAGTCAGCCTTTGGGATAGCAGTGCACAGAAGAATAGTGTTATTAAATTTATCCGCTCCTGTATTGAAAGGATTGTAACTAACTAGGAGCAATAGTCTTCCATTAGAGATTGAGAGTGCAGGGCATTATACTTAGTAATTCTACAGAGGACTATATATGTGGGTTGGTCTGTATGCTACTCTGTACATAACCTTCATCTACTCTGTAGCAAGTCAGAAGCTTATTTGGTCCTTGGGACAGCTAATTATATCTATCTTTCCGTATTTATCAAGAAAGTGGGGAGGATCATATACTTTAATCACCAATGAAAGCAGATTGCCTGCATTCCTCTTTCCTCCTCTTCACATGACCTAATTTAAGCCTTTTGAGAGGGAAGGCTACACATGCTTGGAACCAAGAGATTGTCCGATGTTTTAAGCATCAGAAACTTCTGACCAGGGATAGCCTGCTGAGGAAGCAGAGAGTTAATGTCAAGTTACTTTGGTTTGGAAGGTCAAAGGAAATGGTATTTTAGGAGGCCGTGGAAAAGCTGGCTATTTGCATGGCTTTACATAAAAATTCTGTGTATGGGAAAATTCTTACAAAAACCTCTCTAAGTGGGACCCGATTTTGATTCAAATGTTGGCATGAACTGTTGCTAACTCTGCTTTAAGGGAGTTCTGCTACACCCTCAACTGCTCTTGAAGGAAGAGTTTTGCAGAGAAAGAAGGTAGAAGAGCAACCATTGTCCACATTAATGTACTGCCATGTGGTGGAATAGTCCAACCCATCTGGAAATTGGACACCAAGAAATACCTACCAGCCTTTAACACAGATGGACCTTCTGAAGGTACTTTAGACATTTGACTTCCAGTTTAACTCTTTAGAGTAGACTCTTTAGTGCATTAGAATACTGGTCTGTCAGTTACTGTCCAACTTAAGATTTCACTGTTTCTCTAGTAAAGTTACTTCTTTTCCCAGAAGCCGAAATAAAGAGGGGAAAAGTCCTTCTGTTTGTTATTTTGCTTGAACCTTAGTAGCCTTTAAGTGAAATTTAAAACCAGCTCAGTCCGGGAAGTGATGTGCTGCTTCTGAGCGAGGAGGACATCCAAAAAATACCTGCTCTTGCATTCTTCTTGCTCCATGCTTCTGTCACAGCAGCTATGCAGAGCATGGGTTACCATCCCCAGGTGCTTGTTGCCTCGTTTTCAGAGTCACTAGCCATGCTGCTCAGATGAGCCCTGCAGCCTCCTGCATGCTGGCTTAAACAACTTCAACAACAGTCTGAGAAGCGGGACCTGTGCTGGGTGGCAGTTTTACAAACAGCTCAGCTGTTCAGTTTGAGGGAGAAAGTAAGAAGCAGCTAGGGAAGGCTGTAAGCAGAGTTCTCTCTCACCACTGCTGCTGTTGGATATCATGCCCACAGCCTCAGATCGGATGAACTCAGTGCAGCATTGTGCTGTCTTCTCCAACACTCAGCACCACTTTACCTGAGGAGGCTTCTTCACATACCATGTTTAGTTATCCAGCACCAATTCTAGAAACCTATCTTAACGTTATTAGTTGAACATTTGAGCTTCACATTGCTAAGTCTGTGGCCACATAATTTCTTCTAAGAGAAATGCATTTGAGATGACCTCAGTAATTTTCTCTTTGCCCTTGAACTGTGCAAGAAATCTTTAGCATTACTGTGCTGTGTGACAAGTTACTGCCTGGTCACCAGGAAAAGTCACAAACAGGGTCTGGAACCATGCAGCAAGTACCAGTAGAGGTTCTATTCTCACCAGCTCTCAATGAACCAGACATAGGAAATCACTGGCTAAAAACCCCATGCAGCCTTGGAGAGCAAATGCATGTTATTTTTTAAATACTCTTTCCAGAAGGAGACAGAGAAGCCAGTAAATTTCTCAGTCCAATCCGGGCTGTTTATTTATGGCACCCTCATTAATCCACAAGGCATCATTACAGTTGTATTGTTGCCATAAAAATACAATATTTAAGCAGCTCCAGAAAGGAATTGTTTTATGTGCTTCCCCCTGTAATTCCTTCAAAGGGAATTGTATTACACTACTACCACACTGACCTTAAGGGTTAGTTTCATAGGAAGGAAGAAACACTGGTTCCCTGGTTTTCCAGGCATCTTCCATTCTGCCACTAGAGTAAGTTCCTTTTCTCTCACCACTGGCAATCCCTCTGTGACCACCTTCTCCCCATCTTCACAAATTAGAGGGAGGCATTAACCAGGCAGTGCAGCTGTAGCACAAACCTCTACTGCTGATCCCCCAGCTATACTGCCCTCTTTAAGGTTCTCCTCATATAACTACAGCCCTGCCAGTTGCCAGCTGAAAATGTTTCACAATTCTTACGTTTGTTTGCACTGATAAAACAGTACCTTGTTTTCCTGCTTAATAACATTATCTACATCAGTCCTAGTGTTGCCAGTTCCAAAATAGTAAATGCAGTGAATGAGGCAGCAGAATGTTTGGAAAGGTGCAAATTCAAATAAAAAAAGAATATATTTTAATGTAGGCACACCTGTAAAGGGTGCAGATAACGCTGATTGTAGCAGTTTTTCAGCCTTTTGTGTATAACTTCTCCATGTTAGTATTCACCTTAACATAAATGCTTATGAAGTCCACACTTTGAAACACCAAAATATTTTATAAACATAATATTTGTTTCAGCTGTAAGTCTAGATTTTCAGTAAGTAAATTTTTATTTTCTTATTATTAATACCTATATTGAAAGAATCAACTTGTGAATTACAGCTAATTGTATTTATACATTCTGTCCTTTTTCACAGCAGAAATAAGATATTCCATTGCTTGAACTGAAAAATATATTAATAGATGTTTATTAAAATGGCAAAAATCTGATTTAATGTAGTCTGAAAATTTAACATACAGCTACAAGCATATTAGAATAGTAAATTTGAAACCTTAGTATAAACATAACTGTAGATTTTATTGACAGTGAAAGCTATAAGAGCTGCTTGGAAGCAGAGTGGAGTAATAGAGGTCATTGCTTTTTTTGTCATTTCAATGGAAGTTTCATTACTCTGTCCTCACATTAATGTTTTTTTTCCTGAATTCCAATGCATGCTAAAGCAGAGAGGTGCTGTTTTGGGCACGGACCCTCCATCTTCCAGATCGTGCTGATCGTAGTGACATGCTCAGAGGTTCACATCAGTGTAGGTCATGTTACTGGAGCTGTAGAAGTTGATCAAAGTACAGTATTAAGAACAAAATAATTTTGGAGAGGAGATATTTTACTTCCTCTCAACTGGTTTGGAACGGAATTGTTTCCTTGTACTTTCCGTGTTTCGCTGTAGTGCTTTTCCAAACAACTCTCTCTCTTTTCAGACTGCCGTACTGTTGAACACTGTGTAAAGTGTTGGGATGGTTAAATTGTCAGATCACTAGTCCACACTGCCAATTGAAGCACTTCTCATATTCTGGAGATTCCTAAAAAAGCACAGTATTTCTGATATGGAGTCCTTGTGTTTTGAGAGTTCTGCTTCAATCTGCATAAATCCCCCTTTATTCCTCCTCTCTGCATCCGCTTTGAGCAGCCTCTGGTCCATTTACAAGATTAGTTTCCTCCTGCAACTGCCAATCATTCTCTCCTAACTGTATTTTCATTTTGCTTTCATTCTCCACTTGATCTGTACGCTCTAAGTTTTCCTCCCTTCCTCAGAAGAGACAAGATAATGAACTTGTTTGCCTTGAATAATCTTAGTCCTGTCAGTTTTAAGTGGAAAACCAGAAATTGTTTGATATATATTGCAGCATGTGGTCCTGTCTGCCTACTACTCCAGAGGTAAAACCACTTTAGTGTCTCAGATCCATGACTTTTCTTTCTCTTACCCATTAAATAATTTTATCTGATTCTCACATTGGTCTTGTCCTCTGAGTCTAGAGGGCCACTGATATCCACCTAAGTACCCACATCCTTACTGACTCCCTCAACTTGACATTGAGGGTGTTCATAATCATTTTCTGCCAGTTTGTGCCTGGAAAAACAGGGTTACTGACAGTGAGGATGCTCTTCTTGTTCAGTCAACCCTTCTGGCTATGAGGGTTATACAGTTTGTAAGGATAAAGCATCCTCACTTCTCATGCAGTCATAGTCCAAGTTAAAAAAACAAGCAAAACTGAAGTATTTGTAGCTCCAGTGAAATTCAGGCCAATACTATCCACAGGGATTGTATATCCAAGGAGCCATTTAAGCTAATGCCAGGAAAAGTGTGGCTTGTTCCTCTGCTGTGCTGTGTCAGCAAATAGGAGATTGGCATTTGTCATTGTGGACTTTATGAAAGTGCTTGTTGTAGCTGTTTCTCTGGCTGATTTGAATTTTTATTTTGTTTATTAGGTGTCAAGTGTGAGTGCCAGGGCTAAATGCTGTTTTATATAAAATCTCAACAAGATTAAATCCCCTTGCCATTCTGTAATTACTTTCAAGGATATTGTGTTGCCTTCCCAGAGAACTCGTGGTGATCTCTAGATGTATCCCTGGTTACAGAACAACTCTGGATCGAAACAGTGAGGGATGTGCTCTGTGTGAGATATTGTGGGGCGGTTAAAGGTGCAGAGGTTCAAAAAAAGCATCAAGTGCTTTGAGTTAACCACCTTTAGGAGAACTGAGTGACTTCTGCCCCACCAACTCCAGCGTCACATTCCTGCCGGTGCAGATCCACTGGGCACAGCTGGGAGCCTGAACAAAACAGCAGATTTGTGTGCAGCCAGTATTATTTCTGCTGCAATAGTTAGTTTTCACTCTTATCATAAACACAACCCCTTATAGACTAATTACCAGATGTACTGCAGCAGTAGCACTTGTTCCCTGAAGGCTGCAATTGGCATTTGCTTTCAAAGCTGTGTAAAGAGGATCTTTTCAGGATATCATTCATTTTTGTCTTTTTCTAGCATTACTTGTGATAAAGGGCAAATGAGCCCACCTGGAAAAGGAAGTTCACTTGTCTGGCCTGTTTTTCTGAATAGCACACAGAGCTGTAATCTCACCTTGAGGGAATGCACACCATCTTTATGCCAACTGTCTTGGGCAGTATGGAATTTGTTGGTGCCAGGAGTTCTTGAACGGATGTAGCTATACGGTGTAAATGTGCTGCACTGGATAAAGCACTGTCTGTACTTTTCTTCCCAGTGTCAAAGAAGAGGTGGCAATGTTGTTGTTGGAAAAAGCTCTAGTCGAGATTAAACCACATTGTTCATGTGCTTAAAATTTACTGCAGTTTAACCATTTCTGTTTGATTTCCCCCTGTGCATACCTTTATCCCTGGGTGAGTGTGCCCAGTTCCAAGTCACTTCAAAACTTTGGAATTGGACTCTCTTGGTGTAGAATAAGAACATTCAGGCAAAGGTTAAATGAGGGATAATTAGCTCAACTCTAAATTCACTCTGTGCATTAATCTGGATTGACTCAAGTGCAGTGACAAATTCCCAGTTAATTCAATTGCCAGAGAAAGGTACTGTTTAAAAATTAACATTGTGTTGAAAAGGTGTTCAATAAGGGGAGTTCAGACAGAATCAGTGTGTGAATGCAAGAGAAATCCAGTGCTTGACCTTTTATTCCTGCCTTCTCTTGAGACTGCCAGCAAGAATCTTAAGTGCTCCCTTTACGGCTGATTTTGGTGGTGTGAACACCTGCCTTTTAACAATTAGAATAAAACTCACAAGCTCATTTCCTGGAAGACAGGAGCTATCAGACGTAATGACTGCAGGCTTTATTGATCTAATGGGGAGGATTTGGAGTGCTAACACACAGCCTGAAGTTTCCATGGCCGAATAAAAATCCCTGAGTCCCTGAAGTCCTTTGCACAAATGAATTTTTCCTCTTTTACAGACCTCTCTGAAATCGAGATGTGTCTATCTGAAGACTGAGCTGCAGATTTTCCCTAAATGTTTTTACAAAGTCTTTTTCAATAGTGATTTTTTTTCTTTGTTCTGTATAGGTGGAAACCCCACTTGACAGCAGCACTGAAATATCCCCTGGCCTGGTTTCTGTTCTCAGCAGCACAAGTTAAAGTATGCTCTTGAACACAGTTTTATTTCTGCTCTTTCCTGATTCCCTGGAAGAGCAAGAGACCAAACAAAAGAAACTTCATATCACAGATGTAAAAAGTCAAGGGCAGAACTTTCTCTGTAGGGACAGCCGTCTGTCCTTCACGTGAAGGACGTGGGTGAGCAGCTCTTGATATGAAAGATGCCTTCTTTCATGTACCAAACATTCACCAGTTATATAAGATTGCTGGAGAACAAAAAAGTGTCACTTGAATCCCTTAAAATGATGGCTCTTGAAGACTTCTGTGGTAGCTGCAGTTGCTTGTGTATCCAGAGTTAAGGATATCTGCCCTCCTGTGCATGGAGGGGTGTTTTAAGGGCAGCTCAGAACAGGGTCTCTCCCCAGTAATAGTGCAATGTGCTTGTAGCCTCTCCAGTCTTTGAACAGTTAACCAGAAGTAAGAAGTCTTTCAAATGTACAAAATCTGTACTCCTTGACTCTGCTCTGGCCAGTCTTCTGCTGAAGAAGATTTTTAAAAATCACAGTCCCTCCTGGTAGCTAGATTTGATGTTCAAGGACTTGCGTCACAGTCCTTGCTAATACAGCTCTGTATGTTGAATTGTCATGTCTTATACGCTAAATCTGGGGGATTGTTTGGGTTTTGTTTCATAAAGATTGAGAAAAAGAATTCCATTAAAAGATGGAATATATATTTGTTCTTTGTGGAATATTTTTTGCCAACAGAAATTACAATAAAATTCTTGAGGAAACAGTATCCACCTGAGAGGTAACCAAGCTAGCAGGGTTGTTGGCTGCTAACATACTAATCACCTACTTAATGTTAATTCGTGGCAGTACAGGAATGATTAATAGGAGGCTTTACAAACATAGGTGTCTGGGTAGTACATGCATCCTGTGTGTGCAGACTACGTGATGCTGATCTCTGACGTGGGCAGCAGTCCAGAGGAACGGTAGGAAGAACCTGATGTTGTTGAACTGCTGGACATTCAGTGGTGCCACTGTACTGTGCCTTTTTTATCTTTGGAGATAGAACAAATAAAGGCTCTCTACAGAGAGGAAGCCCAGTTGAGTTGCTTGGAATTTAGGCGCAAAGAATCCAGAGGAATTTCTGCACTATTGAAAATGGCAGCCTGGTAAAACAGTGGGTTTTGAAATAAAGCTCTTTTGGCTTAATAAGTGAAGCCTTTATGCAAAGTATTACTGTAATTGCAGACTCATGTTCTGATTGCCTTATCAGGGGAGATGCATCCTCAATGGCATCTTTGTTTGTCTTACAATGGAAAGAGATAAAGCAGACTTTTTGAAATGCCACAAATCTGAGCATTCAGCTATGCACTTCTAGCTAAGATTGTTGGTTAGTTTGCTGCAGTCTGTACTTGCTTTGTAGTATGGCCAGACTACCGACAAAAGAAAAATTTTCTCTTTTTGTTTCAACTGTGATCTTCTTTTCTCTCTTCTTGCTTCTCACCCTAGAGCAGTCTTTTATGAATGTGCTCATAGAAATTAGAAGTTAATTACCCCTGTTGTGTTCTTGGGATCCTTGTTATTCCAGTGAACCTTGTAAAGAAATACTACAGAATCTGGCACTGGTCGTTTCAAAAATAGATGGACTTTGATTGTGTATCAGCTGATATTCTAGTCGTGAATAGTGTATTTTTTTGAGCTTTATGAAAATGAAAAGCGAACCCCTTGCTCCCTATTTTGTGGTCTAGTGCCACCTAGGCATGGGCAAGTCCACCATTAAATTCGTATCTCCCAGGAACAGAAGCTCCTCAGGGGAAAATCAGCAGACATCTTTTATATAGTGAAAAGGAAATATATTTTCAAAAGTAAATGGCTTGGGTTTATCCTGTAATACCTCATAACAGCAGTCTAATATTAGTGGAAGATTAACATTATTCAGTCATTTAAATGTCAAAACTCTATAGCAGACCAGCATCGATTTTGAGTTAAATCTCAAAGACTCTTTCTTTCTAGAGTGTGTGTGTGTGTGTGTGTGTGTTGCTTAATCTCCCAGGCCAGTATAGGGGATGTTGTGATCTCCTCGTTAAAGACGTCACACTGAGAAGATTGGAGTAGAGGAATAAATAGAACAAGTGCTAGAAAGCCAAGCAGCTCATCTTGGTTGAACTAAAATGCACTCCACATAAACTGCCTTCCCCATAGATTTGTTTCTCCTGAGTAAAACTCAGTTCCCATTTTGCAGAGTATCTAACCAGCTCATTTGAGGCTCTGCTAAGTATGTTCGCATCCCTTTCTGAAATGTTGTTTTACCTCATTGTGCAACTCGGTAGCCAGTATTTTTTACAAGTTACTCCTCTGGTGAAGAAAGCAGACAAGGGCAATGGCTCCCAGAGGGCAAAGAGGCTCAAAATTTAACTGGGGAGCTTCAGTATGGAGCTTGAGCACTTCAAGTTGTGCTGTATCTGGGCTGGCTGTGTGCAGCCCATCTCATTATCATTAGCCTATATTCCTGGCCTGTTCACCAGAGTTAATCTGGGCGGGGGCTGCCAGACCTGTCCAGGCTGACTCTGTGTCTCCAGGTGCCAGGGTACAGTCACAGTGTGTGTCTGTGAGACAGGTCTGCTGCTTCTCCTTGGAGCTGGCCTCTGTGGAGCAATAGGGCTGTCAGGTGTTCAGACACCCTTCGCAAATGGAGGAGATCCAAAAAAACAAATACATGTTTCTTCATGGCATTTTGTGAAAGGAAGAATGGAGCCCAATGTTTAAGAGTTCAGTTACAGGTAGATAGCTAAGGTTTGAAAGATTGCCCACCAAAATGTTTAATTGTTTGTGATAATAAATTGCATAAAAAGAATTGTGCATTGCACAAGAATGAGTGAAAAATGAGTCCTTGCCCATACTCAGCAGGATCTGGTGAGGCTGGAACTACTGGAAAGTTTTTCAAGCAAAGTTAAGTTAGGAAAAACTTGCTGCTGAACTTACTGCTTTTTTCCAGGAGTTTTTTTTATTCCAGCACTGTGCTTAGTCTTTGTTCTACTCTGATCCCAATAGATTCTGAAAGAATGTAGTGAAAAAAGGAAACAAGGCAGGATGCAACAGGGTGGACATTTCCACACAGTGACTGCTTGCAATCCAACTCTGGGAAGCTTTAGTGGATATGGAAACAACTAATACCAAAGTGTAGTTCCATTACAGTACAGAGCAAGGGAGTATCTCAGTATCACAGGGCCATTTGTGGATCCTTGTAGAGCTGCTCGGGTGGCATTTGTTCTGAAAGCACAACTCTGCCTAGAACAGAGTTTATTTTTAGTATTTTAACCAAACATTTCAAGACTTGGAACTTTCTCTAAAATTTAATTACTCAACCACTGTCATCCCGAGTTCAAGGAGTCTGACTTGAGGGTGCTGGTGAAATGAAGGTGGTACCAGGCTGTTTGGACTTACTTAAGCAAAATGTGTGTATATTGGTTCATCTCTAGGAGTCCTTTAGACTCATAGTCCTCTCTGAATGTCATTCAGTGCAAAATTGATGGTCTCTTTGTACAAAATGGAGCCTGCTTGTCCCTGCCAGCAGTGAACAGCCAGAGCATTTGTCCCAAGAGTTTGTCCTTTCAGATCTACTGCTGACTGCCTTTTGCAAAATTATTGCTGCAGTTCCTGGAGCTGGCAGTTCTGAGGACAATTTGAATACATGGAAAAGTGCTGTGTTTCCACTCATTCCTTGGGCTCTCTTTTACACCTAATGATATGTGGAAGGAAACCTTGTCGGTTAAAGCCTGTTAGAAACTTTATATCAGGGGCATCACTAGTCTTTAGAGTGTTGAAGATTTTTTAGCTTAGGTGGCTACTTGCCTTAAATCAGCAAGAAAACAACCTGTGATGTTGAGCATGACTTATACACTGAATTCATTGAAGCACTTTGAGCTCAAAATATACTTGAGTGTCCAGACTTAGAAAGGAAAAAGAAAAGAAAATTTTCACAGGAGTTCTGGTTGAATTAATATGAACTAAGGCAGGAACAAATGCTGTATTTTCCCATATGACTTACCTATTTTGTATTTCTGGTTTTTAAGTTGGCTTAAAGAACAAGAATATTATTGATACGTTTCAGAGGCTTACACATTTTTATAGTTTAGAACCATTTTGCTTCTATTATCAGAGCCAATACAGCCATTTTGCTGTCCTGCTTTAATATGGCATTTTGGACACTAAAAAGTCATTTTAATTCTGCAAGCAGTCCTCTTTATTTCCTTCCTGCTCCCCACTTCTATTAGTAATGCTTGGCAGGGATTCAGAACCACCCTGCTTTCAAGATAGGGTGACTGAGAAACCAACAAAAGCAAGAGAAACAGAGTGAAGGAAACCACTGGCACCCACCCCACAGCATGATTGCAGCAATCTGCTTCTGCAGTCACTCCAAGTTACAATAAGAGTTTCCATCAGCCAGGGAGCACAGTTCCTGGCTGCCTAAAGAGAGAGGCAGTATTGTCTGTTGAAACACAGGTCTTGAAGCCAAACACCTCCTGAGATGTCTTTCCTCTTCTTTTACTGATTCACTGTGTGGCTGTGGGCAAGTCTTCATGCTTATTTCCCAGTCTCTAAAATAGGCAGTTATTAAAAAGCTACTTTGAGAACACGAGTTGAAGTTTTTGAAGCACAGTGTAGTACCAGGTGTGGTTTAAGTTACTGATCACTGAGCTGTACTGTGTTCCTATTCAGGGGGGCATCCTGTCTCTCCAGGTAATTGATGGGGTTTGCCTCCTATCTGGGGTGGCCCTTGGTAGATGACAATGACATTATGAAGCTGTGCAAACTGCTGGCCCAGTTCGTGCCAAAGCCAAATCTCTCACCAATTCCAATCTGCATATCTGTTCTTGGAAGTACATGATATATTAATGCCTCCATTAAATTACATATTCTTCTAAAATACAAGAAACTGATAAATCTGTGGACTATCAGAAGTAGTCTTTGGAGCTCAATAGGCTGGTGTGCTAGAGAGCTCTGTAAGAGAGACATGAAATGAAGGCGAGAAAAAAGAAATTAAACATTAATGGGGGGGGAAAAAGCACATAGTCACTACATAGGCACAGGCAGTTGGAAGTCATGGAGGCTTTCTGTGTTGTCAGTTGCTTATTTTACCAGGGGGACACTTTCAGCCCACGATATTGCTTGGAGTTGGATGGATAAACGGAACAGCGGGGGGACCTGCTGATGCTCAGCTTTGCCATTCTCAATAAACATCACTTTGCTCAATAGAGAAATTATTGCAGAGGCCTTCAAGGAACAAAGGCATCGACTGGCCACAAGCAGTGCTGATAAAAAACTGCCTCTTTAGAGCCTTTTAGGTTTGCTTTTTCTCCACTTTGCACACAAGGCTACAGGTCATTCAAGTGAAACTGTATGAAAATGCCAGCTAAGCAGCCGTGTTTATCCCTTTTAAAAATTTGGTCAAAGGAGTCATTGTTCCTCTGCTCAGGTCTGTGCCCTTTCAATATGGGCAAGTGTGAAGATCCTTTTAGACATAAAAAATCCAATCCTCCAGTGTTGCAAAAATGACATGAAATCAATCCAAGCTTTCTTTTATAAGGAAGCCAATATAATGCATATTTTAAAACAGTTGAATAATTGTATAAAATTGAAGAGGCATATTGGGGTTTAAAATGCCTCATTCCGTTAAAGCTGATTTTGTTGCATGACTGTCGTGACATCAGCTCTGTAAAGAACAATAGTCCATAACGATTTACAGGGAGATAAATTCCTGTGAGGGCTTCTAGCTGCAACCTTATCTATGAAAATTAAGTTATGCACCAGAACCCCTTGATAGACTGTTTCCATGAAACTCCCTCTAGTTCACTTATTGCTTGAAATGTTACCATAATAGTTCAGCTGTGAAGAAATTATTGTTTTGAAGTAGTTAAGACAAAATAAAGTTATTTCAATTGCTGAATCACTTTCAGTGTTCACTTGCAGAGAGGAAAATTGTTTGATGTGCTAAAATTAAAAATTGGACAAACTGATTCCAATTGTTTTGGGGTTTAAAGAATTTAACTTAATTTTAAGCATTCTGGTTGTGGCTCCTCAAGGAGCAACCTGTCTTTACTTTTGATACAGACCAGGCATCTTCTATAAGGAGGTTCCAGTGTTTCAATTGTATTTTTAGTTTCCCTTGTATACATGATGGCTCTATTAGCTTTCTCCCTAGTTACATTCAGTTTTGTTCTTTCCACTAAGCTACAAGCAACCCACTTTAAAATTACATTCTGATAAAGCCCTATGGATTTTAAAGGTCACATTCTTTTCTCAGATGAATACATCATTCCCATTGATTCACCTGCTGTTTCTGCAAACTCAGAGTATTACTGATGACATTAATTATGTTACTATTCAAAGGGTTCTTAGCACAAGCTCAGGCTTTTCTAACATTCTAATTTTTGAGATGCATTTAAAATGCAGGGAGGATGGGAGGAGTTGGGTGTTACTGCGCTGGAAAAGAGAAAATAATTTTCTTTGTGCAATTTGTGGTCCTGCAAGGAATGATGAGTTTTTCCAAGTTATTGATTGTTTTAATACCTAGATTGTAAAGCAATCTCCAGATGTGATCACATGTTGTTTTTCCTACTGAGGCATCGGTATAAAGGAATTCTGTCAAGGCTATTGAGATAAGCCAAAGAAAAGCCTGAAAAACACAGGTGGCAGAAGACACATGAAACCACTACATTGCTTCAGCTTGCTTTTATTTTGGCACTGTTGTGTGGTTTTAGGAACCATTTTAACATCTGTCTCTAGAGGAAACAAAGCATATTTCTGATAGTAGCAAACAGATCTGGCACAGAAGGCAGCTTGCTCTCTCTGGCAGGGGAATCTGTCCCATAAGCCAGTGATGTGTGTATAGATTTGATTTGGAGCTTATTCCCACTTTAAACAATGTCATATTCATTGTACCACAAGTACCTTTTGGGTTTTACTTAATTTTTTTTTTTTTGTTAGGGATCTCAGATCTTAGGGTATGGGGGGTTTTTTGAGATTAGAAGTGGTTTCATCTCTCTGAGTTGAGTTTAGTTCCCAGAGAAGTGCCTGGCATGCTCTCCAGAAGCCTTTCGTAGCCTTTGCTGGTGTGCCGGGGTGACAGGACAATCTCCTCATCTGCTGCAGGCAGGAGCTGCTCGGGAGTGTCACACATTGTTGTTTTTGTCTGAAGAAATCTAAGGTTACTTGCAAATGTCTAAACTGGTTCCTATTGCTCATCACTGACAAAAATTGCTGGACTTTGTAAGAGTTTCTTCAAGACTAGACTTACCTGGACAGGGATGTAAACCTTGAAGCAGTAGTGTCTACATCCCTGGTTCAGCTGTTTGCAAACCACTATAATTCATTCTTTTTTCCCATTTTTTCCTCCTGATGACCCTTAGCCTCATTTTCAGTAGGTCTGTAATGCTTTCCATCTATTTGTTTCTTGCTCCTTTGGTTTGAGGAAGAGAGGAAGAGTCAGTGAAGTGGAAGCCTGGCTTAGTTTGCAATACTGATGGGTATTACCAAAGAAACAAAACACATTCTCTCACCCTGCCTGCCCATGCTGGACACTTCTCCTTCCAAAGTCTAGGAGCACTCCATCTTCATTGTTTTCATACATGTACCTGTTTTTCTTAAGACTACTATAGGTGCCACAAATTCTGATTTAAATATTTAAGATTTGGAGAGATTTCACTCTGAATATTTTCGGACAGTTAATTGCCAACAGTGAAAATTAAATGTAAACTAACTTAAAGCAAACTCTGCCTTATTCTGCTACATGATGTCACTAGGATGCTGTGGAGTAGAGATGGATGTTAGTTGTTCATTTTGATGAAAATACTGAATAATATTTGTGTCTTTCAGCCTAAACTGTTTGAAGGCACAGATGTTTAAGTGGATAAAATTTTTATTAGCAAATGCTGGATGTGAGTTTACTTCATTTCCAATGTTTATAAAGATAAACAGGTTCTATACTTCTCTAGTTTATTGGCATCCCATTGCAGCTGATCTGGCTGTGAATGGACCTAGGCTGCATTTTTCTTACAGACTGTCACAGTGAGCCCTGCTAAGTGAAAATGTATTCGGAGGTTCAAGGAGGAAATACTTGGTGTGAACATTGCTCAGCTTCAAAATGGTCACCTGAGGTGCAGGGAGAATGTGACACACAGCAGGGAGTACTGGAGCTTCACTCCAGGACCACCCTGCTGCCCAGTGGGAATGGTCAGAACTCTGTCTACTTAACACAATAAGGGAGCAATATTAACTTCTGCCATTTTAGCATAATGTTCTGTTACAGCTAAGGTAAGGTTGGCATGGTGTGCAGTAACTTGTGTAACTGTCTTTCCAAATATGGGCCAAGAGCAGCTTAATCCAGAACTGTCTGGTGGATGTTAGATGGAAATTTGTTGTGATACCAGATCTGTGCAGGCACACACAGAGATGTAAGGCGGAAAGTATAAAGGGAAGTACAGAGTATATGGGTATATGATATTTGTTGATCTTTTTGCTGTGATGCTGTAGCTGTTAAATATATCCCTCTGATTACATAATTTGCTCTGAAATGACTTTGTTGGTTGCTGAGGATTTTTACTGCATTTTGTCATGTGGTTCACATTAATCTGTGGATCTCCCTGGCTTCTGTTGCACAGCAATTGGTTCTGTACAGGAGACTTTAAAAGCAGGCTCTTTTACAGCAAGTGAAGGAGTGTCAGGAGTGCTTTGAAGGGATAATTGGCTTCCTTCCATTTGAGGATTTAATAGAGCACCTTTCCAGTCCCCAGCACTTTTTTGGAGAAGCACAGTAACCCATATCTTGTGCATCACTCCAGGAAAGTTGGTTTATAATAGATGAATTTTTTTAAAGTTCTGCTCCTGTAAGAGCTGTCATAGCATGTTTTCGTTCTAATCAGGAACTCAAGGAAGTGTGCTGCTTTCTGAAAGCAGGAAAAGTTGACAGTACTATACCCAAAGGCTCCAGTAATGTGTGAGGAATAACTTCCAGTTTTTGTGTGTTGGTATTCCTGTTACTACACAGAATGCATGGATGCTCATTCAGTAGATTGGATTTTGCCCTGAATTTCATCCTTAGGCTAGGAGGAACACTGCCAGCATGTGTACTTGTGGTTTATTAAACAGCAGACAGCAGCATTTCTCTTGAGTGTGAACAGAGTGAATTCAAGGACCTGAATCAGCAGAACATCTGTGCATATGCTTAAATTTAAGCACACAATTAGGAGTTCTGTGGAAGAGGGATTTGGGAGTTGTAATAAAAATTGAGATTAGAGATGGCAAAGATTACAGGATGAATGACATGAGTGGAGGAGAAGCGTAAGGCCATTTAGGTGGTCTACTTTGTAGTCCTGTAGTTTGGTAGTTACTTTGCATAATTTATACTGGTCCATATTCCTCAGACTAGATTGAAACAACTGAGATGCAAATATTCTTCTGGGAAAATATATCTGATATAAATATAATCCCTAAAGTTTGATCTTTACTTTCCTGCAAGGTAACACGTTTGCCCATGTTATGACTGCCTGGTTGTGTCTGCTTTTCACGACAAACCATGTAAAATCAGGAGTGAAGGTTGGTGAGTCTAGATCAGAAGCTTTTTTGGGTCTACAGCAGAGATCGTTGTCTGAATTGTTCAGGGCTTTCAGCTCCACCTTCTCCCAGAGGACAGGTCTCATTAACATGTAATTGTTGAGATGCTGTTCGCACCTGGCATGCAGTGAACTGTTTTTAATGTTGCATTTCATGTGAAAAAAAAAGCTGGCAAAGATGATGAAAGACCTTCCTTCTAGGAGTGGTTATGAACGTTAGCCTTGTTTTTATTATGAAATGTAAGAGTACAGCAGTTCCTGAGGTTTTAGAATGGTGTAAACCGCAAGGAATCAAATGAAAAATGGATCATTTTAACAAAAGAAATGACACCTACTGTTTACCACAGCCTTTGAGATATTAAAGAAGTGCTAAACATTAAAACATACAAATAATGGGGAGATTGAGGCAGAACTTCTTATAACTCCATACTACTTTAATGATAAATTTTGTTTGTACTCATTCTCTTCCTTCAAGGCTACTCTTAATTACAAGTGTGGTAATACAAGGCAATCTTTTGCAATGCTAAAGCACTGAAAGATAAGGATGTACATTTTGATTTGTTTGAACCAAGTGATCTCTATGACAGATACAAAAAAGAACTTCTGACATCAGAGGTATTCAAGAAAGCAAAATTTGGATTTAGAAATGCACAAACCACTTTCCTTCATCAGACTAAGCAAAGTAGGTCTGTGAAGAAGCTAATTCATGTCATGTATATAAAGCAAGTCAAGTTCCAGCTACTACAAAGCTTTTATGTAAGACTTTGCTGACCCAATAGGTGGTGGAATATAAATAGATCAACAGTACACCCTTCCTTCTGCTGTTCTACCTAATCCTTTCTTGCCTTCAGGATTGAAGAGTATTTGATCTATTGAGTCTTAAATCAGACATTGTTTCCAAAAAAAAAAACCCCAAGCCCCCAAAATCGAGGTGAATGAAAATTTAATGGTGTGAGAGTGAGAAACTGAATTAGGAATACGCTACTGTTCTTCCTTTTTTTCCCCTCCATATACAAACTTCACAAAACTGGAACTGCCTGGCTTCCTACTTGCTCTTAGCTACCCCTGTCAAGTGGCTTAACGTGAACCTCTTCAAAAAGAGTAATTGTATTAAACCAGTATTAATTTACTTTCTCCTTTTCAATAATGCTTAAAATGCCCTTGTCATCCTGCCTCCAGGTCTCCACTGCTGCTCAGGAGCTGGAGCACTCTTTATTTTTAGTAACAATATCTCTCATGCTGGGGTGGAAGAATCTTAAACCAATTAAACACATTAGAAGATAATAGTGCGTGTGGGTTTCGTTCAAGATCTGCATTTTCTTCACCCTGGGATATGTCCTAGTACCAGCCTTCCTATCCAAGATGACAGAAATAGTGTGATAAGCTGCTAACTAGGTAAGCAGTACAGCTGCTGCTTTGTCAGGTATTCCCTTGTCAAGAAATCACTTGTGATGGGGTTTGCCTCTTTTTTTTTTTTAATTCCATTACAGTTAAGTTTTATACATTATCTCAGTTTTGACTTAAACTTTTTTCAGATGCCTGTTTCTTTTTAAACATTTATTTTTTAAAAAGAATTAACCTCTTGTACATGAAGTGGTTTTTCCAATAAAAAGAAATTTTGTGTGTGTGTGCTTCTAAGATCTGATGATTTGTTCTTCCCTTTTAATAATGCTTAGTTACTGGGAAAAAACTTTTGAACTGGCTAGTGTATTCTGATTCCCTCAAATACTTCTGGGTCCACATATTTTAACTCTTTGTATACACTCTGATTAGCAGGTTGATTTTGTTTTTTCATTTGCAGAAGTTGGAAAAGCATGTCCTGAACCAGTACATGGACTTGTCAAGGTCAGAAAGCCTTTGGCAACATTGACATTAAACCTTTATTTATTTGATAAGGAATTTACACAGGCTAACAATGTTCAGGTTGTTTAAATACAAGATATTTTCTAGGAACTGTGGCATGCATTGCTGCATGCACGAGGCATGGTCTCATCAGCAGGGGTATAGCCGTGAGCTTTTTATTTATTCTTCATCTTGAATTTGACAGTCACAATACAAAGCATGGGGCAGGCTGTCCTGCGTGGATTTACTTTTACAGTAGAACATCAATAAACAAAATAAAGCCAGATAGCACTTTATAGATGTCCAGCACCCCAAATGTTAACATATATTTTAAATATTAACATTGTTCAGCACAGCAGTATAACTTGTATCATCTTTCTTGGACTGGACTGAGAGAGAAATCCTGATGGAGAGAAGTTACAGAGGTCAGTAGTGTACATTAGTGTTTTCTCTCACCAGAAACAGTAGGTCACTAACACTCTGTAACTGTGTATTTCAAGTAAGGATAATAATTAAGCTGTCAGGCTACTTCTCACTGAAGAGCACTTCTAATATAATACTTTTGAAAATGGTAAATGTGATTTTCGAGTGCTCCAAAAATTGACAAAGGAAGAGGGATGGGAAGGCAAGGCAAATCATGGCAAGGAAAAGGAATGGTCCATTAGTTAAGAGTACTGATACAGCAACTGGGAGGCTGGATCAGTTCCTTTGCAGTGCTGGGTTTGCTGTCCTGGTCAGCGTTTCATTTCCAGTTCAGAGGAACTTGGCTAGTGCTCAGTTTGGCACTACACAACTTGTGGCCAAACCTGGGAGCTTGTAGCTCTGACTGATATTGATAGTGAACAAATAGCAAGTGAAGACTTGTGAGGGGACCATTTTTTAAAGGTTTTTGATAATCAAATACCCAATTTACTAAATTACTGCTCAGCTAATAGTTAAGACTGTTTGCATGGCTGAGTGTCAGGAAGAAAAACGAGTTTGTCAGTGAGATGCTCAGATTGTCTCATTTGTTATTTTCCCCTCGTACATGTCATTTGATAGATAGCACACTACTTTCTATGCAAATAGCTTCACCCTGGCTAGTTTGTATGTTTGTGTGTGGGAAGATGTATGGAAAAACGGTGGATTTTTTTGACATTTTAAATTATGGTTGGGGCAGTTCTATCCTGCAGGTTGTATTGGCTGAGGACTTTGACTTTTCCAGCCAGCACCACATGAAATGCCCAGCCCTGCTGCAGGTTCTTCTTGCCATTCTGCTGTTCATTTTCTCTTTCTGACTTCTCTGCCAGCCCCTTTCTCCCTTGGGTTGCTGGCTGGGGAGAGAGCTCCACTTTGCAGCTTCCTGCTAGGATATAGAGGTGCCATATGGGGCCCTCAGAGGATGTTTTTCATCTTCTGCCCCTTTTACGTTAATCCCAGAACAAGTGGTAGATACCGTGTGTTTAGAACAGGCCTAGAAGGACATGAGCAGGCTGCCCCATGTTCCCCCTTCTCATGCTCCAAGTTGTTGCTAAGTTTTGTGTGAACAGACCCTGTGCACACTTTCCCTTTGTCCTTTCAGTGAGACATGGAAAGTCTGACCAGCCTTCAGCAAGGGAAAGACTCTTCACATCTCTGTTGAAGCAGCCATTTTCCCTTCCCCTCCTCCATACACATAATTTAAAAACAAGTATTACCCTCTAATGCAAAATTTGCTAAAGCATCTGTTTCTTCCTGGGACCCCTGGAAAAACGTGATCAATGTGATGAGTTTGTGTGAGTCTGCCTGGAAACTGTGTGTGTTAGAGGATGAGTTCAATATGCAAATCTCCAACCGCTCCTATTTATACCCATGTCAAGGTCCATATTGTCCCTCTTCTGTCTCTCCACCTCCCCAGCCAGTTCCTTGAGCAGTTGTAGGCAGTACTGAGTACAAAGGGTGCGCTGCCATAAAGCAGCCAAGGGAGCTCCTGGAAAGGCTCTGGTTTGTGTGGGTTCATCCCACAGATCCTGCTCTGTTCAGTCTCTGGCATTGACACTGGTGAATCGTTGGAGCCACCCTGAGGAGCTGCGGAGCAGGAGGGCCTAAAGCTTGTGGATGGCTGTGTCCCTGTTCAGGATGGCATCAGGCAGGTGTGCAGCTCCTTGTTCTGAGCTGTCAGTGTCTGAGTTATGCTGTGCGAGAGATTTTTCAAAGGTGTGCTTAAGATCATTATTAACTGTCCCTTTGGAAATATGAATATTTCCTCCTTGCCTATAGATTTATGGACTAATTCACTGATCCGGGCATCTTCTAAGCTGGCACAGCCTCACTTGCTGAGAGTGAAAAGAGAAGATCTCTCTTTGCTTAGCACTCAGCAGCTGAAGAATTCCCATGAGTGGCAGTTACGAGGTCAACAGCAATAGAACAACCCTTGATATTAATATTTTGTAAGCTAAGGCAACAAGCTCAATTGGATGTTGTTCTTTTTCTCATGTTATATAGAAAGGACTCCTTTTCCTAGTGTTTTTCAAATGATGGAGAACAGCAATTGTTTGTGTAGAATTATCTGTTATTGTTAGCAATGTTCTTGCTTCTCTGCAGCACAGTGACACTGCCTTTATTCTTTAGAAGCAATTGAAAATGATAAATGAGGTTAACAAGCTTCAGTCTAAAGTGAAAACTAAATCTGTGGCTATACAACTCTTGTTGCATTCATTCTGGTCAGGGGTTGATTTGTTCATTTATTCTTGGGGGAAAAGCATCTCATTTCCTTGGCCTCCCCAGAATCAGAAACCATGACTGAAATTCAGCTGGAGTAGCCTATTTCAGAGCTCAGCAAAGAATACTACACACAGCATTTAGGGACATAGATAGCTTGTTTTCCTTATTTGCTTTGCAATCAGAAATTGGATGAACCTTCGGGATGCAGAAACAGGGAAAATCCTATGGCAAGGAACAGAAGATCTGTCTGTACCTGGAGTGGAACATGAAGGTACGGTGTGACTTTGTTGTGCATTTGGGGCTGGGTGGTGCTGCATATCTGGGTCACCTGAGCTGCAAACATACCCCTGCTTTGAAGGACAGATGTCACCTTTGTCACTTGGGCAAATCATATCACCTCACTGTGCCTGAGATTTCATCACAAATAAAACAGGAACTGTCATCTCCATCAGAGGAGCTTGGGGAATTAATTAAAACATACTCTGGCCTGAGATAAATGCCCATTGTACAAGGAATAGTTAAGACCTTATCTGGTGCACAGTTCACTCATCCATCTAGAAGATGGATGACTGCAAACTGTAGCAGATTCAGAGGAGAGCTATTAGGAGAAACCACTGAAAAGATTACAGAGGGGAGGATGGTCTTCCTTGGGAGAAGAGACGAAAAAAGCAGTTCTCATATGTCATAGCTAGAAAAGAAATCTAAAGTAGATAGGTTATGCTCAATAAATAGGCTGAGAAGGTGGGGAGACATCCAGCAAAGCAGGGTGATCTGATGGTAAATTAAAAGGTGTGGGAAAACGTGGTTCTGGTACAGTCTTGCAGCAGAAGCAGCGCGGGCAAACAGAATAATTGTTTTAAAATTAAGTCCATATGTGTCTTAAAGTCATTATGTAGTACTTGTGTGTATGTTCTGTGGCCATTCAGGGCAAATCACAGTCTAGATATAGCAAACAAAGAACCAAATACACAGCAGAGTGAATAAAATATATTTTCTTTAAACAAGACTTCTGTTTGCTTTTTAAACATTACTTCTATTTGATTTAAGTACAAGTTTCTTTATAAAATGGAATCTTAAGTTTCAAATCATGATACTATGTTACTACCTTAACTTACTATTACCACTTAGATGAAATAAGAACAATATTAATGTGGTATTGGGTTGCTGCCAAAGTCTTAACATTAAACTGTCTTAAGTAGTGAAAATCACAGCCTGAGCACCTGAAACTAGAATTAATCACCTAAACCAGCTTTTGACAGCAGGAGCTTTTCCAGCCAGCTCAATTCGGTGACAGGGCATTCAAAACTGGGAGGCAATTTGGAAGATGCAAATCTGTAAAGTTTGGTTTCTTCCAATATACAAGCAAATCTTGGAGTAAGCTGCTGAGGTGTAGCTCTTACAGAATCCCCACAGCCAGCTTTCATTCATGACATACAGTCCTTTCATTATCTAAGAAAAGGTGTAGTTTGAAATGTAAAATCAGTTTGGCTAAGATAACTTGCTTTCTTATGTGTCCCAAATATTTAAGGTAGCTTTATTTAAACCAAATTAAAACATAATTATATGGATATTTTAATTGAATTTCAGTTTCTAACTAAACACGGTTGGACCCAAAATTACTTGCTTAGTAAATAAAAAATATGTCATTCAACACTTTCTAATCTAATCAGCATAAAGTATCTGACTAAATGTATATTAACCATGTAGGTGCTTAAATAAATGTGCAGGTATAGTACATCCTCAAGTTAACAAAAAGCAATAGTAAATTTAGGATTAAGTCTATGCTTATCTGCATCCCAGCATGTTTTAAAATGGACCTAACTGATGAAAATCAAACTTATTCTTTTCTATCTTTTTAATAGAAAATAAAAAGAGAAATAAAAGTAAAATGAGCTTAAAATAAATAATTTCAATTAAAATTTTTGCTTGATGGTATAAATCTAAATTAAAATGTCTTAGATGTTTAAAGACAATGCAGTCCTACTTTTATTAAAAGTAACTATTTATTTGGTAGTTTTACAGTGTTAAAGCAAACATTCTCAGCAGTCTGTCTTGGGGATGAAGGAAATGAAATTACTAAATTGCAGAATAGTTTTAACGAGTCATTTTACACTTAACTGCAAAGGGATGTTTATCCACAGTGGTGTAGTCTGTAGTGGTGAGGGCAGTAAAGGATGCTGCCATGCAGATTTCCATGGTGCTAAAAATCCCATAAAAATAATTAGAGATCTTTTACATTTAAAACTCTTGCTTTACACTTTTAATTTTCTTTTTAATCTTTTTTTTAACAAACTGTGGGCTGTGTACTTCTCCTTGGGGTAGGATGCTGGCTTACATTCCCTAAGCCTCCAGCTCTTGAGATTGGTTTCATATCAAGATCCTACTCCAGTGAACTGTTCTACATTAGATAGATTTGCCTGGGGTTTGGGAGACTCTTCCTGTTATTAAACACCAGCCTGCTCCCTGCTCATGGATGTTTTGATATGCTTTCCATTTTGGAGCAGTTTGGCTCATAAAGCACATGCCAGCTGTCTTCCCTCCCCTCTTTATTTCTAATAAATTCACATGAAACATTCTCTAATATGCGGGTAGGATTATGCACAATCACACCACTGAAGTATGACGGGCTTGGGAGAATTTTACTGTATTGACTCCTCCCCATATTCTCCTGATTAGGACTCTTAATCAGTGCTCTCAGACTGTCCCTTCTCTTACTCCTCCACCTCTAAAAAAAAAATCATTTTGTGAAATATCTATCAGGTACAGTTTGCCACTTGTTTTTGGTGTCTCACCCATTGCAAGGGCCCAGAAACCTGGATTGTCAAATTGCTCTCTTAAACCTTCCAGTGTGGTTCTGGCTTTACAGCCTGGGTAGATCTCAGTGTTAAGGGAACAGGCATTTAGTTCTACAGGACACTTCGCAGAGCTCTGAGATGGCTGAGGAAGTGCTGCTGGGCTGAGAAACACACATTTGTGGTTTGCTCTAGGGATGCACAGTCTGAAAGGGAAGGAAAGATGAGAAGGGCTAAGAGGCTTGGTGTGCTAAGCAGCCCTTCAGCTGCCTATGATCTTCAGCACAATTCCTAAAGTCAAAATTTAAGTTGCATCTTATATTTCATCTTGAAAAATTACGGGGTTTAGTAACAAACAGCTAAGAACTAGGAGTCTGAGAGATCAGTGTTGTGTCCCTGGTTCTGTCATAAGTTTCATTCTTGGCTGTGGGCAAGGTGCTTAAGGTATTTGCATTTTGGATTTCACTCTTGCAAATGTAAAAACAAATGTAAAAACAAAGTCCTTTGTGTTTGCATTTTTCCTGCTGCTGTGACCTTGTATTAGTCCCAATCATTATTTCCAAGTATAGAATAATAATACCTGCAGAAGCTGGATTTTACTGTGTCCAAATAATGCTCCTTTATCTGTTTCACAGCTCGAGTTCCTAAAAAAATCCTGAAATGCAAAGCAGTATCTCGGGAATTAAACTTTTCCTCAGCAGAACAAATGGAAAAATTCCGTCTGGAACAGAAAGTTTATTTCAAGGGGCAGTGTCTAGAAGGTATGGATGTGCTCTGTGTGCTGCAGCACAGGGACTGACCCCCAGCAGGGCAGGGATTAGAGTGACTAAAATGGGTTGAATGTGGTGATTTTAATTTTTCAGAGTAGCACTGAAGCACTCGTGGGCCAGGACTAATGGGCCACAGTATTAAGGATAGCATTTCATAAGTGTATTAACACTTTGTTATGTAAGCAAAAAAGCTGGGTAATCATGCCTGAGGGCATAAATCTACCACAGGCTGCCTAAGGCAAGGAAACAGGTTATTTCAGAGTCAGCTATTGCTGGAATTCCTGGGTCTTCCTCAGAGTGCCAGGCTGGAGCCTCTGGTTTACCTGGGTTACAGCAGTGCCAGTGACCCCACAACTGCACATCTGACCCCTGTCACTGCAGTGCTGCTCTTAATCTGGGCTGGAGGAGGGGCAGATAAAACATTGAGCTCTGTGTCTTTTGGGCAACCAGTTGCACACTTAACCTCAGCTGGATCCCAGGGATGTCTGCAAGAGGAGGAGTGAGGTTTCCCTGTTCCCAGTTAGGTGTGTTGAAATTTCCACCGAATGCCAAGGAAGTGGTGTGACCTTATCAGTACCCTCAGCTATTTTAGAAAGGGAGAATCTTCTCTAAGAGGAGGGCAGGGTTCAGTGCAGTTTAAGCTGTACAAAGTAATTTAAATGTAAAATGTTGGCAGCCCAGCAGGACAGTTTAGGGAGTTGCCCAGCCTGTCAGGTGAAAAGCAAAAGGACCATTTGCGAATTTTCTTCTTTCAAATGCCTCTGGATCTTTTTTTTTTCCTTGCAGAATGGTTCTTTGAATTTGGTTTTGTGATTCCTAACTCCACAAACACTTGGCAGTCCTTGATAGAGGCAGCACCTGAATCACAGATGATGCCAGCTAACGTTTTAACGTGAGTGCCTTGGGCTTGCAGAATCTGAGAGCAGGCAAAGCAAAAGCAGTGTGTGGCATTTCCTTGGGGGCAACAGAATTTGCATTAATATAGCAATAAAGGTTTGGAGAAAGTGAAACTGATTCTTTAATAAAGTTGCTTAATTTTTTTGGAAGGTGAATTGTGAAAGGATTTTGAAATGTTTTACAACTTAATATCCCTTACATTCAGGGGAAAAAAAAACCCAGCAGATTTTTGGGCCATTTTTAAATCAGCTATTGATCACTGACTCTTGTCCAAGGTAGTTTAGTTCATGCAGTATGTCACCTATAGTAGCTGCTCTAGTGTTTGTTTCATCGCTGTAACATTTTGCTGAGATTTGTGTCTTTAACATTGGCTTATACACATTTAGTGTATAAGCATTGTTAGTGTATAAGTGTTATATGCATTTATATACATTTATAAACACTATGCACAGAATTGTATCTGGGGCTAAAACACCCTTAACAAGTAGGAATCAGTCATTTTACAGTCACCTGTAGGAAGATTCACACACGCTCCTCACAATCTAGTCCTGGCTCCGTGTGCACGTGGGCTCCTGAGCAGGGCAGCAATGCCTCGGACGTGTCACAGTAGCACGTGCTGAGCATTGCTCAGTGTGGGCAGCCAGGCTCCAGCTTTGGGGGGATGATGGAAAAGGCTCCTGGAGGGAGGCTCTTGGGAAGTGTAACCATCCTCCCTGCAGTGCTGGATGAGTGCTGGCAAGCACACAAGGAGTGCACTGCCAGAAACAGAAGGGTTTGGGAACCCTGCTGCCAACAAGAGGCAGACAGGGAGCAGCCAGTCTCACCGCAAGGTCACTGTGTCCTCTGGAAGACCTCCCTCTCCAGCGTTTTCCCTCTTATTCCCTGTCTGGAGCAAAGCCAGTCACACAGAGAAGGCCCCGGGATGGGAGCTACCGGCACTGATTCCCATTCACAGCACGTTTCAAAGAGAGAGCGGGCTCGGAAGAGAGCACCAGTGTTCCAATAGTGCTCCTGGCGCAGCCTGCTCAGAACTTTGGAGGTGCTGCACTTGTCCTCAGCTCTCAGAGCTGGGGACTGTCAGTCAGTGCAGGAGGAGCCAGATTGGAGAACCAGAGTAAAGAAACAAAGATATCTGACAAGTTGGTTTTGATCATCTCAGGAATTCAGGACATTTTCAGGACTGGGAGTCAAGAGAAGCTAGTTTTCAAATGACCTTGAGGATTTTCCAATGTCCCATTCTTTCTCTGAAGTACATCCATGTGTAGTGGGGAGCCCAGATCACTCTCTCCTATTCGTGGAGGTGTCCTAAGGTCATTCTTGAGGCTTTTCAGTAGAACCCCCAGCCCAAAGAAATCCAGAGGGGAATTTGTTGCCCAAAGAAGTCATCATTTTACAGCTGCCAAGATTTGGAGAACCCCTCACTTTTTTATATTCCCAAAGACCTCATGTTTGTCTTGGTGTTTCCAAACCAGGAGAGAATGGAGATGTGGTACTTGGTGCTAACCAAGGCATTCCGCATGAACTGTTCCCAGGATGACTGAGTATCAGATTGAGAACATTCCCTGACATTTAAGCTCAAACACTGTCCACACCACAGCAAAACCTTACACTCTCAGGAGGTTCCGTGTTACCAACAAAAGCCACAGTTGGAGGTAGAACTGCTGCTTTGGTTTTCAAGAGCCAGGTTGTTTAGACAGGGTCAGATCACACTGCTCAGGTGTCCAGGTGTTGTAATGGTCCCAGAGTTATTTTATGTACCAAAATCTCAGAAGTCAGCAAGTTAAATCCCCAGAGCTTCTGTCACACCCAAATCCACGTTTCCATTGCAGTTTGTATAAAATATGCTTGTGTCTTTGCATTTAAGCACTTCTTGAGGGAAATGACATGTTAAATTGGTTGATGTAGCTTGCTCAGCGCTAAAGGACAGAGGAGGAGAATAAAAAAAGAATCACCATTGGTTTTCACAATTCCTGCAGGAGAGAGGGGCCTGAAGGTGCTGGGACTGCTAGTTTATTTTTAGCAATAGGAGTGAGCAGGAGTTTGCTGTCCGAGCACTCTGCAGCCTGAGCAGTACCGTGCTCAGACACGGGAGGTATGGGGGGAACATTCCACAGGAATGTGTTTGGCAGATCCCTCAGTTCTGACTGACCCAGACCAGGACAGTGCTCACTGTGAGCAGCTTCCATCCAAAGATCATGTTCAGGGTGGGGATTTAAGGTGTGAGCCCAGGCTTGTGAGAGCTTGGAGAGGAGCAGTCGCTGTCCACTGTCCGTGCATCCTTCTAACACCTCTTCTTTCTCCTCCTTTCCTCCTGCAGTGGTAATGTTATTATAGAAACCAAATTCTATGATGACGATCTTCTCGTAAGCACTTCCAGAGTGAGACTTTTCTACGTTTGAGATGGGGCTTTTTGGAGCTGTTTTAGTTTTCCTCCATACAGTTCTTGGTGCAGAACCCCCCGACTATCCAGTGGAAGACACTCCTGTAGGTGGTGACCCTGGGGACCAGCTCAGCGTGGGTTGTGACCTTTGCCCATCAGTTATTTTGCTTTCTCCTCTGACAAGACCAGACCAAACCCTCAGAGACGGGGCCATCTGCTCAGCAATGCCCTCAGGAAGAGAGGCTGTCTCTGAACACAGGCAAACGATGGTCATGCAGAACCAATACTGTAAATTTATGTTAGTCTCATCCTTTCTACTTCTCTGGACCCTGGTATAATCTCCCATTTCCACTCACACCAAACTCTCAATGCTTTTCTTTTGGGATTGTTTTCATTTTTCTCATGTTGTAGATTTTTATCCTTTCGCTGGATTTCTGTGTAACTGGTCCACACATCCTGTTACCCCAAACTTGTAAAATAGACTGTGATATCACCTAATGTAATTAAAAGAAATTTCTCAATTAAAACATTCCTACCGTCCAAAGAAGGGAAGAAATGTTAGTTCTGTGTGTTTTCCTTTCTGTTACAAAAATGTACCTCAATAGGCACAAACTCCCATCACTCAAGCCAGCAGCAGAACAGGGCTTTCCACTGCCCTGCCCCTTCCACAACCCCCATCTCTGGGGGTTCTCTTCCTCCAACTGGCCACATCAGAAAGGTGTCCTGACTTCTCTGACCAAGACTTCTCCTTGGCCTCTCCTGTCTGTTAATCCCTTGGGGCCGATTGTCCCTTTGTCAGCGGTTTCTTGAGCAGCACTGCATACTATTCTGCTTTTCCAGCTGCCTGGGGATACTCAAGCCCCTCTGGAAAACCCGTGTTCCCCTGAGCCTACCAGCATCACTCCCGTGCTGGGCTGGGCTCCCTGGAGCTCCGCTGGGGCTGCAGTTGCTGACACCAACAGCCCCCATGTGTGGGGGCTTCAGTGACACACGGCAGCACTTTGACAGATTTCTCCAGCCCTGCGGCCACATTTCCCTGCTGTTTATAATCAGCTCTAGCACATGGACATTCTGGGAAGGGGCATCTCCAGCTTCTGCTGCTGAACATCACAGGCAGCTGTGTCATCGCTCAATGCCTTGGTCAGCCTGTCCTGTTGCTGGATTTGAGATCATCAGAGTCACAGGGAATGAAAGGCATCATTTCACATCCTTGATTCAGCCACTGAATGGTGTATGTGGGAGGGATACAGAGGGGGTTTGAAGTTGGACCATTAAGCCCCATTAGCCACGGTAGCAACTTTCTCACCAGACCTCACTGATGAATCCCAGCCTGGGGCACTCGCAGGGCAGAGTCTTGTTGGCAGCGTGACCCATCCTAGGCCAGCCTTCAAAGAGAGACATCAACCACAACTGCACCCAGCAGGAACACCCAGGGAGGGTGGGACCTCCGTCCAAGAGGAGACACAAGGGTATCTAAAAAGGAAAAATAAAAAAGGTTGAAGGTGTCGAGAGCAGGTGCCTTTGTGTTGTAGGGCAGATGCTCTGCTACACCCACACAGGTGTCCAGCAGAGATAGGGAGCAGGCACCACCTTTGCCAAGCTCAGCTACAACCAAGGACTGACCAAGAGCAGAGGGATGGATGCTCCCAGTAGGCCTGAGTTACCCTGGTGCCTTTTCTTCTAATGGCCAAACATATCCTGGGCTGCATCCAAAGCAGCCCAGCCAGCAGGTCAAGGGAGATGATTCTCCCCTTCTACCCCACTCTCTTGAGATCCCACCTGGAGTGCTGCATCCAGCCCTGAGGTGTTAGTACAGGAAAGACACAGACCTGATGGAGGGGGTCCAGAGAAGGCCACAAAAATGATCAGAGGGAAGGGTCGGCTCACCAGTGAAGACAGGCTGAGACAGCTGTGGTTGTTTAGCCTGGAGAAGGCTCCAGTGAGAACTTTTTGCAGCCTTCCAATACCTGAAGGGGCCTGTAAGAGATGGGAACAGGCTTTTTAATAGGGCCCATAGCTATAGGACAAGGGGTGATGGCTTTAAACTCAAGGAGGTCAATTTAGACTAGATACAAGGAAGGAATTTTTTAGGGTGAGGGTGGTGAAACACTGTAACAGGTTGCCCAGACCAGGTCAGATCAGTGGATCAGCCTGACCTGGTTGGAGATGTCCCTGCTCCTGACAGGGAGGTTGGACTAGGTGACCTTTAAAGGTCCTTTCCAACCCACATCATTCTGTGAAATGGAGCTGCGAATTCCCTCACCCACTTAACCTCTCCGGCGCCTGCGGGACGCGCTCCCTGCGGGGCCCTCAGGCTGGAGGCTCCGCGGGGCTTCAAGTGACCACCGACACGCGTGGCTGAGGCTCCCGCCGGATGAGCAACCCTGGGAGAGGGCCCCGCAGGTACGCGGGTCCTGAGACGGCCCGGGAGGGCCTCCGGAGCCCCTTCCCTCCCCGCCCCCGCGCCCGCCCTCCCCGGGCTGGCCCAGTTTGCCCAGTTCGCCCGGTCGGAGCTGGCGGCCCNCCCTCCAGCGGCTCCCTGGGAAATAGCCGGGAGCAGCTCACCCGCTCCTGTCCTGGAACAGCCTCTCCCAGAACCCCCCCCAGCGCCGGGATCAACCTCCCTGAAGAGCAGGAGGAGCATACGGCGGAGCCGCGGGAGGGTAGGGCAGGGGTGACACTGGGGTCTGAGCAGCCACCACCCAAAACCCAGGCAAAGCGCCCCGGGGTGCTCAGAGCAGGAGCGGGTCCCTGTCCCTGTGGGGCTGCCGCGATTTGGGAGCCTTGGGAGAAGGGGCAGGAGACACGGGCATGTCCCGTGCCCAGGGCCCAAGCATGGCACAGTGAGATCCTGGCTCCCTCACATGGACAGCAAAGGTGCCAGTGAAGAGAAAAGTGGAGCTGGAAAGCACGAGAGTGGAGCAGGAGGTCAGATGTGCACATGTCACCACTGCCGCCAACCATCCATGTCCCTGTGGTGGTTCTGGCCGCAACCTGAGGGCAGCCTTATGCCACTCTCTCTGCAAAGTTTGGGGGTGAGAAGTCGGTGCAAGGACCAACACAGTGATTCCTCCTCTTATTTACCAAATAAGTTCCCACCTGGAAGTTCACAGCCTTGGCGGGCATCTCTGGGCCACGAAACTTCCCCCAGCCAGGTCCATATGCAGGGCTCTGCACGACGGGAGGGCTCCGTGGTGGAAGAGAGGCAGCGCTGGCAAGGGTAGGACCTGGCCGGGCCCCTGAGGAGCCTCTCACTACGCAGGATCTTGCCCAAAGCCCAGCCACTCACAAAACCCCGGCTCACTTGGAGCTGCTGCCTCCAGGCGCCTGCGGGAGCCTTCGGCCTCGGGCCGGCCAAGCAGCGCTGGGGAGAGGAAGCGGCCGGGCTCGGCAGCCGCCGCTTCGGGCGAATCCCAGCCGGTAGCCGCGACTTCCCCGGCCCATTGTTCGCAGCCGGGGTGTTCTGGCCTCGCAGCTCCCACGGCGGGCACCGGTGCCTCCCGGCCGCCGGCACACACGGGGTATTTGTTTCTGCGAGAGCCTCGGGGCAGGAGGGAACGTGCTCGGGAGGCTGCTCCCTGACAGCTGGAAAGTCGCCACAGGGGACTCGTCCCCCACCTCGGGAGGGCTGTGAGCCACCCTGGCCGCCTATGGAAACCTGGTGTTGAGAGCAGGGCGGCCCTGCAGAGCCTGGCACGCAGTCAGGGGCCACAGAGGCACATCGGGAAGTGGAGAGAGCTGTGCACAGCTTGGGGGGACTGGCACAGAGAGGTCTGGGGAGAAGCTCCATCCTCACTGCCCTCCAGCCATGTCTTGGCCTGGGAGCCCTCCAAGCTGGTCTGTTGCATAGCAGAGAGGCAGCTCAGGAGGAGGGTGATGCACAACACCCTTTGGGCTTCAGAGGAGCTCTCTGCATGGTTTAGGGTCCATCACACCATAAGGAACCACCCCGGCTTATGGCAATGGGCTGCAGGGCTGGCTGTGGAGCGGGACCCTGCACTGGGGATGTGAGCCTCTTCCCGGTGTGCTGCCATGAGGGTGAGAGGAACAGGGCCGGCTTCTCCTCTCCACGGCAAGCACCAGGCTCTCACACCCTCAGTGCCCATCGCCAGCACCCCTCCAGGCTGTCACCTCCCCCGGCTGCTGTGGGAGCCCTCAGCTGCCCGCCCGCCTGGCAAAGCCACCGGGGCTCCCGCTGGCGTGTGCCCCAGATCTGCCCCGCCCGATAAGGCTCAGGCGGGGCGGCAGAGCCATCCTAACGTGGTTAATGAGCTGATTCATGAAAGTTGCTGCCGAACAAAAGGCGCACGAACAGCCCAGGGCCACGTTATGTTCGGTGTCTGCTTTGCTACTCTTACCTTCTCGCAGGTGCCGGTGGCACGGGCAGGCGGCGGGCAGGGCGTGGTGACAGCGGGCAGAGCGTGGTGGCAGCGGGCAGCCTTCGGGGTCAGCAACATCTCGTCCCACCTCACCCAGTGCCATCCAGTTCAGCAGCACTGGGAGGAGACAGGAGGCCTGGGAAGGTTTGAGCCCCTCTGCCCCCTTTGGGGGACACAGATCCCGCCCCCAAGTTGCCAAATCAGAGCAGGCAGAGCCCCAGGCAGGCACTCAGCTACTTGGACACAGGGATTTCACTGCCAGGTGACTTGGGCACAGTTCCATCTCTCCGCAAGGACAGGAGTAGGGCAGCTGGAGCAAAGACAGGATTCAGAGTACCCTTTTTCAGTCCAAGGTGCCCAATTCCTCCTGCCCCAGGGAGCCTCCGATCACCAGCCCCTCAGTGCTACAAGACCTGGGTGCAATCCCTGTTGGGATTTAGCAGCTGCCTCACCCCACTGCAGATGTGACATCCCCATCCACAGCAGCACTCCAAGAGAGGGGCCAGCCATTGCCACGGCCCCTTTGGAAGAGCATTCCATTCTTACGGCATCCAGCTCTTTGCCAAAGTCTTTCCTGTGCCACTCTCTCCACACCAGAATCCTGCCTGCTCTCCCAGCACCTCAGTGCCAGGCAGGGTGCAGAGAGTGGCAGACACCCAGAAGGGGTGACAAGCTGAGAGGGGACAAGTAGGGGACACAGAGCAAGGGGATGAGAGGACAGAGTAATGGTGCTGGTGCCCTGGTGTCTCCAAAGCCAGGCTGGAAAGGTCTGACATTGCCCTGAATGTGCAAAAGGGGAACAGTGACAAGTTGTGGGAAGGGATCACGCTCTCAGCAGGTATGGAAGGTGGGCCCCAAGAAACTGCTGGGGATGCGGGAGGAAACCACGCGAGTGATGTGAAGACCCTGAGGGTGAGGGACTGACAGAGCTGGAGCCACCTGGCTGATAGAGAAGCAAGTGTTCCAAGGAGAGGGCAGAGGCCCAATTTCCATAGGAGGAGGTGGCAAAACCGGCAGCTGAGGCCAGATACATTTGGCTCAGGAACTGGGAACGTCTGCGCCCCTTGATGTTTCCCGGAATCCTTGCAGGAAATTCCCTGGCACAGAACAGGAGCACGGGGGAGGTAGTTCCGGCTGCCCTGGGCCAGCAGCCACGCTGTGCCGCCTGTTCATCCCCATCACCACCAGCCTGGCTGGCTCTCCTGGCAGGTAGGCCTTGGCAGCACGACCCAGGACGCGGGACAGCCACGGCCTGTCCCCACGGCGCTGCCGCGGCTCTCGGGGGCGGCGCGGGGCTTCCCCATCCCGCAGCACTAGATGGTGCTGCAAGACAGCGCTGCTGCCTGCGCTGCACAGCGCGGGTGGCCGCCGGGCAGGGCGCTGCTTGTGGTCACCGCCCCGGCCGGGGCCCGGCGAGAGCCACCGAGGGCCAGCTCGGGCCGGCCTCACACCAGGCGGGCTGGCGAGTCACCCGGGATGGGACGTGCCACCAGCTGTGCCCCAGGAGAGGAGCGGCCCTTGCGCTGGGCTGGACGTGCTGTTCCTTGTGCCGGGCCGGAGCTGGGATGAGCTGTCCCGGCATCTCCACAGGCACCGGCACCTTCGTGCCTCACGCCTGCCTTCATCCCTCTTCTGACCATGTTCCTGCCAAGCTGGCAATGCACAAGTCCCTCGAGCCCAAGGCCGCAGCAAACAGCCCGGTGGGGCTCCCCACGGCCAAACGCAGTCCCCGACCTCTGCTGGGGACCCGTCAGCTCTGGGGGGTGCCCATGGCCATCCCAGGGAGCTGCACGGGGTGAAGCGCGCACTAGCTCCAGTGCCTGCTTGGGGACAGGTGTCCCATGATCATCCCTTCCCATGGCAGAGTCCCACAGTCCCACTTCCTGCCTGCTGCTCACTTCCCAGGACGCTGCTCCAGAGCTGCAGCCTTGTCCCACAGTCCATCCCAGGGATGGAACTTTTGGCTGGGCTTGTTCCCAGAGAAGCAGCACATCCTCACCTTGGGAGCAGGGATAAGGGAGATTAGCCCCAAGATAGGAAACCAGCCAGCCCCCCCTGCAATTGTTGGGGTTTGGTTTAACCAAAACTGGCTCTGCACCCTGCACTGCCCCGTCCCTGCAGGGGCTGTACCCCACAGCAGCTGCTCTTGAGCCCTCGTGTGCCCTCAGAGCCTCACTCGGTGGCAGAGACAACCCAGAGCAGGCTGCCTGGCCCCATGCAGGATCACATGCCCTGCCACTCCAGACAGGCCATTAAGAGCCACAGCCCTTCTCTGCCTGTGGATCCAGGGTCTGGCAGTGCCCTGGCTGCTGGACAGGGAGCAGGTGCCTTGTACTTGCTATGGGTCATTGTCCTCCTCAATGTGGCCCATGGGTCACACGCCCACTGAGCACTGGGGTCTCCAGCTTTGGGCACAAGCTGCAGCCCCCCAACACCTCCTGCCCTGAGCCCTGACAGAGGGGTGCTGCTTCCCAGCTCCCTGAGGGAGCAGGGCCAGGAGCCTGCTCTGCCTGCAGCAAAGGAGAGGAACCCAGGGAGATGCCAACAGACCCCAGGGCAGAGCGAGCTGGAGGACACAGATCCCCACCCAACACCCAGGCAGAGCCCCTCGCCTTCAGGCCTCTCTCCTGGGTAGGAAAGGACACGTAAAGATCCCATCCTTGTGGATTCTCCAAGGGCAAATCAGGTTGCGCTTTCTCAACCCCCAGCTGTTCCCCTTGCACTGTGCTTTCTTACAGAAGGAATGCAGGATCCTCTCCAGGTCCACATCTGTTCTGAAGGACAGCACTTGACACTTTCTCCCAGATCTCTTCCTGGCCCAGCCCTGTGGAGTGGCCTCTGAGCCCACCAACCCCTTGTTGCCCACCACCCCTCCCTCTGGGACTCCCGTCAGCCTTGAACAGGAGCCACAGCCCTCACTGGGGTTTGCAAAACTGAGGGTCCCCCTCAGCCCTTCCTTCTGTTCTCCTGCCCTTTGGAGAGGAGCAGCTCAGCCAGACAAGATGGAGCAGCCACGGGCACAGGGAAGGATGGAGGATTCACAGGGTCTGTGCAGGAGGAGCCCCAGGCACCCCAGCTCTGCTCTCCCTCCAAGGCTCCCACTCCACAGGGGGAAAGGATTGGGGTGGTGACCCCAAGAAGACCTGGCAGTGGGGGTAATCATCCAGCTGGGTTTCAGAGCTCAAGGACCCCTACTGGGCTGGGGACAGCCAGGTCCCTCCAACTCCCAAGTCAAGTCAGGGCCCAGTGGCAGAGCTGCTCTGGCTCATTGCAGGGGACAGGCTGTGGGGACACAGCAGCCAGGGATGAGACAGGAACGAGATGTCGCACATCTGCTCTTCAGTCTGGGCTGGGCTTTCCTGCCCACACCAGGCAGCTCTTGAGGCAAGTGCACAAACACTCCTGAGCCATTTAAGAGGGACATCTTTGTTGGGTTGAGCCAAGACTGGCCAAGATCCTGGGCTTCCGCAGCCCACTCCTGAGGGGTCTGTTCCAATGGGACACCTTGCATCCTGAGCCAGGTGGCAACTGCTCCACCACAGGAGCAGCTCTTCATGTCTGTTTTCAGCAGCAACCATTCAAAACTCCTTCTATGTCTGTGATCTTGAGGAATCACGCCTGGAAGGCAGTTTCACTCATCTGTCTCTTAAGTAGATGCCAATTATTTGCCCAGACACAAACTGCACCAGTAACCAACACCAGACTGTGTCTTGCTTGCGGTCCAAGCCCTGCATTCCCCACAGGCAAGTTCGGCACTGAGGCCCCAGGGTGCTCCAAATTTCATGAAGGTTGTCAGGATGCAACAAGAAGTTTTGGATGAGGCTAACCAAAAGCTACAGCTGCAGGACAACCTCAAGCTGATGAAACAGGTCCTAACCCACCACAGGCAGGTCAGGACTGGAGGCAGCTGTGCTGGCCCAGGCTCAGTCCAGTTGTCCACAGGGCATGGGCTCAGCCCACTGGTTCTGCTGGCCGTGACCTGCAGCAGGACGGCTCCACTGGAGTGATGTGCATCAGGCCAACCACATGGGAGTTGCCCTCAGTCGACCTGGTTGTTGAGCTGCACACAGGTGGCTTCAGCTGAGGTCCAGATACAGCAGAGTCCTTGGGAAGGGCTGCCCTTGGTCTAAGTGGCCACCAGAGCACATCGGCGCAGGCCGAGTCCCTGCCGGTGCATACGAGGCTCTCCTGATAGTTCATGTGGGAGCTACTTCACCCATCTTCAGAGGTGAGCAGCCAGCCAGCACACCTCAGAACAGCTTCATCCACTTGTCTCTGCGGTCTCCAGGACCAGTGTGATCAGCAGTCCAAGCGGGATTTGGATCCCTCATGACATCTGCAGGCAAGGGGCAGCACTGGCAGTTCTGCTCTGCAGGTCACAGTTGAACGTGTGACCCGTGACACAGCTCTGGGTGAGGGCCCCAGCACCACTCCGTGCTTGAAGGCACACGATGACTGTGTGCTCTTCACCTTCCATCCTGTGGCATCAGCCCCCACAGAACCCGGCTCTGGCCTCCAGGCAGGGCTGGGATCATCTCCTGTGCACCTGAGGCAGGTGGGACAAGGCCAGCTTCTCAGGGAGACCATCTCCAAGATCTTCACAGGTGCCTTCAGCTGGCATGACTCCTGCAAACCCCCTCCTGCTGGGAGGACCTGTTGCTCATGGTCCCTGTCCCAAGACATTATCCAGGTGAGAAATCCCTGTAGCATTTTGGATTCATTCAGATGGCCTCTGTGGCACTGGGCACCAAAAAAGCACCATGTTCCACCTACATCCTTCCAAGACCCAGCAGGTGGGAGCCTTTTCCAAAGGAGCCACCTTCCAAAGGACCACAGCTCCTCCACCCTGGGATGACCCGAAATGCTGGGACACCCCTGAGCTGAAAGGCCTTTATAGCTCCTGGCAGGGTGTGGCTGCCCCTGATTGGCTGGGACAGCTGGCAGGCAGCAGCTCCTGATTGGCTCAGCAGTCCCACTCATGCTGTGATTGGTGGGCTGCTGCTGCAAGGGGTGAGGCAGAAGCAGAGACAAGTGGCAGCACGTGGTTGGCTGTGGGGAAGTGCCAGGTGGCAGCACATGATTGGTCAGACCAGGGAGTTGTTTGGCTGTGATTGGTGGAGGCAGCACGGGATTGGCCGGTTGGCTGAGCTGCCACGTGGGGATTGGCTGGGGCTGGGATCCCTGCGAGGGTCCATGCACTGAGCTGTGCCCGGCCTCAGCCCCAGCGCTGGCACTGGCCAGAACAGGGCAGCCCCGGGGTCACAGGGTGGCAGGAGCAGCCAGAGCCACTGGGACCAAGGCACGAGAGGGTAGAGATGGGGTGCAGAAACACCAGGGCACGTGGGGATGAGGGAGTGGGGTTTGCCTTCCCCATCACCAATGGCTGCGGGGGCTCACAGCAGCTGGGTGCAGACCAGGAGCGGTAGGGCTGGGGGTCCCTCTGACCTGCCCACACACCCCTGGCTGCTCCATGCCCTACCCATCGTCAGTATGCCCACCGGGGAGCCTGGGGGCAGCCTGCAGTTTTACCCCACACCAAGATGGACCCTATGACCCAAGACCACCAAGTTTTGGGGGGCTGTAGGGCAGACAAGTCCTTCTCTGTAATGGGGACAGTAAGGCCACTGCTCCCCCAAAATCTCCACTCCCTGGACCCTCACACCAGCTTTGTGTGTGCAAGGTCCCCACAGTTCAGGGACACCTGGAGACAGCTCTCGTCTACGCAGCTGCAGAAGCTTATTTGAATAATTTGCCTTGCAAATCTACAAGTACCAGCTTGAATCTTGCACCGTTGGCGCCCATCCCATCAGATCCCATCCCATTGTGATGCAGGAGTCAGGCACGGGGCAGCTGTGGTAAAGGATACAAGGATGTGGATGCAACTCCCAGCACTGCGTGACAAACCCCACCCAGCAGCACGGTGACACTCAGCAGCACCATTTGCCACTCTGATGATGTCACATCCCATGGGAGCACCGGATAACCAAACCTAGCGCTGCCTCCAGCCCTGCCGTGAGCTCCCATCACCCAAGGCAGGGCTGGATAGGGCCTGCAAATCGAGGCAGTAAATCTGATAAGCTATCAGCCAGCACCACGATTAGTTGGATAGTTAAGGACAAGAAGCCAGATTTTGAGCTTATTTGCCACCAGTGTAAGCACAGAGTAAGTGACCTGGCTGCTCCTGGGGATCAGGAGGGGCTGTGACCCTCACAGCCAGTGCATTAAATGCACATTGGTTCCTCTTCTTTTTTTCAAAAAAATGTAAAATAGGAATCATCTCCCAGCATCTGAACACTGACTGCTGGGATTGCAGCGAGAGGAGGAAACGAGACCATCTGGTGAGGCTTTGGCACAGCCTGGATCAGTAGGGAAAGGGGACTCCCTGGAGCTGGAGTGAGGATTTGGGAGCACAGATACAAAGCAAGTTCTTGCAAACGAACTCCACACACCTGGCAGAGCAGGCTGAGCTTTTCCAAGCTCCATTGCCCTGGAGGAAGGAGGAAAAACGAGTTGGAGGAAGGTTAGGAGCAGAGCAGCAAAAGGCTTAGGCTAAGTTACAGCATTTTTGTTAGAGCACACAGACAAATCTGAGCCTGTCTCCCCGGGGTCCCACCACCAAACCTTAAGCTTGGCACCCCAGAAGTTGCTGGGCAACTAACGCAGGCTGGAGCATCCCCCCAGGGCCCGTTCTGGCTGACTCCAATCCCTGCTGACACTGGCTCCTGCCCCACTGCCAGCAACACTTAAACAAGCCCCAAGGGAGGGAAGGCATTTATGCAGCCTGAGCTCTCCCCACCCCACAACCAGGGGACAATCACCTACAGCAGACACTGCAAGGATTTTGGGGATGGGTTTCTCATCCCCACTACACAAGCCAAACAATCCCCAACGAATTTGGCTGCAGAGACAGAACTGCTGCTGAGCAGCCCATACTCAAGTCCCCCACATTCACTGTCCATATCCCTGATAGTTTCCCAGTCTAACCCATCCCTTCCACTTGCCAAGAGCAGCCAGAGCATGCGAGATCATGCAGAGGCCATGCTGGGGACACCAGTGCAGCTCTCCACAGGAACACAGCCATGGAAAGACTCTGCCTCCCCTACCCCCACAGCAGCAGATGGACAGCACAGCCCCCAGACCCTTCCCATCAACACCCTGCACCCCTCTACCCCTCTCTCTCTTCCCAGCCCAAGTCCAAAGCAAAGAAAGAAAGGAGAGAAAGAAGGGAAGAAAGAAATAAAAAACTAAAACAAATGAAAACTAAAACAAAAAGCAGCAGTTGGGAGGCAGCCTTGTTAGGACAACTCAGCAAAATAAAATTCCGGTTTATTGTTGGACAACATTGTTTCACACATACATCAAACAGGCCAAAAAAAAAAGAAAAAATAAAAATAAACAGCAACTTCATAGACAGAAAAAAAAAGAAAACCTTTTTATCTTTGGCCTTGCCACCTCATACAAACCACGATCTATGGTACAGCTAAAGTACATACACAAAAAAAGTTACTGGAATGCTCAGAATAAGATTGTAAATTTTTTTTTTTTTGCATTTTTGTCTTTTTTTAATTTTTTTTTTTACAAGGTTTTGTTTTATTCTCCTTTGAGATAATGGTTTGGGCCTGGTCACACCACAAGTAAAGTCAGAGATAGGTAACAAGAGAGATATACACTTCAAAGCCCCCCTTTTGGTCAATCCGAGATCACTTAAAAATGGCGGACCTCCTAACAATATGTACAAAAATATAAAATGTAAATAAAAAATACAAACAAATTCTCCTTTAAAGTACTTTTAAGAAAGAAAGCAGGGCCTTGAAGNAAGGGGGGACCCAAGGGTGAAGAGGACGCGCTGGCCTTTTTTGTTGGTTTGTTTTCCTCCTTATTTAAAAAAAAAAAAATAATAATTTGCTGCCTAGTCATCTTCATCAGTTTTCTGCTTCTTGGGATCGACGTCATCATCCTGGGGGGAAAGCAAAGCCGTCAGGAGAGGGGATGGGGAGTGGGGCTGCTGGGGGCAGGCAAGAGTCATGCCAAGGCAGGGGAGTTTTGGGTCCCTCTCCTGGTCTTGGGGACAAGGTCAGAGCACCACAGGTGTTTTTCCCCCTGCCAGGCAAAATCCTCTCTTCTCAGGGAGCCCTTGGGTGCCCCCACCCGGGCCTGCCATGAACATTCCAGGGCTCCCCAGCCCAGGACCAGGGCTCCACTTGGCAGGAGCAGACACCCCCCTAACCAGGCCAGTGTATAAATGGAATTGGGCTGCATCCCCAGAGAGACAGGGGGAGCACACAGGCAGAGCATCCCAGCCCCAGAGCTAAGCCCATCCCAGCCCCTCTGACACCCTCCCCTCCCAAGCCCTCTGGGGACATGTGTGGCTCTGAGGGGCTGCCTACTCTTCCCACCTCATCATCCTCAGCTGCCCGTTTGCCTGTGGCTCCCTCAGCTTCGTCGTCGTCATCACCGTCCTCTTCCTCACCTGCATTGAGTACAAAGGGAGGAAATGTGAGACCCTCTGGGAGAGTTCCAGTACCACACACCGCCCCCTCTGGGTTTAATCCTGGCTCACCCCCACACTGCAATGCCATGTCCCATCTCCCCAGGTGGCACAGCCCCTGCTCAGGACATGAGGTGACAGAGGACACGGTGGCTTTCTGGGCATCCCCCAACTGACCTGACCCACCAAAAGGGAAATAAGGATTGGCAGCCTCGAGTCTGGCTCACACTGCATTTGTAACACAGACAGTGGGATGGCAGAACCACTACCTACCATGAGTGCTGAAATCACAGCAAAAATAGGGGGAAAAAAATGGAGAGGAAAAAACTCTTTCTAGTGGCTGCTCTGCCTAACCACTCCAGATTACTTCTGCTTCCCTTCGCAGCTATTAGTCCATCTTTAATGAGTTAAGAGAGCCAGAACGCATTAGTTCTGAGTCAGAACACTTTCTAATTATCAGAACAGCAAACAAATGCTTCCAACTTATCTTACAGCCAGCCAGTAGGATGAGCAGCGAGCTCTGGGCTTTGACCCACTTTGAGCTCAAATAGGCCAGTGGATCAGAACGACTGAGTCAATCACCTTCGGCCACTTTTGGGGGCTCAGGGGCAAGCCCAGAGGCAAAACAGCTTCTCAGCTGCCGAGACGAGTCTCTTGTGTAACAGGAGACTCTAGTAAAACTTAGAGAGCTAAGGCCAGTAAGCTGGCTTTAAACCACTGCCACGAGCCACACGTATGGACAGCCGGGGGGATTAAGGTCAGCCCATCCTCCCTTCCCCTCTCCCGGCGTGTGCCCAGCTGCAGCATGGCCCATGCGGCGGGAAGGGCCAAGATTAGCTCCCAGCGATGGATCAACACCCTATCAGCCATCACATGCACTAGGCCGGCCAGCAGGTCAGGTGACAGTGCCAAGCTGATTGGGAGCATTTTTAGTTCTTTGAGCTGCTTTAAGCAAAGCAAATAATGAGATGGGATGGAGAGATGCGAGAGGAAAATATACCCTCAAGCTCTCCTCTGCTGTCAGACTCCAGGAGTTTGGCTGCAAGTCTTGGCTAAAACAGCTGATGCAAGCTGGACTTGCTGCCTTTAAATCTCTCTCCTGCAGTGCTCAGGTGCAGCTCTCAGGCAGGGATCGCCTGAGGGCAGCAAGCGCGGACAGAGCCCATGCCAGCGGTCAGAGTCTGTGCCGGATCCCCACAAGGCATCGGCGTCTCCAGGCACCGCATGCCAAATCATGCCTGCGCTTGGCGAGCTGGGAAGAGCAGGGCTGGCACTGCGGGACCAAACCTCCCCGTGTTTGTCACAGCAGTATCCAAGCAACACTTCCACCCCACACATGCGCCTGCAGCACACGCATCCTCCCTGTTCCTGCCCAAGAGGAGTGGGGAGAACCAAGTATTCCCCTTCTCTTTCACCCTAAAGTAAGGTTGGGGTAACTGGGCTTAGGACAGCATAAAGCAGTGCTGCATCTGTCCCCAGGAGTTATAACCACAAGTTAAAGAGGGTCACAATTCCTGGTTTTTCCTAGGGAACCAATTCCTACTGAAGGGCATAGCAGGCTGCTAAGAGAGTGCTACCCCAAAGGAGGTGGCTTTCCCGGCTCACACGCTGAATAAGCACTGGTTTAATGGTCATTAAATTTCCAGCCCTGTCCCTATCTCCCAAAACTAGCCATCAGGTTAGTAGGTCAGCACGTAAACCAAAACTTCACAGGGGATTAACCTAGTAACAGATAATCAGGGGCCCTGAGTTCATTTCAGCATAACAAGAAAGGTTTTCTCCCAGCCTTAACAAGCGATAAAAAAAACCAATGTTATTCATCCAAGCAGATCTTGGGGGAAAAAAAAATAATAGCAGGGAGGGCGAGAAGTGATCGGCAAGTCACTGCTGGATTTCTGGTTGCTGCTGCCAAAACCCACTTCCAGGCTGGGTCAGGTCAGGAAGCAAAGGGCAAGGAAACGGGACACTGCAGACAGAGAAGGTTTAAAGCAAGCCCGTCTACTCCAGCTGGAGGAACAGGTGAGAGCCACAGGTTCCTCTGCTCATTTCCACATGGCATCCAGCCTGGGAAAGGGCTGGGAAAGAGGGCTGCATGGGCCTCTCAGCAAGCCACTCCATGACAAGGATGGTGACTTGCCCTCTGTGCCTGGGCCAAGGCATGGCCACCCAGGGCTGTCCCTGTCCCACTGGCCGGCCCTGGTGTCTGCAGCAGTGGCTGCACTCACAGGAGTCAAGGGCAGATTTTACTACTGGCACGGAAGGGCTAATGCGCTTATTCAGCGCCACGGTACGGTGCCGTCTGGCCAGAGGGAGGGAGGAAGGAATCTGCCCTCAACCTGCTGGAAGGGATTCAAGGCTGACTTCACTCCCAGCAGTGGTGGCTCGGGCAAGCAAGGAAGGAGCGAGCCTGGCTGGCAGGACCTCCCTGGCCGCAGCCGCGAGGGGGAGATGCTGCTCTCTGCTCGCCTCCGCTCCCCAGGAGCCTGGTGTCCAGAGCAGGGCACCACTGTGGGATGAAGGCGGGGGGAACAAACGAAGTTACCGTCACCCTCTTCCTCCTCGTCCTCTTCCTCACCACCTTCCTCCTCCTCTTCATCTACTTCGTTGTCAGCCTCCTGCTCTCCATTTTCCTCGTTCTCCTTGGCAAGACAAAACATCACTTAAAAAAATGCACCAGGGAAGGGAGAAGGTGGAAGAGACATTCAGCACAAGCGCCTGTTCCCACCTTTCCTGCCGAAAGCAAAGCACCAGCCCACCGGAGCCCCAGGTGTACATCCCACTTCTTGCCTGCCTCCACACAACCCAGACAGCCCAGGCACAAAAGGTCAAGCCTACAGTAACTTGGGGCTGCAGCTTTGAGACAAAGTCTGCAATGGCTCTCATGACATGTTGAAATGCGGCACAATTTTCCCCCAGCATCTTAAAAATAGGAAACCAACCGGTTTACTTGTATATGATGTGTTTCCCAGCTTAACTGGTTGTAACATTGTAAATCCTAGTGGGTTTTCAATTTTTTTTTTCCTCTATCCCTGCCTAGGGAAGAGGTGGTACTGGACCAGCTCACACAGCTGTCAGGGAGGAAATCCAAGCCCAGCCCTTCTCTTCTGCACATACATCAACGGCCCACAGGTTGGGAGTGTCTGAAACGTGAAGTGCCAAAGGCTGGAGGGCTCTGCAGGGCTCAGTGCTGCCATTTACAGGGGTCCCCTCTCAGCAGGGCTAGGGACAAACTTGCAGCAAAAACAAGAAGAGACGAAAACAAAACAAAAAGGCATTGGTATAAGGACTGCCTCTCCCAGCAGATCGCAGCCGTACTCACAGCGTTGCCGTTGGCCGGTGCATCTCTGCCATTTTCTGTTTCTTCAACAACTTCCTTCTTCTCTTTTAGATCCTGGAAGGAGCAGAAAAGTAGAGAAGTCACCCCGATTCCAGGTGTCTGGGTCAGAGAAGCTGCAGATCAGGTGTGAAAAACACAGTCTGAGAGCGAGAGCAGGAGCTGGTTTCTCTTCACACAGATTTGTTCTGCGATTTGGTCGCCACGTTCTGGCTCCTCCTTGGGAACGGGAAAACATGGGGGCGAATCTCAATCCAAGTCAGCCTTGCCAGAGCAGCCATCTAAAAAAGAGACTGCTCTGTTTCACCTCTGAGCTCCCAAACAGACAGAGCTGGCCGCCTGCATATGCTCAACAGCAGCAGAGCTGGCCGATTGCCCATCTTAGCACAGTCCACACAAGCTCCTGCAACGCTATGGAGAGCCGGCAGCCCCGTCCAAAGGACGGGCTCTGCTGCCCCGGGGCTGCGGACATCCAGGGCTGCTCGGTACCTTCACAGCATGAACAAATCCCAAGGACTCATTAGCAGAGCCTGTGGTCTCTGTCCTGCCTGAGGAAAATCATACGGTAAATATGACATGCCTGGTCTTTCTCGCAGCAGCAGAGAGGAGGCTCCAGCATCCAGCTCACAGCTTAAAGTGTAACAGGATGGGGTGGGGGAAGAAGTCTATTTTTACACTGCTCCAAGAGCCGTGCCTGGCTAGTTTGGTTCAAGCCTCCACCGCAAGCAGAGCGGGAGCTTGTGTGTTTTTGCTATTGATCACTGTCAAAATGTCATGCCAAGTCGCTCAGCAAACAGGCTGAAAGGATCCAACTTTATGTTCCCGCATAAAGAACACTTGGATTTAACACTGGCATCTCTGCTTGCATCCTCCTCCCCTTCTGTTCCTCCATCAGCTGGAGCGAGATCCTTCAGCACAGTGAGTGCTACCCCAGCCAAGGAAAGCAGGGAGGCCCTTCCCGAGGGCCAGCAGCACAGCCACAGCCGGCTTCGGCAGCGACCATGAGGTGTTTAAAAGTTGCTGGAAGCTCCTGCTCCGCTACAGCAGCTTCTCCCCCTCCCGCCTGCCCTTTGCGGCTGCTGTGCCGCCCACAGACAGCGAGCGGGCACTTTCACTCCCAGGAGCCACTGCCTCGTGGGAACATGGCAGGGAAGAGCATGGCCCTGGCCCTGCTAGGGCACGATCACTGCTCCCTTCTGGGAGGGTTTCTACTGCCCTGCAGGCTGCTCAGGGGAGACAGCACAGGCGTTTTAGACCACCAGGTTACTTAAACACACAGACGCTGTTTCCAGAGGCACCCACAGGCCGCCAGTGCACTGAGGAAAGACTTTCTCTGGAAAAAAGCTTTGAGGGGACAACATCTGTTGATCGAACCTCACCTAAACAAACCAACAAGCTCCCTCCTCCTTTCACTGCTCACACAAAAATCCCAGGCCACCTCCTCCACACTGCCCAGTCCCGCCACAGTTTTACGCTCTCAGCGGCATCCACTGCCCTGTTCCCTGGAGACTGACAACAACCATTTGGCCTCTTGTGCATCACCAGGATACAGCTGCTGCCTCACACCAGGCACACGGGCACGAGGGTGACAAAGCAGTTCCCAAGTTAAACACAGAGCAAGTCAAGCAGTCAGAATTTCCACATCTCACTGTGCCCAACATTTCTTTTTAAAACGAGTTGTTCACAAAATACAAGCAATTCTCCCAGCGAAGGAACAACTCATTCTTGGGCATTTTAGGTGGACAGATCTCCAGCCCTGACCTTTCCTGCATCACTGAAAATGCTCTCAGTTTAACCACCATCACGATGCCAGGTCACCAAGTTTGTGCTAGCAACAGGGTTGCAGAGAGCATCACAGATTCTCCCTTTTCCTTTCCCAGTCCAACACAAATAGCTGTGCGCAGGAGCCTCCAGACCAAGGGCCAGTGCAGCAGCAGCGCTGCTCCGGCGCCAAGACTGGGACACAGCCTCTAATTATAGGTGTGTCAGGGCTGTTTGTCTGTGGAATGAATAGCAGCGGTGCAGAGTCACACACCACCGGCCCGGAAAGCTCTACCTTCTCCCTGGCCCTGCTCTCGGCAGGATCCCGATGGGAAGGAGGGGAAATCAGGACCCGGGGACGACAGAGGCGCCGCCGCAGCCCGCGCCTCCCGCCGGCAGGGGGCTCACCTACGCCACCACGCGCGCGGCCGCCATTCAAACCGCGCGCCACTCTCCGCGCCCCGCTGATTGGCCGGCGGCCAGCGCGGCGCCCCACGGCCTGCCGGGAACTGTAGTCCCGGCGGGGGCGGCGCGGCGGACTCCGGCTCCCAGGCCCGCACGTGGTGGGCGCCCCGCGGCACCGGCCGGGGGCGGCGCCCGGGCGGGGCGGGAACCCCCTCCCCCGCCATCCCCGCCTCCCGGGAGCGCTCCGGACGGCGAGGCGGGACGATGGCGAGCGGCCCCAGTGCCTCCGCATTTCTCGGGGGTGTGGGGGGGTCACCTTGCCGCCGTGCGCGCCTCCGCCCGCCCTGCAGCGCGGACCCTTGTCCGCTCCCAGGAGGGCGAGCCGGAGACGAGGCCCCTTCCCACCCGCAGTAAAGGGCAGGGGAAGGTTAACGGCAAACTTGGCTCCGTTCCCCCGGGGAAGGATGGGGATCGACCCGCCTCGCCGCTTGCCGGCAGCGGGAGAGCCGGAGGCGGCGCGGACCAAGCCGCGGCCCCAAAACGGACGCAGGGCAGGCGGGATGAGGGCATGGCTGCGGGAGCGGGAAACAGAAGTGAAATCGAAATCTGCCAGAAACGGCGTTTTGTTGGTTGTTTTTTATAAACCCTCCTCCCCGTCGGTTTTTTTTTTTTCCCCTCCAGCCGCGCTTCCCCCGGGAGCGGCGCGACCCGGGGCCGGCTGGGGCGCAGGGTGAGGAGGCCGCCGGGCACATCCCCCCGCCGCCTTCCCACGCACCGGCCCGGGTCGGGTCCCCCCGCAACTTTTCCGGCCGCGGCCCCGGGCTCAGCGGGGCGCACCACGGCCGCTCGGGGAGCGCGGTTCCCCCCGGGGGACGCTCCGCCGCGGCTCGCAGACAAAGGCGTGCGCCGGGAGCCGCAGCGGGGACTCCCGGGAGAGCCTCTCCCGGCTGGTACCGGCGCTCCCCAACCGCTTCCCATCACCTCCAGCAGCGACTCGCAAAGTTATCCCGCTGCGAGGAGCTCGGGCCAGGGCCGGCGTCCTCAGCCCCACCGCCTCAGCGCACCGGGGCATCTCCACTGTGGGGGTGCCCCCATCGGGGTAACTCCAAAAATAGCAAAAGCCCCCCCGGGACAGCTCCGGAGCACCTTCTACTGCCTCCCACCTCCGAAATAGCAACCCCCAACTCGGGGCAGTCCCTACACCGCAAATGCCCCCCCCTCCTTCCGGGGCGCAACGCCGAAAAATCGACTGCCCCCCCCCACACTCCAGGGGTAACACCGACACAGCAGATGCCCCTCCCGCATCAACCGGGTGTAACTCCGAAATAGCAACCGTCCGCCCACCCCGCTTTTCGGCAGCAACTCCACAACAGTCACTACCCCCCCCACACCCCTCCGGTGCGTGTTCCGGAGCGCTTCCCCCCACACCCCCCCGCAGGGACGGGGCCGAGCGGGACACAAGTTTGACGGGGCTGTCAAGCTCCCGCAACGCGGATTGAATGAGCGAGCGCTGCCGGGTGCCAAGGCACTGCCGTGCGTGTCCCCCCCCAGCTCCCCGACCCCCTCCGCAGCGGGACGGCCGGCTGCCGTACCCGGGAACGGCGGGAGAGAGCGGAGCGCGGAGCGGCAGGGCTCGGCAGCACCGGCAAAAGCGGCGAGCACGTTTCCCGCACGCTGTAGACAAAGGAACGGCGCTGGCAGCCCCGCACGGCGAGCGCGGCGGCGCCGGCTCCGCACCGCGCCGCGCCGCCAAGTTCAACGCGAGGGACGGAGAGGAAAGGGGGAGAAAAGAGGAGGCGGGATGGGCGGGGGGCAATTTTTTTCTTTTTTTCAAAAAAACCCACAAGAGGTAAAAAAAAAAAATCCAGAAATCGCTCTGAGAAAAAAAAAATAAAACAAGGAGAAGAAAGCCGTGGAGCGTGGCGCGAGGCGGCGGGTCGCTCACCTTGGCGGAGATCTCGGCGCTGGTGTCCACGGCCGCGGCGGACATGGCGGGGGCGTGCGGGGCTGTGTCGCGCGNCCCCGCGCCGCGCCCCATTGGCCGCGCGCGCCGCGGCCGCCGGGCGCCCATTGGCCGCGGCGCAAACAATGGGGCACGGCCGCTTAAAGGAGCCGGCGAGCGCCGCCACTGCGGCGATGAGTTGGGTCCGGCCTCAGCGTGGCGGGCGCAGAGGGGAGCAGAGCCACGGCCACCCGCGGTACCTCCGCCCCCGCCGCCTCCGCCCCGCCCCTCCCGCCGTGTGAGGCGGCGGGCGGGAGTGAAGGGGGGTAGCTCCCGCCGCGCCTGCGGAGGGGCGGAGGGGGAATAATAAGAGTTAAAAATAAGAATAATAACAGTAATGCGGGAGAACCGGGGCTGCCCTCCCCCACCTCGCTCCCACGGGGCCGCCGGTGGTCCCGGGGTAGCCCCGTCCCTTCGGTACCCCGCTAGCCCCCCTCGTTCACTGTGTTTTCGGCGCCCCGCGGAAACTTTGGCCACAACAACAACCGCGGCCGCCCCTGGGGGGAGCGGGGAGGGGCGGCCCGCCCAGCCTGCCGCGCAGAAATGCGGGATTCCCACCCGTGTGCTTATTTTACAGTAAAAAAACGTACCCAAGCTGCCTCTACTTCCCCCCCTCTCCAACCTTGTGCGAGTTCAGGGCTTGAGGCGCACCAGGAGCTTGCCTGTGCTCCCCATTCCGCAGCTTCCCGTTATATACAGCCATGCCCCTCGCGCCGCGCCCACGGGCACCGGGGCTACATCTGTCCCCCCTCACACCTCAGTGTAACGGGGCACCGACGCGGCGGGTGAGGGGGTTCTGCCACACTCAAGATGGCGCCGAGAGCCCTTCGTGGGGCAACCACACGGTATTACCACCCCCGGGCAGCCGCTCCGCCGCCTGAAACGGCCCCAGGGGTGAGATAGCGCCGAGAGAGAATGGTCCCCAGTGTGGAAAGCACGAAGCAAGGGGTAAAGGGGTGCGAAAAATGCCCCTCCAGACGGAGCAGAGCGGCTGCCACACTCAACATGGCCGCCGGACCGAGGCGAACTTGTCCTCGGAGGGCGGGATATAGGGATTGAGCGATGGGGATTGGCCGGCAGCGCCAGGCGAACGCTGTGCTGACGCTTTGCGGCTTCTTATTGGCTGAGCCGCCTGTCTGTCTGCAGCAAAGTGGTTTTGAAAACCCGGAGGCCGCTCAGGGCGGAGCGATGGAGCGGAGTTGGGGCCAGTCGACCGGGGGGGTTGCTCCGGGCGGGGGAGCGCTGCTCCCGGCTACTAGGAGCCGCGCTGACCCGGGGTTGTTCCCTGTACGGCCTCAGGAGAGCTGCGGAGAAGCCGTGGTAGCCCCCACACCGCCTGGTGCCAGGCGTCGCGGCACGAGGCGTCATGGCGCCGGCATCCCTTGCCCCATCCCCACACGCGCCCGGCGGCTGGACGTAGAGACAGGGCCCCGCTTCCCGGACAAAATGTCCCTCCCACTCAGCGCAGTAGCACCGCAAACAGGCTGGTCTGTGCCTGGGCGCACCATGAAGCGCTTTGCTCCTAATCTGCGCGTCCTGCCCCTCGTGGGAGCAGCACTGAGGGGATGGCGGCGTGGGGATGGGGGCCAGGGCCGGAGGGCTGTGGCGGGAGCGGGAAGCACCGCCGCGGCTAAGACCTCACGGCGGCCGCTGACCCTTGGACTGACCTCGTGCCAGGGCCAGCCACTCCCTGCCCTGGCCGTCCCCCGGCCCCAGGGGCTGCGACCCCACGAGCAACTCTCGCTTTGGATCACAGGCGCTGTCGACACAGCAGTGCCCCGCTCACGACTGTCGGGCACTGCCGGCGTTTTGTCAGCAGGGACCTTTTGGGACGATGGATTTCTCGCGTTGGGAGCTTTTGGGGATGATGGATTTCTCACGTTGGATGTCCCGCTCTGACCTGGTGGCAGGACTGGGCGGGAGCAGGGCGAGAGCTTCTCCATGCACTCAGAAGAAGGAGAGGGCTGTGGAAACCGGGATTTCTGGTCGCTGCTGGCTACGCCTCTCGCTTGGAGTGTTCGAGACAAGGGCAGCTGCTATTCCCGGAGACAGGACTCAGTGGGTTTGGGGCAGGTTGCTCGCAGTGCTGGAGGCAGGAGCGCCCTCTGCCACAGCCCAGCCGGCAGCTGGCGGCCGGCGAGTCTCGAAATGTGTCCGAAAGAGGAAAGAAAAAAAACCCACCCAAGCCCAGCCCCACTAAAAAAATCACTTCTGCTATAACTTGTCTTTTATGCGTGCCTTCTGCTCAAACTAGGGATGTTCCTTTGGGCTTGGGGTTCCCACGTTTCAGGAAGAGTTAAAAAAAGAAAATGAGATGTGGGATATTTCAGGAAGAAAATTCGGAATCTAGGAATCCTCAAGGGGTGGTCACACCAGGATCTCACAGAGGACAGGGGGCGGGG